>JARKHS020004340.1:0-164014 GCA_030143305.2 Amblyomma americanum
TATTTAGTGCCAATTCAAGTTGCAGAGGAGACAGCTATGGACGCCTGTGGAATATTTTTGGACAAAAATGTTGAATATTGGAAAATTGTTAGATACTGTTATGAAAATATTGAAGGTAATGGTCTGTTCTTCTGATGCGCTAGCAAAATCTTCTTTTTAAGGTTTTTCCATCGCTCGCATGGAGCAATGAAGACTGGCATAGAAAACCAATGGGAACCGCTTCTGACGCTATCGAAAACGTTAACAGAAAAAAAAATATGCAAGTCTGTCGACGGGAGATCTGCGGATATATTGATCGTTATAGTGAAATCTTACAATACATAAAAAGTGCGTTCGTAAACTCTTTCTGGTTCAAAAATGCTGTTGTCCAGAATTGTTGTGTATGTTAGAAATCCAGCTTCGGGCCCATTGGAAGTTCTCTTGTTCGGCGTGCCCAGCGTGGGCTTCTTTTTGCTCTTTAATTGTCTTCCGTGGTTGGTGCAGGTTCAGAACGAAGGCTCTCAGTAACAACAGCGTTAACGATTCGTTCGCTGTGTAACGCAGCTACTTCTATAACTCCACCTTTGTACCTATTTTTTTTCTATTGTTTTGTAAAAGCCGTAGCGCTAAGCCGCGAATGCAGCACGCGCCTTTGAAACGCTCGATGCATAAAGCGATTTGGCGAACGAAAGACCTCCATATACTTGAGTGCGAGTTATGGCCAGAGTCTGCCTATCGACCCCTCATCTTTGGCGTCGAGAAGTTGCGAGAGATGAAGGGATGTGAGCCACCAGGAAGTTGCACAAAGAAAAGAAAATGGGGGAAGCGCGAGAGAAAGAGAGCGAGTGGATGTAGTGGAGGGAAGGGGGGGGGGGGGGTCGGCACGGAATGGGGTGGAAGGTTGCGCAGAACGAGAACGAGATTTCGGAAGCGGGTCTTTCGTGAACGCCGATATGTCGCGCAACGACGATCCGGTCTCTCCGCCAGGCCGCGCCGGCTTGCGGCAGCGGCGAGAGCGAGTCTCGCAAGTGGGAAAACAAGTCGCTGGTCAGTGGCTAATCCGGAGCCCCCCACTACGCGACGAACCACCCAGACTACAGTGTTGCATTTGCACGTGAAAAGCCATTAACCGCTCAAGAGAATATATATATATATATATATATATATATATATATATATATATAGTTTGTGCTATTGAGGCTTTGAATCAATCTCAAAGGCATTGCTTAAAGTAAAAAACAAAAAAAAACCTGAACAACGCGAACAAGACATCGGATTTCAGCATTTCATATTTCCTGGCGCCACTTTTCAGAATGTAAAAAAAAAGCAGATTTCACAAAGAAAATGTAAATGCCGTCGCACCAATAAAAAGAGCAAACGAAGGGTATTACTGAACGTCTAAAAGATTAGAAAATTGTATACATGCTAACAGACATAACGCACGTAGCACGCGTTAATCAATGCATGCTAATAAAAATTTTTCAACGTTTATTTGAGGCAGGATATACCTGTTCCTTGAGCAGATGGTCGGTAAGTGATTCTGCTTTATTTATCCTCATCGAACGCGAGCAAAAATGCGGCTCTTTAGCGTTAATCTAATTATTATTGTCAAGTCTGCGTGCTGCCACGAATCTACACAAAATATTTCTCACTAACACGTCCAACAGTTCTTCCTCTATGAGATTTCTTCATGCTCTCTCATAGGGGCCGGTCGGCCTAGAAAAATATGCATCAGGGTATTATGACGTATATTTAGTTGCATACATGTGCATAAGTGTGCAAAAGTTCCTTGGGGTATGGTTTAGTGAAGAGTTGTTTCGGACTCCTCATGTTAAACATCTGCTATCCGAACTCGCGAAGTCTGTTGGATGTATTAGAAAAATAGCTTCTCTTCTACCTCTTTGGCTAAAGCAATCACCATATTACTCCCTGTTCCATTCTAAACTTTTGTATGGCATTCTGGTCTGGGGAACAACGACAAAAGGGAACTGTGATAGGCTACAACTGTTGCAAAAACGCGTCCTACGAATTTTTGTGAACCACACCGGCCCTATTACATTGTTGTCGACGCAACCACTTTTTCCCAGATTTGATGTTTTACCAGCAAGTAAACTCTATTTATGGATATTGGCACAGCGAATATATAAAAAGAAACTCCTCAGTGTTTACACACGTGTTTTGGCTCAATATGATATCCGTAACCCCAAACGCAGAAATAAAAAAGTCAGGACAAATTATGGAAAACAAGATCTGGAATACCAGGTAATAGCCATGTTAAATAACTCTGCTTCAATTTTATATTTCTGCCTACCCAGAAAAACGTTCAAAAGTGAACTGCGGGCAATTTTGTTTTCCGTTGAGATTGTTAAGTAACAACGACAAATGTAAATTTTGTTTTCAATTCTCGACTTGTTTTTACGTGTTTTTGTAATATTTGAGCGAATCTTCAATGTGATTAAAAAAACTGTTCATAGTGCTTAAGTACAGCCATGTTGTATAGGATGTATGCGTGTACTATCTGTAACGCAGCTTACCTTTTTTGTACCAGCTCTCCGCTGTACTGCTCTAGGCTGCTCCTTTTGTTACGGGGGCAGAGACCTCGTCGGGCAACCATGCCTTTAGTCTCTGCCACTCGCAGGATGATGTGATTTTCCTGCAAATAAAAACTGACTGACTGACAGACTGACATGCACGACAGGATGCATTTTAAAAATCCTAATTGCAAGTAATCTCATTGCACAGCACAAGCAACTTGCGAGCGGTTTGGTCGCTCGGAGCAGAAGTCTGAATTAGGTAAGGTAACGACTGCTTAGAGCTCGCATATCGTTACGCAGTTTTTCAAAAGCTGCCTACGTGGGAGCTCAGTGGATACGACTTCCGGTGGCGCCTCGGCTGCAGAAGTGACGCTTTTTTTTTTTAAATACTCCTGAGACAAATGTGCGCACCTTATAATTTACGCGGGCTCTGATGAGGATATCAGGAAGCAAATATTGTTTTATCCCATCACTGGTCGAAATGTACACTCGCCATCATTAGCTCAGTGAACACAATTTTACGAGGAAATTAAATTGCTTTGCGTCCATGATGTGTTGCCGCACATTGAATGGTTCACTGAGCAATTCACACACGCTGGATAACCTAGCTGCATATATACCTCTTTTGGGCTGCGTACGAAGACGGCGACATTGTAGATTTTTTTCTACCATTTCTTTTTATAAACATTCGTCTGCAGCCCACTTATGTAAATGTATTGTTATCTTAATTTCAATTGTGGCACGGAGTTTCAACCCAACTTAATAACTCTGTTAATAGTTTACATTTGTAATCTTCGGATGGAGTAATGTATGTTTTGTTCTGAAAAGGTTCGTCAATCCGATTACCCATCTCCCTTTTTGATAACATCCAGTGCACAGATCTGCCAACTGCGATGTTTATTTCTGAACTCTCCATCAGCACATTTTTTCTCAAGCCGTACTTTGGTACCTACTATAAGCGGCTATAACACTTTAGTTTCGCCACCTATCGCTCTAGCGCCATACGCCACGAAGGTTAACTCATGCACACAACGCGATAGACCGGCTTAGAGGACGTTATGCTCTGTACAGGCAACGTCACGTCGTCATCGTAACATTTCGATATTACAGCTGCGTTGACAGTCGGGAGCAAGAAAAGTAAACAAAAAAAACGCCAGGAAGAGAGAAAGCGCCGAGTCTCCGTGCAGTCTTCAAGCAGCGGGCCTCCGTTTCTTCGTCAGCCCACGCGCGGTAGTCGACGTCGACAGGTCGCCTAGTCTCGTAGAGGTAGGCGCACGCCGAGGCCTGCGCAGGACGAACGCCTTCGCGCGTCCCACTTTCGGTGTCGGGCGCGCGTGGCAAGAAGCCTGCGGGGCACCGACGCGGAGGACGCTGTAGGAGGAGGAGGAACAGAAGCAGCAAACTGCCAAAAAGGCGTCGAACCAAAAAGAACGACCCCGCACACCGACGGCCCCATCGAATTGCTCGGATTGCTGTGCGCGCATGCATTACACGCGTGCCGACGGATTTGTCTTTTTTTTTTTTCTGCGGCGACTATTTGGCTGCTTCGCGGTGTCGTTTGAGTAATAGGAGTTCTTATATGCAGCCTTGAGAAACTGCTGCCCACGCTGGATGCTCCTGACTCACTCTGACAAGTACTAGGCCGGCTTCCACCGCCCTGCAAGGCCGGCAATTCCAATTCAAGTTTACCGAAAGGTACGAGAGAACGAGGTAGTGAAACCCTCTCTGAACTTTCCATTCGAGGAGGCGCACCGCATGCGTATTGGGCGCCTTGAACAGGAACATACAAGTCAGTAACTGTGTGGCAACTATACATGGGTTGCAGACCAGAAGCACGGTGGAAACCTGGGCATTTTTCTAATCCGCTTAGCTCCACTTGCTCCTAACTGCATTGTGGAAGCTATTGATTGGGCTCCATCATGGCGCTTGTGACGTCACAAGCGAACCATTTGTTAGCAGAGTATTAGCTACTGTTAAGACTGATGAATGGCGCGAAAAGAAGGGTCTCGCTGTCGGAAAAGTTGAAAATTGTATTTGTACGCGATCCTTCGTCAAAAGTGAGCAGCGCCAAGCACAAGGAACGAGACGAAGAAACGGGACACAAACGTCTCCTATTAGTGCGAGACCACTAACCTGGACCTTCAAAGCCTAACAAAATCGTCTCTTTCTGATTGTATGTTCGATAAGTGCGAGCGATATACCTTCTTCTTCTTCTTCTCCTCAAGTAATATGGCACATACCCACGTGGGGGGGATTGGCCAAGGTATAGAGTAGAATGCCAATGAAGCATTTGCGCGGGGAAGGAAACGTCAGAAGACTGAATCAAGATAAAAAAAATTGGAAAAATAATATGAATTCAAGAGGTATGAGTCATCCGGAATAGAATCAATCTAGCCTTTCTTGGACATGCGAAAGAATTTTGTATATAGCTAACAAGATAATCGATTAGTTGCACTTATGTAATCGTGAAGGTAGTCGCATACACTGCTTAACGGGAATCCCTTGGCACTCGCACCGAACGATAGAAGAACTGTAAGAGACAGAGGCAGTCCTAGTCTCGAAAGAGGAACCTCCAGATATTGCTTTCTCTGAACCGCGAACCGCCGGCAAGAGAGGAGAAAATGATCGAGAAAATGAGCGGCACTTGCCCGCTCATCGTCGTCTTCTACGTAGCACAGATCCGTGCTTTAGCACTGATTCGAAGGTAGTAAACATTCTCTCTCATGTTTTTCTTCAGCTTGCGGTGTTCGTTCCTTACTTGTTGCCACGCGCCAACCTACCCAAATTTACAGGTCACTGAATTTTGACCCAATAAAGCAAGCCCTAGCATTAGAGCTTGATCGGGAAGTGCTTCCGCGTTCCCTGACTACGCCAGACAGGGATTCCTTTCTCTTTGTTCAGTCCGTACTCTGATCGGTGCGTGATGCGGCGTCTCTGTCTCCAGTGCCATCGGCATATGTCCCCCGAACAAAAACGAAACAACAGAAGGAGAGGGAACCGCAATGGAAGGTCAACAGCGCGTAACGAGGAAGTGCGTACCGCGCACTGCCGGGCTCCGTAAGGTCGCTCGCGTGCGGCACGACACTCTCTAATCATCCTCGCCGTGCTGCCACTAGACGGGAACATCACTCGGTGCGCTGTTACTTTCCTCTTTCTCTCCCCCCCTCCTCTATTTCTCTCCTGACTCGTCCTATTTGTCTTGCGGCACTTTCTGCAGCTTGGCGCTAATAGCTTCCTTCTGCCATCAAGTTCTTCTGAGTCCGTTAAACGCTTGAAGGCGACTTCGGTTTCTGTTCATGGGAGCAGCTATCTTAGGCCCTTTAGAGGAAGTTTCAACACTCTGCCATTAAACACGTGGTCTGTGCTTTTGCGCCTTTTTGTGATGCCGTGAGTGTGTGTGTGTCACAACAGTTTTTTTGCTCACTTCACAAGAGGGGGCCAGCGCTGACCTCCCTGGTGACCGTCTTCTGGCCCGGGAGGGCATGAGAGGGTGGGATTCCAAAGTTGCCGGCATTAAAGTGACAGATGAGGTCCTTGCTGTTTGTGTGGAAGCCAGAAGAGTATTCAACACAATCTCACGTATACCGTTGTGGGATAACCCGGTCTTGGAGCGGATTTGAATGCTCTTTTATTCGGAGGCACTTTTTGGCAGTCAGGGCCGTGGTGCCAGGGCCAGGGTCATGTACAATGTTGGGCCAATTTGCAACCTGGGAGAGTGTGTCAGGGTACGTTTGGCCTACAGCGAACACGCTGGCTTAGGAAAATCGTGTTCGAAAAAGGGAATACATTTACTTCCGCAGCCCCGAAATGTTAACCCAGCTCCGCCAAGAGATCAAAACAGATTAAGTCCTCACAAACTGCCAAGGGTCTGCCAGCTAGTGCTTTGATAGACACAGAGAGCTCAGCTATAGGTGTCTTCATAAGCATATTTACACCTGTACCGTCCCTCTTAAAAGCAGGGCACTGAGAAATAAAAAAATGAATATACAAAGTAAATCCCAGATTTTACGCATTTTCCGCAGTAGTGAAGCGGCATGGAGATATTATCTCTGGATCACTAAATTCCAGACTGGCCTGAAACGCATGACTTGAGGGGGCAGGTTCCTGAGAGCGCCTTTTCCCCGCCAAACAAGGCACAGGCTCGCCTGGACAAGATCGTTTTCAGCCAGCCGATAAATGCAGGAGCTTCAGCTTTCGATACTACGCCGACGACGCCGACTCCCTATATCCTGAAATTCTAAGCAGTCTCCTTCAAATAGTCATGTTGTATGCACAAATAATTTTGACAAAAGAAATACGCGACAAGTCATTGACGTGCCTGTCCCGTGCAATAAAAAATGCAAAGGCGATAGCCCTTACACGCAGTTCCTGTAGCTGAAGCCTTGTTGATGGGGTTGTTTGTTGGTTTGACTGTGACGTTGCAAGGTGCTGAGTGCCTTGTTTGTGCTCGAACACCCGGCATCTTCTCCATTCGGCGCTTCCAGCTTTATACCTTTTACTTTCTGCTTCCGAAAAGTTATCGCGAGCTGCATGACTGCTGATAAAAGGCATAGCTTTGCGGCATTTGCAGTTGTACCGCACTTAAAGCTCTGTGCTTACTGCAGCGAAGCCCTCAAAATGCTGCTTCGCTTTCTGACACGATGTGCGAGGTATGCGGTCCCGGCACCGTGCTGACGCAGACAGGTAAGACAGCAAAAAGATAAACACGCCTCTCCATATATGCGGGTCCCCATGCGTCGCTTGTGCTGCCAGCTTTCTCCTCCTCTGCCGTCTCTGTGCCGGCTAAACCGTCGGTGTGCTGTTTCTGACTCGCAGCGAGACACGAAATCGCGTGGAAAGAGCCCCCCGCGACTGAAATTCGCGACGCCTGCGCCGACAGAATGTGCATGTCAAGTCGGTATGCACTTGAACGCTCTGTGTACGCCTTTAGGTCAAGGACTGCGAAAATAAGGACCCAAGCACACAAGCAGGAACTCCTGCTCATGATTCCTCTTTCTCACTAATAACCATCGTGGACTGAAAGTCGAACTTGGTTACATGAGCACTCTCCTGGCATTACTTCAGTGGTGGCGCCTGTATATGTAAGAAAACACTTGCGATCCTTGATGGATCGTTTCAATCCGTTAGCAGCCAAGCGTTCATTATATCCGAAGCTTACACACTGAAGTTTGTTATATACGAGGTGGTACACCGGTACAGTTAAGTTCGTTCCACATCCGGGGTCCAGACACGAAATTTCGTTATATGCGAGATTGCATAGTAATGCGCTTTATATCCGACGTTACTATTGAAAGGTCGAACTACCAGTTCGCTCGTAGCCCTGTAGGGCAGGATGCCACCTGTACACCGTGAAAAGTGGCCCACCTGCTACTGACATAAAGCATTCACCATTTCCGCATGTATAGACCCTTCTGGTGCCAACGCATTAAAAATGGACCGTAGAAATTCAAGTTGGATTGCTTGGTCATGAGTGTGAGTTGGTTAAGCGGCACGCTGAATAAATTTTACGGCGGCGAACACACGTGCAGAAAAGCACAAGCAACACACACTCATCACTGAGCTATCAGCTATTACTAAAAGAAAACGAATTTAAGCACGTATATGTAGTGAAGGTAGGATAACGATTGAAAATTAGAAAAAAAAAACGTAGCAGGGCGGACTGGTGGCGATATACGAAACAAGCGGAAACACCAGTGTCATCATCAGCAATTCAAAACAAACCCCTTGAGGAAGGGCAAGATAACACGACCGACTACTCTTTGAGGATGGCTGCGTGGGATAAGAAAGTTATATAGGGTGCCCAAGTTGTCCCTTATTTCAGGCGCTCTGCAAGTAGCCCGGCACGTGGCGAGTGAAGTGTGCGGCTGTCCACAATGAGATGAGGCAGGGTCTCGGCAAAACTGCCGGAGGAGCAACGCAGACCAAGCTCCCACCGCTGTCGGTTAAAGCGCTGGGCTAGAGCCATTTCATCGTTTATACAAAACAGTCATAAGCTCCTGCGGTAAACCACATACATTAAGTGAAAAGGGACATGGCTCCGCGGAGGCGACGTCCTGGTCAGGGTACTACTTGAGAAGGCGACCTTGAATCAGCAGCCGTGTAACATCGATGCAACTATGCTAACTTCGAAACTGTCGTCGCGTAATCGCGATCAGTAGAGGCTCGAGGATCACCCTGGTCCCTTAGGAAGACTTTCAGGCAGATTAGAGAAGCTCTGAGAGATAAGATATGAAGAGCTGTGGATGAATGAAGCTCTAGACCGGACTGCCGGTACCACGGCCTCCACCACTTCTCTGCAAGCGGCTAAATACAGCACGACAGTCACGAAGTGTGAAGACCTGTTTTGAGTTGACGTGCTAGAGAACGTGCGTGAGCACTTCATCAGTTTCTAGTTATAATGCGGTTAACATATGAGGGATGTGGAAGGGCATGATACACAACGAGGGGGGTGCTCGGCGCATAGTTGGCATTAATATAGTCTTCATTGGCGAAGAGCCTACGGGAAAGGACGAAATGCAAGCAGTGCCGTATATGCAGCCTCAGGGTACAGCGTGCCTTTCTCTTTCCAATCAGGTCGCGTCATGCAGAAAAAGAAACATGAAAGATGGGCGTTCAACGCAGCTCTCGTCCGTACGTCCCCGTGCACTGCCACGTCTCGCCTGTGGCACGCATCGGACGACACGCCGCGAAAGAGAGGCATGGATCGCATTTCGGGGCGTAGATCTGCATTCCTCCGCGTGAGCAGGTTTTTCCGCGTAAAGGAACGCGCTGCTCGTGCTTCTGAGCTGGCGGGCCGTAATTGCCTCGCATTTTTTATATTTTCTGCACACATGCCTTCTTTGTTCGAATAGACGACTCGTCTTATTTCAATGTATGAAATGAATTATCCAGTTACATTTCGACTTTCCCGCGTCGTTATCCCGCCGTTCATCCACTCCATTGTTCGCTCGTGCTTTCGCGTTGACCCTTCCACTCAGGCACACCTGTGCGGACGCCAAACGTCGTGAAACGAGCCAACAACCCCTGTACGGCTAGCGCTGATATACATGGTCTTCAGAAAAGCTCACCTCATCAGTACAGGTCCAGGCTCGCCTGTTGAACGAAGCATCATCCATGTACTGTCAGCGTCGAATGCAACGCGAACAAGGCAGTTGAAGTGAGAGCAGATAGACAAGGTTTTATTTTAGGCATTATTAGTGCATTTGACTTTCACTTTAATGGCGCTAAGATAGCTCCTTTAATTGTGAATAACACCAACGCTACAAACAGACACGAAGGGGGAACACAGCTTTATGTCTGCGTTGGCAGCGTTTGTGTTATTCACAATAATTGTTTACCAACTTGCTCAGCTATCTGCCCTGATACAGCTGTATTAAAGGTCCTACGTGTGTTTCGTCTCCGGCAGCTAATATTTGTGTGTTCTTGTTTCAGCCACATTTCCCTGTTGGCGTTTTGGATTGAAGCTGATGGTACCCACAGGCGCTGATGATGGCCCCGAAGAATACATGGGGCTCTACAGGAGCTCCGTTAAGTAAAACACAACGCCAAGGTACCTTCATGCAGGATTGTAATCCAGGCGTTGCACGTATTAACCTGCAAGCTCTTTATTTTATCGGTACCTCAAAAATGCCTTCAACATGTAATAGCGCTGAAGCAGTGGTGGTGGCAGCTTTAACATTAGCAGTAGTCGTGCAGGCATTGCGTAACCAGGATTTGGGAGGCGCACATGTAAATGCTGTAGAAAGTACTTTCAGGGACTAACAGCGACCATGGTCCCGTGGCGAAGTTATACAATATGAATAAAGAAGAGGGCAAGATAAGTGACTCAATCTTTTTTTCTGTTATTCACTGCATTTCTATGGGTACAACCTAAGCAACGGGGCTAATGCAGAACGCCTTAGATACGCTCAGATCTTATGATGAAATTGTCTTCCTAAGTGAAACAGGGACATGAACAGCAGCGCATGATTGAGGACCTAAGCACTGAAAGTTAAGTGATAGGCCTGCATATAAATGCATGTAGAACAAAACTTCAATATTGAACTTCCTCAGCAAGAAACTACAGTAGATATGCAGTGAAGCGTTAGAAGTTGTAAGAGAGCAGGTCTAATTAGGACAAAAGCAGACATGACAATAATTGAATTACGGCAGTATTTGTCTACTTATTTGTCTTAAGTAACTACTTTTGTTAAAATGGACAGCTGGACAGTCGCAAAGCTTTGCTGTCAGTTACGCCGGGTAGGGCACCTCGAAAGCAGGAACGAAGCGAGGTAAGCATAGGCTAGTGTCACGGCGCGAGTGCACCTGTTGCGAGCATTTCCCAAGCAGCAAGATGTAAGGCTGTGCTTGGGTTGCCTTAGAGGCAGACGGCGTATTTTGTAAGTGACTGCTGATCCGAATCATGAGAAAGAAACAACCAGAGGAACAAAACTGGCGCGGAGCTACCCTCGGCAGCGACTCTGAGGCCGTGGACAGCAGCTTACTAAGATGCCTCGAGGGCAAAGCATATGATAGTTACATTCTCACTGCTATTTTTTGGTAGTACCTACGAGCATGTGAAGTTGAACATCCCGAAATGGAACATGGACTATGATGGACGCCGTAGTGAAGGGCTCCGGATTAATTTAGACAACCTAGGTTCTATAACGTGCACTGAAATCACACAACACAAAGATGTCTTTGCATTTCGCCTCCGTCGAAATTCGGCCGCCGCGGCCTGGATTTGATGTCGCAGCCGAGCTTCAAAGCCACTCGGCCACCGCGGCGAGTCAGTTTCATCCTCACCGCATACACACGTGGGGCTGAAACTTGGAGGCTAACAAAAAGGCTTAAAGTTGGTCTGAGGGCAACGCAATGAGCGGTCGAACGGAGAATTATAAGGATGACATCAAGAGTCATAAAGAGTGCCGCGTGTATTAAAGTATGAACAAAAGTTGCGTGTATCCTATGGGAGCCACCAATTGAGGTAAGGGACATGGGCGGAACATTTAATGTGGAGGGCAGATTTCCCATGGTTGTTTAGGATAACACAATGCATTCTGAGAGTTGGAAAACTTAGGAGAGGTTGGTAGAAAGAATAGTGAAGAGATGTGATTGGGGAAATAAGCGGTGTTAAGGTGGTTTAAGCTGGCGCACGGTAGGTCTAAGTGAAAATCTGTGGGAGACGCGTCTTCCAGTGCCGGGCTGAAAATTGTGATGAGCGGTGATGGTAGCAATAAAATTTTCTTTACTCTGAGCCATAAAGTGAGCGCGATAACTACGCCTCGAAGCTTTGTGAGACAGGGGCGACCTTATTCTATTTTCATCGTGCACACTATCCAAACTTGGCGGTTTGGAACTCACATACAACCAAACTCACATACCACCCATTACAAACGCAGCCGCCGCACCCTCCTCACATCGGACTATAGATTCGAAATACTGTGCGGTCTGGCGAGAACTGAAGACAAACTGCTACATCTCACCCTACCTCATTCATCACAGCTGCCTTACCTTGACACTCCCACCCCACTCCGCATGTGGGGCGGCCAACGACAACCTTATATACGGCCTGTGGGAGGCCCCCAACTCATAGCGGTACCCTTTATACCCAACCCATCCCTTTCCTCATGGGAGGACGCTCTGCGGGTTGCTCAGTCAACTGGCCGAACATGGCTAGTGGAAAGGGCTCCCCGTGAAGCCCAGGCCCCTGGATTCCTCTGCAAGTACGAGCCCACCACTCAGTGTCTTCTTTATTCTTACTTCAAGTGAAAGTTGATACCGCTAACATCACCACCCAACTGCATTCTCGTGTCCCGTTCCCATCGTTTTCCCTGCCTGAGAACTGTGATGTTTGCAAGGCCTCTTTTGCCTGTAATGTCATGAAGCCGGAGCAGCGCTTCGCCACATGTGCTGTTTCGCTTTTCACCATAAGATATATGCGTTAGCGCTAAGGATACACACGACGGCGTCGTAGACCTCCTTTCGAACGCGGGCCCGTGCATATTCTCCCGTCGTTATGCATGCATTCAACTTCGCTTCGCTCGGCGCCCGCTAAATATAACTCGACGCAGAAAGGTCGATGGGGCGCAGGGGCAAAGGTGTGTTCAAGAGGTTCCCCCCTCTCACGTGTGTAAGCGTGACCTGGCTGTGCACACATGGGGAAGTAAACCATGAAACGCGTGTTTATGCGCCAGACTGGTAAACAAAGAGAAAGAGGCCATAGGGGAACCGTAGCGGTGCTAATTAATGCTCAGCTGTAGAAAGCTCTGCCATCGGTTAAACACTCATAAAGTTCGAAAGGGTGTACGAAAAGAATGGCGCCTCGTTGCCCACCTAGTGAGAAAAGCGTCCATTTCAGGAAGTCAAAACATGAGTGAAAATGCTAACTGCTAAACTGCAACTGTGCGAGTACATTTAATGGCCGCAGGTATGTCCCATTGGTATGGCAGCCGTGCCGCAGCTGCACCTTCATTCAGTAAAACCAATGCGATCGACATACTCGGCGCTCGGAACCACTAACATGAGTTTTCTTATTATATGCTTACTTTCTCCAACGTTACGTACTATACTGGCAGAAACTGTTTGTCTTAGAGGAGGTTGGTTGCCTGTGCGATTAATTATCTGAGCACTGTCTTCATTTCTCGCACACACCGCGCATTTCCCGAGGTACCAGTTCGTCTACAGGAGGAGCGGGAGGGGAGGGGGCGAAAGGGAATGCAAAGAGATTAAGTGAAACTGGGCTTTTGTCACCGTGCAGCGTCCAAAGAAACATGTGAAAGCACAGGGGAGAAATTAAAAACGGAGAAAAAGAGAATAAAGGAACAGCAGTATAGAAGTTTCACTTGTCGTTTCTCTAGACGCCTGTAGTACACGCAGGCGTCGCGTATGCGAGCGCGTAGCGAAGAAAGCGTCGCTGCACGCGGACACGTCGTGACGATGAACGCTCGACGACGCCATTTAGACGGTGACGAAGGCGACGGCGACGACGCACAGATGAAACTCCTTGCGACAAGGAAACAGAAAAAAAAAAGAGAGGGAATGAGTGCGAGGGTACAAGGGCTCACGACGTCGGTGCGCGCTCCCGCTCTGCCTGGCCCCCATAGCGGGGGCGAGGGAGAAACAGGCATCGGAGCAGGAAGAAGCCACCGACTGCCTCCTCATCCCCCTCCTCCACAGCGCTCGAGACACGCACTAGACGACGTGGGACCACGACAGAGACGACGAGGTCTGCATGCACTGCCGCCGCGGTGCCCTGCAGCTGAAGGATGGTGGGGAGGGCAGAGCGGGGAGAGAGAGAGAGACGGAAGAAAGAGGGAGAGTTCTTTTCTCCAGCGAAAAAAAAAAGGGGGGGGGGGGGGTCCTGCTTGGCCAGCGAGCGTGACCAGGAAGCACCGCACGTGCAGGACCCCGAGTGTCGAAGGTCGCGCACAAGGGCCGTTGGCGAGCACGAACAAGGTGCTGCCGAATCACTCCTTCCTACTCCTATTCCCTTCTCCTCGCTTTCGGTCTCTGTGTGTACACCCTCTCCCTTACCTCTCGCCGCAGTGCACCACGCATGCAGGATGGAGAAGGTGCCCGCGGCAATGCGGCCAGCCGTAAATCTGAAGCCCTGGTGTTCCCCTCCCCTATCTGCCGCTACTCGACATTGCGGCTGAGGCCGCGACGGGTATAGGACCACTGATACGGGGCGTTTTACGGTGTCGGATAAAGACGAGTGTACGAGTTGGGACCAGGTTTAATTTATTGAGGCGGTCGTGGTCGGCGGTTCCGAGCGAAGTAGTTGAGCGTCATGACACGGTTGCTCCGCCGCGTCTTGCTGAAAGGGCGGCTTCGCGCCGAGGTCATGAACCGAAGTCTGTCGTCGATATATGCCCTGCGCCTCATGTCTGCGGCTCAGATGGTCCTGAGCAAGGCATTTCAAACCACCGGTTTGACAAGAGTTCGCAGCTTCAAGGGGGCACACTCTTAAGCCATTTCTACACGAGCACTTCTGCTTCAAGACAAAGTCGGGGGACCACTCTCTCTATATATAACGGCCACCGGATACACAAGTTGCCGCGGTCGAATAGCCCAGATAATGAGGCGTCTCTGTAGTCGACAGGTTGCGCGGCTGCTTTGAGGCACATGCCTCTGTGGACACCAGTGCGTTTATCCTGCTTAATGTGGATGCCACAGAATTGCATTTCCTTGTCTTTTAAATGTAACTGAAGGCCAGGCCCAGCGTGGCGGAAACTCAGTCATGATCGCTTCTAGATAGGGGCTTGATGGAATTGACTATTGTCGTCGCGTTAGTCGGTATTTCTTATTCTTCGAGAATGCAATCAAAGGAACGGTATCATGCATGTTCGAAGAGATGCAAGTCTTGGTGAATTCAGCGCAGAGCACAGGACGAAGGACGAGTGGACTGGACGAGCGAAAGGTCCGATGAAAATCACGACACAGCAGCGCGTTCTAGTGTGTTGTCTTCATTCGCAGAGGCATCGAAATCATCTGCAGCTTGCAAACAAGAAATATTCAGTATTCCGCTGATGGTGCTTTCGCGCATGTATGCATTTTAATAATTATATTAATTGGTTTTGGGGGAAAGGGAATGGCGCAATATCTGCGAATACGGACCCCCGTAAAATACGACTGCGTAGCTCTTGATCACGAATCTTGGGGAAGCTGCCCTGGCGGGTACTTCAAGCTTCTTGTGCTAACGGCGACTCGTTCAAAGAAAGTCTGCTCACTAAAATGAACCTGCTCAAACGCGCAGTTCCCTCATTGCTCCTGCTCGCCAAGAGAACAACAACGAAGAATGAATGCTCGGGCCTTTACGCCCGGACCTTCGGGCGCACTTTGTTCACCTACCCGTCTCCTTGTCAAACATAGCGCCTAAAATATAAGAAAAAAAAACGACGAGATTCAATAAAGTGGGATAGGAGGCAGTGCCCCGCTCTTATCGCCTTGTGTACACTCGGTGGCTGAACCTTTCTTCAAGCCTTCCTGTACGAATGTTTCCGTACAAGACAAGAGTTTCTAGAAAAGGCTGCATAGCAACAGTTAGTCTAAAAATAAAGGTATTTGGGTATCAAACGCACGCCATGGCCTCTAAAGGAGCGGAAAGTCTAGGCCAATACAGCCCACTTAAATCTGGGCTGCGCACCATAACCGCCATTATTACATTTTCGTCGGTGGCCTTCATCAGTCCGCTCCAGGGCAAGCAGCCCGTGTTCTTGGGGCCCATCCGGTTCTTACGACACCAGCAGCCGTTTCCGCGGAGCACAGGACAGGCCGGCGACGACCAGATGGTCCGCTCGCTCGTTAGGGGAGCGCTCTTTTTTTATTTTTGAGGGACAAACTCTTCGCATTATACCTTAGATGTTGTCCTTGAACAGCTTTTGAGCGTGCATCATGAGAAAACGATTCCCGCCGGAACGCTCCTGCCCTCCCCCCCCCCCCCTCCCTCCCCCAGCTCCTTCACCATCTCCTTTCGTCACCGTCATGCCATGACGAACTATCAGCAGCCTTCCACGGCGTCTTCGGCCTAGGCCTAATGGTTTCGATCGGCTGAGGAGACAAAGGACGCCGCCTGGCGGGCTACTGCAGACATGGCTAGGGAGCGGCTCATGCGTAACGACTGAGGCGTGCGCGCGCAAAACTGCGCGGGAAACATTAAGAGGCGACTGGCGAGAAGGAAGAAGGGGCGGAGAGTGGCGACTAAAGCGCACCGTGATGGCTACGCTGGCTGACGGTACACACGTTTCCTCCAGAAACCCTGTCCTCTACGGTCCGTGAGCGAATGCGCGTCTGGGGAGATGTTCTTGCAGAGTCGTCGCAGGCCCGCACTCGTTGTACGAAAAATGACGTCAGGAGGAGCCCTGGCAACCCTTTCGAGAGAAAGCTCATAATGATAGATGGCTGCGCCTGGTACCGGGTCTTTAGGATGGGGTATAAGACTTCCTGGAGGGTGAATAACCTGGTGCCCTAGCAGCTCACCAGCGCTGCTAGCATGCGCATGCTCCTTTCTGTAGGTCGCAGTGACTAGCTTGGCGCACGATAGCCTTAGATGCTTATGCGCCATTAAACCCAAAACAGCACAGCACAGTTCGCAGTCACTGAAGATCTCAGACATAAGTAAAGCAATGCTGCAATGGGGGCTAGTTGGTCGCGCACGTTACCTGTCTCGTCTTCCTGGTCTTTGTTGTAAATCCTTGTGCTTACAAGTACAGCGCGCCAAACACCTTAAAGATGAAGTAAAGCAGCCCGAACGACGGTGCCTCTTCCTGTCCCATCTTCATTTCGCCTTCGGGCACCTTCATTCAGGCTGGTTTACTTATGCCAGAAGGGAGGGACCAACTAGCCCAGCATTCTAGTGCACATCTTCTTCTCAAGCTTGGCCACAGCTTGGTCAGCTTATTCCTATAGGTCCTCATTCTTCCATGTTCATGCCTAGAGGATTATTTTGGTTCGGCGAAAAAGTGCCTTACGTGGTGCATTTGAGGCCCTATCCACGACCGACCTTCTGAGGTCGGACTTAGACGGATATCAAGAATGAAACTTTCGTATGACTTAAACTGAACTCTATTCATTATAAAGCTGTTTGAAAATAAACTAAGGCAAGCGTGCAGGCTAGCTGAAAAAAAAAGTAATGACGTTACCTTCTGTAGTCTAAGGAGAGTACGAAATGCTTTTCTTTGTCCATTATTGGTCAAGCCACGCTGTTCCCTTTTCCTTGTACCGTTCTCTTGACTCTTGTTTCCCTTGCCATTTCACATGGGACGTTAGGCGATGACACGTACAGAGTATAAAAAGCTTTATGGTATAGTGACCTGTCGGAGGGGGCAAACCTTAGCAATAGCAAGCGGATTAACTTGGACTGGGCTCCTTGAAATAGCTAGAGGCTGCCGCAAATAAGATTTTAGGTTACATTGGTTTCCATTATGAGCTGAGTTTTTTTTGCATTCCGGAAACTCTTTGCACTATTAAAATGCCATGAGGTCAATTCTGACTGTGTAAACCCCATTTTATTGTTTACCAGGCAAGCAAGACGACGGGTGTCAGGTTAATCGGCATTCTCCCCGATGGACTGGGAAGTTTAATCGAACAGGTAAACCGAAAACATGGTCTGCTTGACAACTCTGGGACAGTATACGGAACGTGGGGGAACGGAAGAAATCAGAAGCACGGAAAGACGTGAGCTTAGGGGGTGCGCAAAGGCGGAAGAATACATGCTGAAGTGGTGAAACCATCCGTGCAGGCTGTGAGTCTAATGGCCCACCGAAACTACCACAATGCCATTGTTCTCTTGCATGGTGACGGCGGCTGGATAAAGAGGTGCCTAACTTCCGGCGGTGACAGCATCTAGTGGTCTGAGCGACTTTCAGGCACTAACAGCAAGAGCCTGGGGGATACCATCGGCGTAGTTAACCGGTTATGAAAAGAGGGAATCATATTTTGGGACCTTCGATAAAATGCAAATGCGACCGTATTTTGTAACCTATTAAACTACCTATGTACAATAACCATGTTCACGTGTGATTGCAGGTAGATTGACATGTATGAATTCCGGAATATTTTCCAGTCTTCATCGTGAATTGAAGCTGAACGCTTATTTGCAATTTTCATCTACAACTTTGTAAAACTATTGTTTTGTTAATTGTATTCCGGATCGGTTTCAAATCTTGTTTGAAGAAGTGAGCTTGCACCGTCATTTATTATGTCACCACTGTTGCCTTGTATAGGCCCCCAGGCACTTCTCAAGCTGTCATAAAACGGCTTGTTCGCCTGGGGGCCTTCAACCTCGAGTTGAAAATAAATGAATTGAACTGAATTGAACCCTGAGTGACACCAGACTAAGGAAGCAACGCTGAGGACTGGCTGACAGACTGACCTGCGGTCTAATAAAGTTTACTGCTGCTATTTATGTAAGTGTACCTGCTTTCAATATAACGATCCCTTTTAACATCATCTCACTTTTTTTCTTCTTTCTTTCTTTACTCGCTACTTTTTTCTCTCTTTCCTTCCTTCTTTTCTCTTTCCTTCTTTCGGTTTTTCCCATTGGCTTTCTTCCTTTCTGTTTTTATACGCAGAAGCAGCCTGCAGTGCAACGACTGACGTCATGCTCGCACAGCGCAGTGCTTCGAAATGAAAACGGTAAGCCGTCGAGCCATTTTCCAGCCGCTGTCGAATCGATTCCTCGTCTGCTCACGCTCGGCGTCGGCTCGAAGACGCTCCTTGCATCATCGCAGCAAGGTCGCGCCGTTCCGCGCGCGCGAAGACGCGGCGGCAAGAGGCGATCGGGCTGAACGATAACGGAGCCTCGGCCGCCAGTGAGGAACGAAACCGGATTGCTCACAGAGCGCGCACACTGCGACTCTCCCTGGCCTCGCAGCTCTTCTTCGAGGCTGACCTCGTCCCGGCTGCATCCGCACGCCACTGTGGTCCGTAGCTCAGGGCGTAAACAGCAGCTCCATGCAGAGCCAGTTGCGCGAAGTGGCGTTGAACAGTGTACTAATCTCCACTTAACCCTGCTCTGTGCCAGCTGCGGCCACCTTATACCCGAAAACTTCTTAATCTCATTCGCCAAGCTGACTCTCTGCCGGTCCCTGTTACGCTTGCTTTCTCTCAGAATTCAGTCCGTTAACCCCAAGGGACCATTGGTTATCTTCTCATCGTGTTACATGCCCTGCCCATGTCCATTTCCTCTCCTTGATCTCGGATAGGATATAATTAACTCGCGCTTGTTCCCACAGCCACTCTCATACTCAACAATTTTGAACAAACGCATTTTTCAGCGGAAAAAGGTTATGAACGCAATTTTTGCATATATTGTAAGATTTCGCTATAACAATCAATATATCCGCAGATCACCCGTGAACAGGTTTGCATTTTTGTTGATATCCACTTTCTTGCTCTCGTCAAAAGCGTTACACACTGGTTTTCAAAGGCAGTCTTAACTGCTCGATGCGAGCGATGGAAAAAACTTTAAAAGAAAGTTTCTGCTACGCCTCGGAGCAATGGACGATTACCTTCCGTGTTTCCATAGCCGTAGCTTACAATATTCCAATATTCAAAATTTTTTGTCCAAGAATGCTGGACATGGCGCTCTTCCTGTCTCTTCTAGCGAGGGAGACGGATACAGAGGACGTGAAGACAGGCGCCCAGTACGTGGCGCCTCTACAGGTCCACGTCTCACAGGAAGCGCGCAGGATCGTGAAGCACGTCGCCCCCCTCTCCCGATGGTGCGCAGAGCGTGGTACGGGGCCGAAATGAAGCAGTCGTCCTCGCGCGGAAGGCATACGGAACGGCTTGCGATGGCCTTCTTTTATACCCCTCTCCGTCTACGGAGCCAGCGGAGGCACTCCTTTTCCGCGCAGAGCGTCTTAAACCGACTTTTAAGAGGAGCGCGCGATGACATCTCGTGAGCGTGGGCGCTCTTTTTCTTTTTTCCTTCTCTTCCGCGACACGCGAGCGTATCGCGCTGGGAGTCGGGAATTCGGCCATCTGTTATGTATACGTGCCAGGTTTCGCTTTCCTTGCGCCCCCTACACATCGAGCCGGAATTGAAGCGGGGGAAGCTGCAGCGTGCCTGGCAGGATCCACTTCCGCAATCATGCGTACGATTTCGACATCTTCGATGTTCGGTGCCGAGTAGGAGCCGATATCGCAATCTGTCACAGTGTGCCAGAAGCACGCATATCGCTATTCCCTTTGCTGCTACATCCTGTGTTCCTTGGGGCTTCAAGCGCGGGACACGACTGATAAAGTAAAAATAGCGCCAGAGGCTGGAGGGGCGTAGCGGTTTACAGGAACGACATGCTAAAACTCTCTATTGAGATGACATCAAAGACCACGTCGGCCTCACAACTGATTGTAAAAAAAATACGTTGTCATTGAGGACATCACCAGGGCTCAAGCAAACCTTAATTTACAGGCCGATCAGGCGCGAATACAAAGTGCTGATGGAGCTGTTTATGCCCAAGCTAGCCTGCACACTGCGCCTGGGAACGCAGTCCACCGCCCTGCTGATATACACGGCTGCTCATCCATGGCTGAAGTGCCAGCAGTAAACGCAGAGGTTAAAGCACTCGACATACCAAAACGTTCACGGCTATGCGACGAACGATTGATGGCGTGAGGGCGACTGTTTTCGATGCGTAAAGGAAAAACTTTTTTTTAATTTTCATGATTTCATGTTTCATGTTTGTTTTTTTTGCAAACAAACATGAAAAAGCGAATTTCCTCCACTTGTACTGGAGAATGGAAAGGTCATGCGTCACTTTTCACACATTGGGGTTAGGGACTACACGCGACGAAAATTAAAGGTAAACAAATCTAAACCTTGCAAATGTACACCTTCTTAACCGACCGAGTAGAATAGGAAATCGAAGTCCCAGAAAACGCGACAAACGTGTGACGAAAGACAGCATGCTTCCCCAGGAAAGGACACTGTGAATGCCTTCGTCGTTATTGCAGTCAGTAGCAAACAACATTTAAGAGTCAGTTCACTAACCTCCTCACGGCCACGTCGAGGTTTAAGGTCCTTTTAACCACGTGGCGACGTGCTCTTTCGGACGCGGGAACGTCGCCTGCCGTGTCCTGCCCGGAGCCTTGGAAAAGCGGTCCATGTGCGTTCCTCCGCGTCCTGTTGTTCACATCAGATCGTCGATCGACGGCTACAACTCTCGTTACCGGTTCGCCAGGCAGCGATTTCGGTTCGCTGAGTTAACGGTTTGCTTGTTGTGCGACCCCCCCCCCCCCCCCCCCCGCCTTTGGGGGCCTTGGAACTTGTTCTGTCACTTGCCTTGATAATCTTTATTTATGTTTGATTTGAGCGCGTTTTAGATCGGGACGTCGCAAATAATTGTTTTTCAGCGCTGACTAATCTTGTTCGTATGTATTGGAAGAAAAAAAATCGAGATTGGTTGCACTAAGAGCTCGATGCTATTTATTTTATTTGTTTATACAAATTGATCTTGTTGGCCGCGGGGGTACATGTACAGAAAAAGACATACATAAAGGCGAAACAATATGAACAACTTAATTTAGGCGCTGTTCAAAGGATGCATTAACGAGTTCTGTGGAACTGCGTCGTTAGTAAAGCTGTTGCACTGAAATATAGTTCTCGGGGAAATATGGTTTGGTTTGGTTTGGTTTAGGGGGTTTAACGTCCCAAAGCGACTCAGGCTATAAGGGACGCCGTAGTGAAGGGCTCCGGAAATTTCGACCACCTGGGGTTCTTTAACGTGCACTGACATCGCAGAGTACACGGACCTCTAGAGGAAATGTAAGTATCTTAAATTATTGCTTCACAATAGTAGCATTATTGCTCTATTCTGTCATTGTCTTGTTATATAGCCTGCCGAGAAAGTAAAAATACCAGGCGTGTTGATACTGCAAGAGAGACAGAAAACTATTTAATAGTAAAAAAAAAACATTGTAATGTCCCGTTATTAACTGGAAAAACAACATTAATCTACGCATGCGATTTCTTTCGCTTACTGGTTACTGAGTCTAAGTATTGCAATGAAAAAAATACTGCCCTATTGGTGTAAAATGAAGGTTAGATATCTTTGTTGGATGCGTTCTAATTCGTTGGCATAAGCTGCGATGAAAAGAGCCCAAAGTATTAGGCATATTCAATTGCTGTACGGATTACGGTGTTATCTGCGATAGATCGTACAGCTGGTGCGGCAGATTGTAATGACAGTTTAACTAAAAAGCAATTTACTGGGGTCGCTACTGTGACCGTATCGATGTGTTTGTCCATGATAATTATTTATCCGAGACCGAGGTATCTATAATGCAGCTTCTGAAAAGCTAATGCTCTTAAGACAATAAGAAAAGAAAATATGCTTTTTATGTAGGGTAATACTCATTAACACTCATTTACTGTCTTCTCAAACTGTTATTTGCCACAAATCATGCCATGCTGTTACCTTTAATAATTAATTATTTATTGCAATTTGGTTCTGAAAAAAAGGAATAGTGCTGAAAAGCAATTTTTTACAGACAGAAATATTGTCACGTAGTGGTGACGCCAGTCGAAGCAGCGATGAAGACGGACGAAAGAGTCTTCTAAAAGAAAACTGTTTATTGGGCTGACTTGCACCCAAAATGGACTGAATCACTCGGCGGCGGCGAAGCGACAAGCGTGCTCGGCGGTCGTCGAACAGAATGCCCGCCGCTGTCGGCCGTGCTCAGTTTAAAGCTGATAGCGAAATTTCGAGATAAAGCGTGCAAAGTTACTAGAACATTCCGGAACAACGTAGAATCAGCTCTGCCTGGCTGCGATCAATCGAGATAAATCTAGTCGCGTCTTGCGTTCGCAAACAAAGCGATAAAGTGGTGTGGCGGCAGATTTGAAAAACGAACAAACACTGCAAATATTCGCGGCAATATTATCAGTTGTACCATTCCTGAAGCGCATGAACAAAAGGGGAACCAGTACACACCCCGGACATCATAGCCAACAGTTAGGTATCAGAAGTATTGTTTCATGTAATGAACTGGTGTCTGTCTCTTAAGCAAGTGATCCAGGCCAGTAGTTTATTCCTGCTTACTGTATATCCCAATTTTCGAAGTGACTCACTGTGTGAAACCTTGTAAAATGTCTTCAAAAAACACACCGAACACAAGGACATCAGTTAATTTTGATTGATGTTGGTGACTGATCGATCGATGGTGTCTTGAAGTCTTCTGATGGTTCGGTGATCCGGCGACACGTTGCGGAACAGACTGGACAACTTCTTCGGGACACCAGCTCTTTATTGTACGGGCGCTCACAGGCGACCTGCCCTCCGATCTCCAATCCCCTCGTTCGCGCCAAAAACTCCCCTTAAATCCCTTCGCCCCTTCGCCCAGCATTCTGGGGACCCTTTTTGCAACCAATAGGAAATGCGCTTCTCGGAGCCAATCAGGAGAATTTCGTTCAAGCTGAAGGAGCCAACAGCACGCCGATGCTCACGTTGTTGTTGTCGCGCGGGCACCGCGCGAATTCCACGAAGACGTTGCGCATTTCCGCTTGGCTACAGCACAGAGACACAAAATCACTAAAAACGCCAGCGGAGGCTCAGGGAAACCGAACACCCAGTCCGAACCACGCACACTGCCCTGGTCGCGCTCCCCAATTCTGCTGCCTGCTCCGAGGCGTCCGGCCCGTCCCGCGGCCGGTTCGCCGTTGAAAGCAATAAATTTACACGCGACCCCCTCTCGAAACCCCAGGGGTCCGCGTGTCGGCCGCGTCTTGCGGCCCGAGTGCGACTTTGCAAGGACGGGCCTCCTTACTGCCGGTTAACCGTCGTTGCCGCCATCTGCCGCGTTTGTCTCAAAACAAACCCATTTCGGCGGCGCCTGGATGGCGGCTTCTCGAGGAGCTCTGAAAAACATCCAACACACACAAAACCAAGGGGGCCAAGCCGCCGGCTTCGGGGTGCGCGCGCGATCGGTCCCTGAGCAACAGCTCGAGAACTTAACTACATCTATTACCGAAAGATAAACACAAACCGCGTTGTTTGTTTGATATTTTGTGGTTTTGAAGCACGGCGAACAAACGGAACACATGCGTATACCACTATTCCAAAGGTAAATTTCCATGTGATTACTTACACTCCAAACAGAAAGGAGTAATAAGGGAGTAAGCTGTCAACTAGAGTGTATTTGCTGCCACTAAGACCCTCGAGCCATGATCATAGACCAGTGTTAGTTCGTTGGTTTAGAAAACAATTTTTTTGTTTGTACGTCCCGGAAAGTTTTTGAGGACGGTTGTCCAACAAACGCTGTATTTCGGCACAGTCCTTGTCCGAAACGCATAATAAGACCGTCGCTATTTTCGGCCCAGCCTCACCGCGCATATTCTCTACTTTCTCGGTTCGCACGAGTCGGAATCCCGCTTCGCCCGTCCGTCCGCGTCAGGAACCGGAGAAAGTCAGAGTCGGCCAGCAGGTGTACGCGTCTTTCAGCGACGGAACGACAAAAGGCGCTCGTCTCGCCTCCCAAAAAAAGACACCTACTTTCTTTTCCCACGGTCGCCGCGACGCCGGCGCTAGCCCGAGCCACTGCATAGCGGAACGCTCAAGGCGCGTCTGTGCGCGTGGAGACCGACACAGCAAAGCTGGACGAGAGCCTTTAAATGTATACCCGGACGACGCCATATTCTTCGCTTCCACGCTCGCTGAAAAGGCGACACAAAAGCCCTTCTGAGTCTCTTTCGGCGCGTCGTCCTATTCCTTCCTCCTCCGTGTCTCTTTGTCCCGGCAAGTGGGCCGAGGTTTTTTTACGAAGCGGAGCGTGTGGCGCGTTGCCGACACTGGCTCGACTTTCTCGAGGCGCTGGTGTTGCCTAACGAGAGCAGCGCGGCGCAAACACGTCGCGCACGAGAAAGCCAGCGCGAAAAGCAGGCTGGCAGAAGCCATTGGGACAGACCTAGCAGCGACTTGCCCTGACCCCCCCCCCCCCCTCCCCGGAGATTGCGTGAAGGCAAGGACTTAGAAACGCGAGGGTGAGGGCGCCGAAGATAACGGAACGACATCTCTTCTCTCTCATCCTTTTATTTGAGTGTGTGAGAGAGAGAGAACAAAGAGTGAACAAATCTAACGCATTTTCGCGGCTTGCTTTGAATTCTGACTTTCACAATGAGGGCTTATAGTGTGTGTAGTGTAGATGAACGAAGAACGACCTGAACTGAACGAACGCACCCCAGGATAGCGGATGCCCTGTACTTGTGCACAGCTGTGGCCATAGACGTGTCCTGTTCCCTAAGAGTACCGAAGTTTAGTGATGTGGGGCTGCGAAGCGCGTTCGAAGCATCGCATGTCGGCTGTGAAGTGAGTGGGCTTTACGCGCCAAAGCCACTCTTTGGGATATGTGAAACGCCGCAATAATATCTGCGCATTAATTTCGACCCTGGCCCCCTTTCCCCCTCGGTGTTTATGAACCATTTGACCCCGAAGAAATTTCTGGAAAAGGTTTGGGTTTATGGGGGTTTAACGTCCCAAAGCGACTAAGGCTATGAGAGACGCCGTAGTGAGGGGCTCCGGGAATTTCGACCACCCGAGGTTATTTAACGTGCACTGACATCGCACAGCACACGGGCCTCTAGAATTTCGCCTCCATCGAAATTCGATCGCCACGGCCTGGATCGAACCCGCGTCTTTCGGGCCAGCAGCAGAGCGCCATAACCACTCAGCCACCGCGGCGGCTAAAAAAATTTCTGGAAAACATCGTACAAATTTTCTCTAATCTCTTATTGGTTCATAACTTTTTTCCATGTTCTCACTTGTAAATCTTCTAACTCTGTAAATAAGTTGTTTTATTGGCCGCTGATTGCTATGTCACGATCAAATTAAGAGAAAAGTTATTTTTAAAGGTGCATTCCCTCGATGCAAGCAGATAACAGATTCGGAAAAGCGCAGAATCCATCTGAACAGACTCACCGTCACAAAATTGCACCGTAAGATGCCTAGACGGTGCTCCGTACTAGATTAAACAAGTTTACCACGTATGGGCACTGCCTAGCGCGTCACTGTCGCCGTCCATTTTGGATGCAACACTTAGAGGCATGATCCATGCGTTCATCATTGCTACTAGCCGTACTGCGGCAAGAAACAGCTGGTCTGCAAGGAAAACTGTCTAAACCAGAAGTATGGAAGACTGCTGTCATTTTTAAATGACCTTTGTCAAGCTAGATGCGCGTGTAAGGCCTAAAAGCATTTTTTTTTGCGACTTCTCCTGACCTTTGCATACTCATAGCGCTATGAAAAAAAAAACGAGCGGAAACTGGTGGACGTGCATTTCTTGTCTTTGGCAGTGAAAGCAAAGCGACATCGGGCTCGATGAGTGCGACTCGTCATCGATGATGTTGGTAAAACGTCCCACGACGAGTACAGCTGGGTTTGGGAGGTAAAGGGTTAACCTGCAGCGGTATTTAAGCGCACAATCATTCTTACGTTTCGAGTTCAGAGAAATGCGGCCGCCGTGTCTGTGTTCAAATCCGCGACTTTGGGCACAGTACAACAACAACAACAACTATACTACTACTACTACTACTACTACTACTACTACTACTACTACTACTACTACTACTACTACTACTACAACAACAACAAGCCATAAACAGCAAAGGACAGGGCCGTGCGCTTTTTTTCTGCTATCATTTTACCGCGAGACCACGTAAGCGCCGCCCTGCCAGTGTTGAGAGTTTAATGCGTCGCCCCACAAACAGCCGCCCATAAGAGCGTCGAGGCAGTTCTGCGCTAAGTCCAGGCTAAGGAGTGTCATGGACTGAAAACGCTTTTATTGACTGGAAGCTCTTTGAGGCTGCTTTTTTGAAACGGCCTTCTTCGTTTAACTGCTACCAATGCGGGCGTCTATGATTTGCTGCTCGCCGCAAGGGGGAATTATCTTCACCTCGCACTCGATCGAGGCGAAGAGCTCGTTCGGGAAGGATCGCGGTCACGCACCCTTAACTCCACAGTGATCGGGATTGTGTTCGAAGACCCGTGCGCGTTATCTGTAAAGGCCCTTTGTAATATTTAAGTAGAGCGAGGCCGAATGCCACGGGCGTTTTGATATCTGAGGAGAGCCAAGTGCGCTATTCGCTAGCGCCACCAGCGCCGCCTGTGCTTCGCTTTTGGACGCAAGTTACCGCAACAAGGAGTTTGCTTCCGAAGTATTCTTTGACGCGGATTTATACCTGGCTGCAGCGACTGACTAACGCCAGTAGTCGCCGTCACGCGACATTCGTTTTGGTTTATGGAGGTTTAACGCCCCGAAGCGACTCAGGCTACGAGGGACGCCGTAGAGAAGGGCTCCTGAAATTTCGACCACCTGGGGTTCTTTAACGTGCACTACATTGCACAGTACACGGGCCTATAGCATTTCGCCTCCATCGAAATTCGACCGACGTGGCCGGGATCGAACCCGCGTCTTTAGCGTCAGCATCCGAGTACCATAATCACTGAGCCACTGCGGCGGCTACGTGACGTTGCTCTCTTAGGAAATATTACGCAGCTTTTCCTGCCGCGATGGCTCAGTGGCTATTGAGCCCAGCGTCGCGGGATCGAATGTCAGTCCACGGCTGCCGCATTTCGATGGAGGCGAAATGCGATAACATGCGTAGGCTGCGCGATATCACCGCACGCTTAATAACCGCAGGTGGTCTAAATTAATCCGGACCTCTCCACCAAAGCGCCATTCCTTAGCCGGCTTACACTGTGGCTGGTTTTTCGAAACCCCTTTTCCTGACCTATTGCCTGCTGACATGCAATCTAGAGGTTGTTATAAGGTCCACGGCTTCGACCAGATACCGCAGGAACTAAACAATGCATCACCACTCTCCAATCCAGCCAAAAGGAATTAGGGTAACGCCGGACTCAGTCTGCATGACATCGCACAAGACCTGGGAAGGTCATGGCTGCTTTCCGCTCTGGTTCCGTGTTATCTTTTCTTCCATTTTTCTTCGTTTCAACTCAGTAATAATTAAAAAAAACAATTCACCCTTCGCTACCGTCCGAATGCTATTATTCCCTTGTAGCTTCCAATAAACGCTACCTGCTTTGAGTATAATTACAAATTCCGTTAACCTATGATAGCATTATCATGCAACCCTACTACATCTTCTCCGTGTTTTAAATCATCGTGCTACCCGCCGCGGTGGCTCAGTGGTTAGGGCGCTCGGCTACCGATCCGGAGTTCCCGGGTTCGAACCCGACCGCGGCGGCTGCGTTTTTATGGAGGCAAAACGCTAAGGCGCCCGTGTGCTGTACGATGTCATTGCACGTTAAAGATCCCCAGGTGATCGAAATTATCCCGGAGCCCTCCACTACGGCACCTCTTCCTTCCTTTCTTCTTTCACTCCCTCCTTTATACCTTCCCTTACGGCGCGGTTCAGGTGTCCAACGATATATGAGGCAGATACTGCGTATTTCCTTCCCCCAAAAGCAATTATTATTATTATTAATTATTATTATTAAATCCCCGTGCTGTTTATACCGTTACAACCTGAATAAAGCTATATTCACATTGGCTTGTACTTCCGCTGCTTCACGTGCTGACTTTAACACGGCTCACGAACGACTAATGCAGTACCTCTCTGCCAGCTGTCTTAATGCCTGCATACACAGCCTGATGCCACTAGGCGTTCGTCTGCTTACCTAACACACATCTTTTCGCTGATGGCACCAAAAAGCATTCGCAGTGCTTGTAGGAAGATGTGGTCACCATAAGGACAGCGAGCAAGGCAGAGATGTACAAAATGGTGTATATAGAGAGAAAGTTGAGAGCGTACGAATGGCAGGAACCGGAATAGCAGACTGTCGCTAAACGGGAGAGACTGCATAAAAGTGTTCGATCATACAAATATCACTTGTTAAAAGAACGAATCGATAGGAATAGTGTAGATTTGCTACCGAATCGGATACGAATAGTATAGCTGAAACCGAATCGAATATGAATCCAATAATGACAGAGACGAATCGATACGAATACAATATCCTCGGATTTTTCGCGACTTGTTCGAATATCCGTGCAAAACGAATAATCAAGTGAAACAGCAAAGAGCTAAAGCAACACCGAAAGTTGGGCGAGTTGGTTTAAGTTCTTATCTGAAAACAGCGCGAACAACGGACGGGGACAGAACAGAAAGGTCTTTTCGTCCTGTGCTTTCCCCGTCTGTTGTTTGCGCTGTTTTCAAATATGAAGAGCTAAAGGTCCTGCTGCGTCGCACCTATGGCTGTCAAAAGACACAACACTTATCTGCACTTGAGGGCGCGCAGTGCGAATTGAGCAGATTAACTCAATCACCGTCATGTTATACCTAAAGGCAAATTAGCCTTTAGTACAGATAGCGATTAAGAATAAACTAGTAAGATATTTGAGTAGATGAGAGGGGCGACAGCTTCGTGTGAGCCATGGCCAGTGAGATCGGACATCGAGGCACTTTCTGCCAAACTGGCCCGAACTCTGCCACGTCGCCCAATCTTGGAGGCCTTGTGTAAACATAACGAACGCAGCATTGTGAACGCTGCTGCATGAACGGAATGTGTCGCCGCGCTTAGCCCTCCATCCTGCGCATGTACAGCGTCGGAGTGGGCCCTGTTTTTGAAACAGTCGCAGAACAAAATTATGGTGCGCCTTATTAATGCGAAAGCATTATATGTCCCATTAGCACAAAAACCGCCGTCCTGCCGTCCGACCATGAACTCGCATGACGCCAGCAGTATACCATAAGATAGTGGTGCCTGCAGTAAGAAATAAGAATAAAATGTCTTCTCATGGTGCGGGGAATTGAATCAAGGACCTTCAGATTGAGAGGCGAGCACGCAACCGATAGACCACAAAACCGTTTTTTTTAACATGGTATTTATTACACTGAAATAATGTTCGTTCCAAAAAACCGTGTTACTTATTGGCTAATAGTGATGAACCTAGTGCATGCGTTTCGTTCCAAGTGTATGCTAATGAGTAAGTGTGTCACTAGAAAGGAAGGAATCTTTAATGATCTTCGCAACAGAGCTCAAGATTGGCAATGCTTTCGCATTCAAAGCATGTAAGCAGACTTAAGTGCTCTCCGTAATCTTTGGAACTTCGTGCCAATTATTCGAAAACTATTCGAAAACTTGAGAACGCATTCGATTCGTTTCGAATAATTTTGATCGTGCAAGATTTAATTCGTTCTGCGGACTGAACAGCAGAATATTCGATTGGCTATTTAAAAATTTCGGACATCCGCACCTCCTGCAAAAGCGTAAGTACGGACGCGATAAATGTTTATACGTGGGTGGTGCATTTATCATGTTCGTCAGGCAGCTGTATCTTTCCGTCTAAGGATGTCTGTGTTAATAAGCGACCCGGTAAAAGGAAAGACTTTGCTTAAGGTTGAAGAAATTGCAAAGGTAATTTAGTTTTAAGATGAAAAAGTTCACTGGGGCCAAAGCAAGCCATTAAGACAATTCCACCTACACTTTTACGCCGCCACCATCATACATCAACGCAGATATGAAGCCTATAGTCACAACCGTTCGACTGTTGCCGGTACGACTACTACGACCCCTGACCACATTCACAAGTGCATACCCAACAATTCTGGACAAAGCATTTTTGATCGCAAAACCCTTTATGGGCGATATTTTTTGGTATAATGCAAGATTTCGCTATAGCAATCAATATATCCGCAGATCACCCGATGGCAGTCTTGCATTTTTTTTCTATTAACGTTTTAACTATCGTCAGAAGGATTCCCTATCGGTTTACGGCAGTCTTAGCTGTTCAATGCGACCGATGAAAACACTTCAAAAGAAAGAATTTGCTGCATATCAGGAGAATGGCCATTACCTTCAATATTTCTATAACAGTGTCTTACAATTTGTCATTTTTTTATATTTTTGTCCAAAATGTTAGTATAATAATAATAATAATAATAATAATAATAATAATAATAATAATAATAATAATAATAATAATAATAATAATAATAATAATAATAATAATAATAATAGGTTTTTGTGGAACGGAAACGACGTAGTATCTGTCTCATATATCGTTGGACACCTGAACCGCGCCGTAAGGGAAGGGATAAAGGAGGGAGTGAAAAAAGGAAGGAAGGAAGAGGTGCTGTAGTGGAGGGCTCCGGAATAATTTCGACCACCTGGGGATCTTTAACGTGCACTGACATCGCACAGCACACGGGCGCCTTAGCGTTTTGCCTCCATAAAAACGCAGCCGCCGCGGTCGGGTTCGAACCCGGGAACTCCGGATCCAAAAATGTTGGACATTGTAAAATACCACTTCATAGCATAGGATTGCAATAGGCGCGTAGGGTATATCACAGGCAATGCCTGAAGAATTCATGAACTCTAGTCCTTGTTGTCTCTACGCCACTGCTAGCGCGAGTTCTGACAGTTGCGACTGCAGTACATACGCGGCATTACGTGAAAACGGCCAGCAATTCGAGAGAGCGCAACGTTCGATAAGCGATGCAAAGCGGAAACTACAAGGGCTGGTCGCCCGCCCGCAGTGATACGCTCGAGGAAACGGAACGGGAAGATCTGCTGGGCGTCGAGAGGCTGCGCACGTCGTCTGCAGCGAGACAAGATAATGACGTCACGGCCAGAGCGGTCACAAGGCCACTTCCTGGAAATGAAAAGTCGGCGGCGGGGTTTTTATGTGCTCCCCTCCCGTGCGTCTGTGCTCGGCAAGCCTGCAGAGACGAGGCGCCTTTTGTCGCTGACTATACTACGAGCCTCCTTCCTTGTCCTGTTGTTCCTCCTCCTGTTTTGTTCCTTCCATGTCTGCGCTCGCCTCGAGGTCAGGTTCTGAGTAAACCACTGTATTCATAATAAGGAAGCCAGCACTCACCGGAACACGAGGATAGCGTAGGGTGGTGGTGGTAGTGGTTTTATTAAAAATAATAGTAAAAAGGAAGGAAAAGATTTTTGCTAGCCCCGGCATCTGCCATCGATACTGAAGCACCTGAGCTGGGGCAGCGGAAATAAAGGACAGCAGGCAGAATGGAGAAATGAAATGAAAGAGGTGAGGGGACAGGAATCGATAGCGTAGGGTAATGTTTGTATTAATGCGAAAGCATTGGGTGGCTCATCGACACGAAAACTTGGCGTCGCTTGAAAAATGGCACCGTTACGAAACTCGCTAGTGGTCGAAATGGTGTGTCGTCAAAGGCGGAGAAAATACGAAATGTTAAACAGTAATTGTATTTTTAGATTTTTAGTAGGGTAGTTTGATTGTTCTGTAGGCGCATGTCACAGCTTTCTGAGCGTCATATATATTGTAATCTTTTTGATGATTGCAAAAGTGGTCGTTATGCGTTGTATGCTTATCTGCTTTTCTGTTTTTCTTTTTTCCCACTCTTGCTATTTCGTGTTAATGTGTTTTATTGTTTTAATGTAACCTTTTTATTTTTGTTTCTGTAAGTCTCATTTATATTCAGTTTTATATGTATATTTACTGCTGTATTCCTGTGTTCCCCTCTCGTATGTAACCCACTCCCCTCTGTAATGCCCCCGGGTCCTGAGCTTAATGAACTCAATAAGTAAACAAATAAATCAATAAATAGTCAGTACTAGTACATAATTAGAACTGCATCGAAAACAAAGGAGTAGAATAGAATTGGGATAGAAGTAGAATGAAATTAGAATAGCATTGCAATGCTTTCGCATTACTCGGGCGTAAGCTCATTGGTGGCCCCGTCAATTTTTTTTATTAGTCTATGGGAAGTTATCAGTGTGATGACTGCTTAACAACCTTGCACAGAACAACACCATGAATAAAAAAACGGTAAAATGCACCTCCCATTCACGAGCATCCACCCACCACTTGCGTACCCACCTCCAACCGCTAGAAGGCTTCCGCTTACCACCCAAAAGCACACCCACCAGATTTCAGAAGCTTCCACCTATCACAAGTACACTGTGAGAGCGCATTCAGGGACGCAATCAGAAGGCGATCATTGCAAAAAAGGAAATGTACGATCTTTGCCAAAGTTACCAGACCTTGCAGTGTTGCTTTTACGGCCTCTCTAAAAACGAAAAGGCGTCGAAAAAATGAGGCGCAAGTCTTTCCTTGGCTTGCATTGATTTAGAGCTTAACGGGTGCCATAAGTGCTCAGATGCGCAGCTAAGGAACTAACCCCGGTGCTTGGTTAGTTTCGGCAAAGACGGAGCAACCAATACTGCTAACGAAGATTTCTCGCATCACAGTGTATGGTGACGTGTGCATTTTTTAGAAGCTTTGTTTTTCCTCGTAAAATACATGAAGGTGACATGTCCCCTGGATCACTAACAGAGTTGATTCCATCGGCCATATTGTTTATTTTCAGTGCTATTAGGTTACTTTATTTCGTTCATTATGTTCTTTGCTTGATTGGGCGCTGTACTGAAATATTCGTTTTTCTGCACTAATCATTGCCCTGTTATGCCCCCCCCCCCTTTCCCCTTTCTTTTATTTCTGCCCATCCTGTTATGCCAAGTTTTAGTGTATGCAGTATATCAGAAATAAATAAATAACATTTATGCACTAGAAGAACAATGTGCCCTCAGTTTGCATGGACCACAGCTAGTCCAAGATTAAATTAGTGTTGGAGTAGCTGCTGGTAGCAGCGGCGATGAAAGTAAGCAGTTGATCGCCGACCTTATTTATAACTAAATTTATTTGCACCTGCATAGAAAAACGATCAAAGCAAATTAACCCATTTGGGTGGAGCATGTTCTAGCATTCATAGTAGAGAGATGTTAATAGCAGGCTCCTTCGAACCGTTATGCGCCTTTCCCTCTTTATTTCCTCATTTAAGATCCCTGGTCCCTGCCGAACCCACATGAACGCTAAATTTTTGCGACATTCACTCACAAGTGGAAGCTGTGCACTTCGTGCGCACCAGATTTCTGCCGCACTTCTGGACGGGGGCATAATTTCTCTGAGGTGGCTTGGAGTAAGGTGCCTCGAACGGCAAAGATTAATATCGAGACACTGCACAGCTCTAGGAGGGATGATGGGGCGGGGCGGGGGGGGGGGGGGGGAAGGGGCGGGCAAAGGCGCCATTTTTTGGAATGACTCCAGCATGACCATATAGACTAAAGGTTCTTGGCTTTTGATGCTGATGAGATGCTTATGAAAAAACAGGGACTCCGGAACTGTCTTGCTCAGGCTGGACACACGTAACGTGCCGTGAGTGAAAGGCTATGAAGAAGTAAGGGCGAATAAATCATACCTGGAGCTGCACTGAGTGCCTCACCGCGGCACTACGCGCATTGCGTGTGCAGAGAGCTGTATACCGACCAGCGTGCTGATGGAATGACGAACTTCAGCAGAAGACGCCGGGTATGTCAGGCGTTCAAGCACCGCTCAGCAAATTTCTAAGGGGCTCGCGCAGCTCTCGTCTTTTAACGGAGCCAGGACCCGATATGGCTGCGGACGCCACGGGAGCCGCCACAGAAACCGGAGACAGTTCTGCTGGAAAAACACACTTTGCCGGCGCTGGTAAAAGCGCGAGGGGACAAAGGCTCAAGCTTCTGGGTGAGAGGCTGAGAGTGAAAAGCGTCAGTTTTGGAGGAGGACGTTATCCAGCAACGGATTAGTACACCTAAACAGCACCCGAGTTGAGGTGTCTGGTTGGTTGCCAGCTGAACGACAGAAATATATCTTCAAGAACATAGGTTACACTTCAATGACTAGATTTATGGTCCAAGCACAGTGTAGAGTGGCTGACTAATCGGTTATCGTGAAGTAGAAAACACAAAGAAGCCACTTCAAAGGGAAAAAAAAGAAAAGAATTACGGAAAATTAGTGTTCATTTAGTGCGCAGTTGGATCAGTTATTCACAATATGCGCACATTAAATGAACGTCTCTCAACAGTGGGCCTTTCCTGCGCGGACACAAGCGCCACAATTTGATTTATGATGCTCGGTCGACAGACGCCACAATGCGGCGAAGTGTTCTTATCAATTCCCTCCAAGCCACTCAAGAGCATTGCGGGTGCTCGGCGCCTGCCAAGGTGCACGAACTGTCGAGCTACTCCAGAGCCTCGCGACATGCTTCCGCATTCAGCCATTGCTGTTCACCCGCTTCACTCCGTGTACTCGCTCCGACGCGTTAAAGAGCCTGGCTCACTGTCGAACTCTTACAAATGCACGACATACTCGGCTGACTTGGCTATTAAGCTCTTTCCGTGTCGGAGCCCTTTGTTTAGTTGCAATATACCCCGGGTACAAATTACTCACGGAAGGGAGGGAAAGAGACAAGCAAATCAACGAACATTTTTAGGGCATGAAACGTCACAAAATTACTAGACAAACAAAAAGGCAAAATGAAGACACTCGTGCTATAACCAATGGGAAGCGGATTTCCTCTCAGGTACAAACAAACAAACAAACAAACAAACAAATAAATAAATAAATAAATAAATAAATAAATAAATAAATAAATAAATAAAATTCAAATGATGTTCGGATAGCCCTGTCGCTCTTACGACTGTGTCATGCCTCGTTGTGGTAAGCTGAGGAAGTTTCCATCTCTTTACCGCTAAGTGCGGACTCCTATGATCAAAAATATTACGGAGAGATGCTGTCCTTATTACTGACCGCGAGCCGCTGACCAGCAGTTGTGATCGAACAACCGCCACGCTCGCGGAGGGAGTAAACGTCAGTTCAATGCAGCGCAAGAAAGAAAGAAAAGCAGAAAGACAGGAAGAAAGAAGTAAAGAAAGAAAAACAACGGAAGAAGAAAGGAAAGAAAAGGATGAAGAAAAGAAGAAATAAATAAAGAAGCATGGTGTCGTCACCCCGTGTTAGCACGATCTGCTCGTGTAAGCACAGCACCCGTCCGTAATGAACATCCCGGTGGTAAACATATGCACGCGTTGTTCGGTCGGACCATTCGGTTGACAGGCATACATTACGCCGTCAGGAGTGGAGTGCTCGCGTAGTATTCTGCGAAGCCACTTTTCTTTTTCTACCCCTGAGAGCAAGTGCTTCAAAGACTACATTTTGATCCTTATTTCTTTTTAATTTTCTATTGCGTTTGAGCGAAAGGCGGTTGCACAACGAATGAAAACGAGAAAACTGCATGCTTTCCTTCTGAATGCGTGACGAACAATGAAACATTCACGAGGGGGGCAATCAGCCGGTGTGGGTAGCGAGGGTGGCTCGACGGGCTTGTTTGTATTCCATGATGTCAAGCAAGCGTAAAATGACGATGGACACAGAAGGGACATGAACACGCTGCCCGAAGCGCTTCGTGTTGTATACTTGTGTCCCTACTGCGTATGTCATCTTTGAGTGCGCTAGCACCATATGCCTGCCTAGCAAAGAAGACGCCCTGTTTGCGTATGAAGCCTCCTCCTGTCAGCTCCCGCCTGCCACAGTCGGCAGACAGCGAAGTGGGGAGAGGGAAATCCCCTTTTCATTTTCGTCCGCTAGTCGACTCCTGTTAGTGTCCTGGTGAAGGAAGAAAACCGGTTCTGCGGCAGCAGCAGCCGCGTGGGGAGGACGAAACCCGTGCACGCCAGCTGCAGCCGAGTGGAAAGGAAAAAAGCCGCATCGTACCAGCTGGCGCTGTCATTGCCTGTAAAACCGTCATAGGTAACCTATGCGAGGGGTACATACATATTATGTTAGCACACGTACGTCACATTGAGTTGAACGAAGTAAATCTGGGATTAATTTTTACTTGTGTTTCACATCATGAGAAGCGAAGACCGATTATTAGTCAGTCGGCTGTACTTACACTACCTGGACCAATAGAACAGGCTGCCCATTCGTTTGTTAAGTGCGCCTTTCGCATTCGGTTTGAGCGCAGATGTGTGCTCATGGGGTTTCTCACTGATTTGTTCTCTAGTATCTTTAACATGCATGCTCGACCAAGGACAGAAATTCACATACAAATTCAACTTGAGGGCAGTATTTGAGATCATTTTTGTGAACTCTGGGCTAGCATATTCCCAAATAAGCTCGAGGAAAGCAACTCATATCTTGGAAGCGCACCTGCTTACGCACGAGAGAGAAATATATTGACATTTGTGAGGCGATTTCTTAGGCTTGTAGCCCATTTAAAGCTGCTAAGTTTAAACTGGTGCTTAAGGAGACTGAGTGTTGGCCCACATACTGTCATCGCTAGCTACAACAGCGTGCGGCTCGCAGTTTTCAAAAAGTATCCGCCTCCAAGGTTTCCGGCCGTCGTAGCAGGAAAAGCAACCAGGGAATCATGGCCTTACGCATGGTCTTGCTTCATTAAACACAAATGCCTATAAAGCACCATGTGCTACCACCAGTCTACAACAAAATTTCACATGGATTATCTCGGAATGTGAACGTGCCCTGTTGACAGGTCCTGACCTGGAGCTCTGCTCACAGGTGAAGTCAGTTACCAAACTCAGAGGTCACTGGCGAAGCTCTTCATTATTCCATCTTTGTGGTCGTACATTGTGAATGGACGCGTAGTTTCTCCGTGCAGTGAATGTCGTGTCAGGGGCGCATTAATGGCCAACTGTTCACGGGGTCAAAGGGGGTTAGGGGTCCATTTGAACCATGTGTTTCTTGGACATTATTCATCGAGTAAAATGGTGTTCGGCGTGCCTTTTTTTTCGTAAATTTTTCTCTTGGGGGGAGGGAGCGCCCGCCCTTTCCCACCTTTTAAATACCCCTCTGTGACTTGTGTATGAAAATTTTCTTCACAATTCCGCTTTCTTTTTCCTGCTTGACCCTTTATCCTCCAAAAAAAGCCAGAAAGCTTGTTAAAGCGTAAATTATTTTTATCGACTTAGGCAATATCTTAAAAGGGAAATGAGAAACTTTTAACTGTTGTATTGAGCCTGCACTTGCGGGGAGATATTAGCCTCTCCAAAATGTATGAATAATTTTTCAGATACATGCGACGTACAAAAATAACACTAAAATAAACAAGGAAACTTAATCGCCTGTGATCTTTCAATACGGTAAGAGACCACGAACATAAAGACAGAAACTTTATCCATCCAGACAGAAAATGCTTTCATGACGGTCCCGCACTTCTAGCTCCCAGGTACATGCATACGAGACACCGTGCATGATAGCTGACGCACAGTCGAACTTCAGCAGGAGAAAACTTGCGTGCTCAAATCGACACGATCAAAGACAGACGTGACAAAATACCTGAACATGCATGCCTTCTCTCTCTCGAGGCGCGCTTTTTCGAGCTTCTTTCAAGAAAAGATCGAAAGCGCAATTCCTCGTCACGTCTGCTGGCAGGTTCTTTCGACCGTTCGCCAAGAATCCCACTGCGCAGGGTGAACACCCTTGACCCCGGCAAAAAGCGAAACAGGTTGCTCGGTGTCAACGCCGAAGAAACCCACTCTCCAGCGAGTTCGGGCAAAGAGAGAGAGAGAGAGAAAAAAAAACGCATTTCCTAATCATGACGCACGCTCATTCGCACACGTTTGCTCCACTAAAACAACCGCGCATGCAAGCGCGAACACTCACACAAACGAACACACTCAGACACAGACGCACACAGACAAGGACTCAAAAGCCTGCTGGATTCGCGAATGAAACCGTGCAGCTTCTCCGCACATACTCGTGTACGAGGCACAGCATGCACTAGAAGAGGAATTAAGCCGGCGCGGCTGTACGCGAATTGGCGGCGTAATTGAATCCGTGAGGGCTCTGTGTAGCGCTCAGAACTGATTGCGAAGCTCCGTGGATGCGCTATGGCCTGCTGCTGCCAGTGCACGCACTCGGCCGCATGCCGCATTCACGCGGTAGTAAGCTGCGCCCGATTTGTTGTTGAAGAAGAATATTTTATGTTTATATCAAGAAGGCTTTCTCGGCGTCTTTTTCTATAAGCCGCATAAGGTAGGCTTTTTGCGGCATTTGCGGCGCCGTTATAAATGTCCTTTGTAATGCAGTTGAACCTGGTCATAACGAAGGGGCCCGGCGATTACTTCGTTATAGCCCGTATTGACCGAGCTTCCAAAGAGAATCATCACTCCTTGGTTATATCGAATATTTCGTTGTAACGAGGTTCAACTGTATAACGGTAGTATATGCAATCGTAGTACAGAACAGCTGAACAGTGTATTACTGAGGCAGTTGGTTATACACGCTGATCACGCTGTAGAGACAGTGATCAGTTTGTACTTTTCTCACGTCTGTGTCGTGTATCCTTGTAATACCATCGACAACTGTAGTAGTAGTATGTCGTAACAAAAAAACGTCATGACGTCACCGTTCCAGGAACAAATTATCCCATTGCGACGACTGAGAGAAGAGAATGGCCTCGACCCATACTGGAAAATGAAAATATGCCATCGGCTGTCACGTGACGTAGGTCTGTGGGCTGCCTACTTGGGAGAGGGAGGAAGAGCATATGAAGGAGGAGAAGGAACTGGAGTTTCATGTTGTGGCTTCGAAAGCGAAGAAGTGTTGGTAGTTTTCCATTGCAGCTCGCAAGTGGACACTTCGTGTGTTCCTCGTGAGGCAGGCCTTGCCCAGCTCAGGCCTAGAGATTGGCGAGTGAAAAAAAAAAAATGCTGTCGCATTTTGCTGGGCATCAGTCCAATCGATCGCCCCTAAATTTTTCTTATTTGGTTTGCCCAAGGGTTCCACTGCTTCTACACAGTCACGTACTCGTTTCTTTTTTGCTTTATGGCCTGCTTCATCCATATGGTCCGCAGCCCCTACCACACAACGGTGGTGATCGCAAACTTTCTTCGTAGACCAGCACTGGTCGATGCACGCGTACCAATCAGGAACGCGCTATTGCTGAAACCTGCGCTCGCGATTGCTGTCAAGAGAACACCAAGAAAAGAACAACAAGATGCCAAGCAAAAAAACTGAAAATGGACAATGAGCCGTATAGGAGCATGCTCGCCAGTTCTCTAGAAGAGCGTTTCCTGAAATCAGGATGTCCAGAGATTAAGTTTTTGTTCGTTTTGAGAATCGACTATGCATCGTGTTTCTTTCGTCAATATCTCACCTTACCCCTCTCGTGAAGAGGGTGTGCGCATTTACAGCGCTACCGATCTCTCGACCATTTTTGCACAGGTACTGCACTGTTACACGAGAAACTAAAAACGAGTGCTTGTGTGCTGTCTGCGTACAAAACGAACTTCTTTCGCTGTGGTGTGCTCACATGGCTCAAGGAGGCAGCAAGGAAAAGAAGGAAAGAACAATACCATGAAGGTGTGGAATGCAGGTAAACTCCTTGAAGGGCTTAATTAACCAGAGCGGCAGGAATTTCGCCTCCTCCACAGGATCACGCCTTGTGTCGTTCGATGTGGGCACCCTTTCGCCGTTTTCGTACGACCACGCACGACGTGACGAAACTACGAAGTTTCACCATGAAATGCATGGGCCAACTCCTTAGTACGCTGATCTCGTCGATGAGTAGGATGCAAGCGCGAGCTCGCTGGCCTTGAGTGAAACGCTTTACCGCTCTTTAGCCGTGAAGCTCTGTGCAGTGTCTACGCATTCCAATATCCGAACTGCTGAGTAGATTTGGCCAAGAGACGAACAATCTGAGAACAATTCAAAGGCGCTTTGCCTGACATTTCAGCCTATTGGGGCAGCTCAGTGCATGCAGGCGCAAGACACGACGCGGACGCAAGTGGTCGGGACCAGCATGATACGAATGAACTTAACGGGCTCCCAAGCATTTTTCAGAGCTAAGGGCGAATTTCGTGTTTAATTTGGGTCGGCTGAGCCAAAAAAACAAAAAAACAAAAGGAGAATGAATCACAGCCTGCCCTGCGGCGTTTTGTGCCCAAAAGACAGTGAAACACTCGCGTGAGGAACAGCATTTAACGTTCCTCGGATATAAAGCCTGAGGGCCTTGCTTCCATTGGGAAGCCTTTTATAACTGCCTTTTAAGTGGCCCCCCACCTCAAGCGCTAAATGCACCTTTCAGAGTTGCCCCTTTCCGCTCATGACAATCCTTTGCTGTTTACAGCCGGCAAGCGGGCGGAGCGATTGCGGCATTCTTCGCAAGCATAACACTGCCTATATCACTACTGCACTACAACACTACTACACTGCTATACTACTGCCCTACACTGCTGCTATGCTACACTGCTACACTGCTATACTACTACACTACACTGCTACCATGCTACACTACTACAGTGCTATACGGCTAAACCACTACACTGCCACTGCTACTGCTGTCCTCGTTGTCTCATGCACCAGTGCAATGCACCAGGGCAATGCCCTTGGGCTGGTACGGAAAGATTGGATCGAATACTGGTAAAATCGACTAGCCGAAAGAAATGGGCTCAAGGCTGCGTTGGTGTAAGGCTAATACCTTGTGGTTCTCATGGGCTCTGTGAGGCAAACTTGCTAGGTGCTTTTCTAGCTGGAAACCCGCACATTTGGAATATTTAAGGAATGTGAAGCTGTGCGGTGGTAGCTTCACATTTCGTACTACTTACTTTTGCGACGCTGTGCTTCCTGTGGTGTAAAAATTCCACCTTGTACTTTAGCCAAAAAAAAAAAGAAATAAATAGAGATCGCTGGACGTCGCAGTGGGATGACAGTGTATATCTACTCCCGTGGATAGGAAATAGCTACAAATTGTTACTTGATAAAAGACGAATTGACATTTATTCCTGGGCAAGCTGAAAACAAATTCCCAACATTCATGGACAGCTAATAAATCATAAGAAAGCTATTTTAGGAAAGGAAAGTAATTGAAGAATGTTACTTTTCTCCTTTAAAATGATAATTGTATTAATACAACAAACTTCACCACGCTTTCGACGGTTTTAATTAACGTGGGTTTCTTTTGTATATACCCTGAGTAACCCCCAATTTAAATACACCATAATGTGTTCGATTTGGGCAATCTTGTTTTTTTATGCCAAGTTTAAAATGACCGATTTGTTCGAGCCCCTAGCAGAGGCAGCAATCTTCCTCGATCACTAACGTCAGAGCGTGTAGATGTTAGTGCAAGGACTCGACGGTAAGCCGGATGGTTGGAGTCCAGTAAACGCGGTAGCATTCTGCTCCGGCCGGTCGACGATTTGCACACCGTTCTTCAAGGCCAACTCCTCTGCTGCTGCTGTAACAGCATCCGCGATGGGCAGCCAGGTGCCAGGGACGAGCGCATCTCAGGCTGCGCGGTGAGATCGTGGGAGAGCGTCGAAGGTGGCGAGGGAGCGCTCTCCAACGCGGGCGCTCGCGCGCCAATTCGCCCGGTAGTCGCTGGAACAGCAGGGCGAAGCTTAACGCCCCGCACCAAAGTTGCGGACACTCTCATTATCTAAGTGGGCAGCGACAAGTCCTTGAAATTGATGAGCTTCGCATTCCGATCCTATGCCACGAAGATGTAGGTCACCGCTCGCCAATGTACTCGAGCTTCCCTTCCCACTGCTACTCTTTTTTTTTTCAAGCCTGCGTTCGAAAGTCGGCCGCCTCAAAGGGGAGGAATGCGTCGCTGCACGTTGTGTAGAAAAAGTGGCAGCAGTTCTGTGGTCATCGTCGTTATAACGCTATACTGTGACATGCGCGTACGTGATCAGAATTAAAGCGAAAGAAATCTTTGCGCAGCGTTTAATTAGCCTTGGCGCGTGAAAACGAGGCGTGTGCAATTACTGGGGTGGCCCTTCGCCCTGCACTGGGTGTGGAATGGCTAATGCTTGTGTTGTTGTTGATGATGATGACGATTGAGTCTGTGTACCGCACTCGGACAACGAGGAGGTGCGAATTCGCCCAACATAGTAACTCACAACACGACTAGCGATGCACGTCTTACGGGCATACTTATCTGACGAGGAAGTACATGTCCTGCTGTACCTCCAAGCTTGCTAGCGGCGAGCAAAGGGTGAGACATGAAGGGATATATTCTCGTGCGGAGTTGTGCCTGCTTGACGTTGTAGTCTGCACAGTGCTTTGAATTGCTGTGAACAGCAGCGTATGCTTGGGCTGTTTCCACTGCGTTGCAGGTCGTTCTGGGCGCGGCTATAGCACGGGCTTGCTGATCAGCAACAAGAACATCATGTCTCGAAAAATATGAATCAAGTCCTATTCTTACCTTGGCTTCATGCATTAGCTCGTGCAGCGGCTGGTGTTCGCATCCTACGTGATGGTGTATTCGGGCTTTAACGCGCCCAAAGCAGCAGATAGGGCTACGAGGGAAGATGTAGTGGTGGGGCTCCGGATTAATTTAAACCAGCGGGGTCCCTTTAACGTGCACTGACCTCGCGCAGCACACGGGCGTTTTTGCATTTCGCCTCCATCAAAACGCGGCCGCCGCAGCCGACATTCAATCCCACGTCCTTGTGCTCAGCAAACAAACGCCGCAGGCACTGAACCGCCGCGGCGGAATCATTCAGAGCTTCATGGATCATTCAGTGCTTCGGGCAGTCGATATATTAAGGCGCGGTACGTGCCCTACACTGAGTGTTGAATCGTTGCTAACATGTCAGGTTTTAAACGAAAGCATGCCATGGTTCAGAAGGGGGCTAATCAGAAAGAATAAAAAATTTATGCACTATAACGACTGCCGCCACGGTGGCTCAGTGGTTATGGCACTCGTCTGCTGACTCGAAAGACGCGGGTTCGATCCCAGCCGCGGCGGGCGAATTTCGATGGAGGTGAAATTGTAGAGGCCCGTGTACTGTGCGATGTCAGTGCACGTTAAATAACCCCAGGTGGTCGAAATTTCCGGAGCCCTTCACTACGGCGCCCCTCATAGCCTGAGTCGCTTTGGGACGTTAAACCCCCTTAAACCAAACCACTATAACGACTCGGTCGGATACCACCGGCGGCGTGTGGTCGTTTTCTCTTCTGCTTTCTAATCAATTATCTTTAAAATGGTTACCCTAATAATCTACCATTGATGAACACTACAAATTAAATAAAAGAGCATCCCCTATGCTCCTCAGTTTCGGTGACAGTTGGCTTCCTTCATGTGTCTCATAGCGAGACCCTCTTTTTCCTTTTCATTGTCTCCCCTCAGTCTAGCCCTGCTTTTTAATCACTGTGTAAACCCTCTTAACACAAGCTTCTGAATTAAAGTGCTAAAGACCACAACACTCCATGCAATACCATTTGGAATTAAACAGTGGAACAGCAGCCTAACGACACAGAAAAGCACGTATCTTAAAGCGTCTTATTAGCACATTTCTCTGCAACGAATCAGTTTTTTCTCATGCATCAATCAAACAAGACAAGTAAGTTTCGTCAAAGTGATGAAGGAAATTTTATTGGCAGAATAAAAACAAAAACGAGAACATAGTCTTTACAGAAAACAATGTGTATGATTGGTGGGAAAGCTCAGTGCTGTGAAGCATAGGGCTTCTCGATATTGCCTACAGGGGCAGCTGGCGTCATGACCGTATATGTGTGTTTCTTGAAGAGCACTTCATCCACCCCGGGAATGTCGGGAAGATGAGGCTCCTTACTGAATCTAGGTTTCATGCCCAACAATAGCTCAGCCAAATACGAAACCTAATCTTCCTGACTTTCCTGCGTCCTTACATGGTGGATGAATTTTCGCAGCGACAGTTTTCGCTCTAGGTAATATTGAGAAAATGGTGCAGAGGACCAGAGTTACATTCTTAGCTGCCATGTACATCGGAATCTGCCCGCAAGCTTCAGATAGAAGCTTCACATTCGCTTCTTTATGCCCGAGTTCTGTAAAAATGCTGAAAGCATCCCGACAGCTTAAAAAAGGCTGGGCTTAGAAACTAGTTAAAAGCATAGGTTATCACGGCAGGTGTTTTTGTTTTCTTGGTAGAATTTAGACGGCATTGAAGAAAGATGCATGCATGTTATTCTGCCTTCGATACAGCTGCATTACGTGCAAGGGTATTTAGACAGTGAAGCCATATTTATTGGGTTGCACACTAAAGCCTACATATCTCTACACGCTTCACCGCTTTTCACTAAGTGCTCTCCTGTTATAATTAATTTTGCTATATTTTATGACCATCGAATTACTGGGAATAAGCTTTAGTTGTGTCTTCACTTCATTCATGCAAACATACTCTACACTTGCAAGCAAGATGCAATGAGATAATCGATTCGAGTTTGTGCGAAATGTGCGAATAGCTTTCCGCATTAGTTGACATAAGACAGTGTTTTGTATTTTAATTAGTACACCTACCTCCCATTCATTTCTTCTTCATATGTTTTGTATTTTTATTAGTACACCTACCTCCCATTCATTTCTTCTTCATATTCCCAAGGCTTTCGAAGGAATCTTCTTGCAGCATCTATCTGGCACTGCTGCAATATACTTTGGCCGCAATCCCGTCCTTATTGAAGCGATGCTGCAAGCGGCAAAACCGACGCCTGCCGATAGACCACTGCACCTGCAATGGAGAGATTATAACGACGTTGATCAAGGTTTATTCAATAGAGAGATTTGTGTCCCCCGAACTGGGGAGTGGTCTTTAGTCCAGGGTTCCTACGGCCTTCTATGTTTGCTGCATCAGGTGAACCAGGTGTCTTTGATCCTCTAGGCTCAAGCTGGACGGCGCGGCATCTCGCGACTCAGGTTTTGGGTTTTGTATTTTCGGGGCTGCCTGAATGATGTTTTCGCAAGCCCATGTAGTGGGATACAAAGTAGAGACGTTGCTTGCGAAAATCGCTACACAAGACGAACTGTGTCAGAGTCTCTGATTTCGTGTCCCGTGTACCTCAAAGGGTTAATGAGGATCAGACGTCATAGAGTCATTTTCATCCGGTTAAGTGAAGGATGACTCAGCTACCAATAAGTTAAGGCAATAATTTGCCTAACTGCTTTCCTAGAAATTGCGGGCGGATGAAGACCTCATTTAGCCACTATTTAAATTTAAACCGTTGCTACCCGCGGCTACTACTACTGCTTTAACGAAAGGGTGGACACATAAAATGATGTCCTGAGCATGTATGTGGTTGCTCATAATTCTTGTAACGGTCATTTCACTTTAATGGGACCAAAGACATCACCGCTTAGGGGTTGAAATGCGTGCACTTTGTGGTGTACATTACATGCTTTCCATGGTTAGCCGAGAATGACTCGAAAACAAGAATGAAATTACTCTAATTGCACATTTAATTCGTTAGCGCGTGCCTGATGAATGACACATTACTACCTTGAACAGAGCTATCCGCTGGTCTGAAGGAGAGGGCAAGCATTGCAGGTATTTTGCAATGTTACGAAGCATTCTCGACCAGTAAAAGTCAAGTGGGAAACAGCACAGACTTCCTTTTGTGAGCTGGAAAAGCTAGCACAAGGTTGAAAAACGAAAGTGGTAAAGTAGTGCAACTCTGAGTACCGGGCGTTTTAAGTGTGCTTTTTTGTCTTGCGGAAAATGTTAGTGTGTTTTGTCCTGGCATCCATGATGAAAATTTTATTACCCCGTTTATGGATAACACTACACCTAATAAAGAGCGGCGTTTTGAAAAAGCGGCCCTTCTTAGACACTGTTTCAACAAACACGCGTTCATAAAATTGAGGTGTGAGTGTCCTTTCAGTGCAACCTTCATACCTCTTGTGCCCCTAACATTGTTTCACCCATTTCACGTCTGTACCCTGAGTGAGGGAGGTTCCAAGCAGCCACACTCATTCAGCACTTTTATCCATTCAACGTCAAAGCATTCCTCCCCTACATTTTCCTTCGGTGCATCGTGATTTGATTAGATAACAAGATTAGTAATCGCGCAGGTTAAAACCAACTTCCTTCAAGAAATTCTTTGCAGGACTCCCTCACTGAATGTGAGCCAATATGGTTCGCATGCTCAAGGTTTCCTTTCCGCGATCTCCTGAGATTCTTTTTTTGAGGCAGCACAATTATCGCCATGCTTTTTTCTATCCCAAAGCCAGGGAAATTGTTAACCTTAATAAATTTTGACATTCATAAGGTTATTTCCAGCACAGCACTGAAGAATAACAGAAGGGCTCATGGTTTGCAAAAAAAAAAAAAAACTCCGACTGATTGGTCTGTAAACAGTGACGAAAATGTAGTTATTCACAGTGAACCTCTCACTCCCTTGAAGTGGAATCGTGTGGCTTTCCGCTCATTGTAGGAGACGAGCCATCGCGGCCGCGCCTCGGAGAGCAGCGATTCATACACGTCACGCAGTCGTCTTTCGCTTCGCACGCGTTGAAACAATGCAGCTGGCTGATGACGTCATTAGAGCTCAGGTTTCGATGCAGGCGAAACGTGACCGGAATGAGTAAGCGCGGCCGATACATTATGCGGAGGGAGTCACAGACAGCTGGAAGGTGTGGCAGACTGCGTTCGCTTAACGCCGATACTAAGACGCGATCAATTTAACGCATACCGACCACGAAACTAATTGCTCGCGGAACTTGACTGATTGCTCGACTGACTGCTTGTTAGCAAGACAACTTCGGACTGAGGTGGTGGCATCGGCTGTCTCATTTCTGACAAGGGATCACGACTGGAAACCTTGCTCAAGTAACGGCACCTTCACGACAACGCTCTTTAATTAAAAAAAAGTGCACAGCTTTCAACACGAAGACTGAAATCGATATGTGTCACAGAAATTTATTGCTCTCGACGTAGTACTTTTTGATGCACGTTCACATCAGTGAATTCGTCGTAGACAATTCGAAGAAGCGGAATGAAGCTTTCCCTGAAGTTTCTGCACCACGGTTTATCTTTCTGCCATTCCTTATTTTGGGTTCTGCGATAGTCCAAAGTCCATACCGCAGGCATGGCTAATCCGCCTCACGTATGTAGGGTTGTCAATAGTGACGATATCGGCGAACGATTTGCGTCCGCACCGTACGAGCTTACCCCACAGGGAATGTTGATATCCGAGCTAGGCACGCCATAAAGTTTAAAGAATTTTGTTTTGCTCTTTTCTCTTCCTGTCTCTCGGCGTTATTCCTAACTCTAAGATCCTTGTCTTCTTATCTACCAGCTTGAACCTATTACTATAAGGTTAGCAGGAAACTTGTACTGACGCTGCGTGTATTGCAGCGTCCTTGCCACAGACGTTGTTAACGAAGCCTATACCTAGCTCGTATCATTAAACTAGCTTCGACAGGTCGCTCTTTCAAGGCAAGGAACACATCCTCATTGTCCTCCTCTTTTGTCCTTGCCAGACGAATGCCCGAAAAGGCGACGAGGGAATTGGCACTACGCGTACGTCTCCCTTAATCTCCCACAGTCGTCCGAGGTCTTAGTGAAAGTCTAGGCACGCAACCGCACTAAAGAGCCGCTTTTATTTTGCACAGCGTGCGCTCGAGCGTGTGTCTTCGAGTGTATGTGCGTGTGTGGTAAGAGGTGCGGTGCATTACTGGTTTCCTTAATGGCCCGTCGGCGGCGGCGCTTAGTCAGCATGCAACGGCGCAGCATCTTTCCTCGCAAAGGTCACGCCTCCAAGGTGAGCGTCGATGGAGGCAGCCCCACTTTAACAACCCGTTGCGCAGCCGGCCGAAGCCAGCCATCCGGCCGGCGCAGGAACCGTTCGAGGGCCCTGCGTTCCGATGAAGCGTGGCGTGTGTGTGTGCGTGTGGCTCCGCTCTGCAAATGAGAACAAGGTCGCACCAGCTGGATGGATGGAGAATAGGGGGCCGAGCGCTGTCTGTCGCATTCCTCATTAGTTGCGTTGCGGGGGCTGCCTTTCGTCGGCGCGACGCCGTTTTACGGCGTTCGGCAAATAGGAGAGCGGCCGCGTTTAAGCTGGTGTATCTGTTAAGGGACAGTCTTGAGGACATTAAGCTGGAGGGCCGTAGGTGGCCACTGATTTCTACGCAAGCTTTTGACACGGTTACAGGGAAGAGGGAAAGTGAGCGAGCAAGCATGGAGACTTCGCTGGAAGATGTAAGAAGTTGTTCAGGAATGCAGTCGTTCTCATATTTGCGTGCAACAAGGACGGTGAACACCTTGCGACCTGGCGAACTGATGCTTCAGCTCTGCGTCGGTTTACTCAAGTTCTTTTTCAGCCTCTTCTGAAGAGCGTAGCATGACCTCGAACTCTGCAACTATGCTGTCCTTCCTATAAAAATAGGAAGAACCTTACGGCTTTTATCCATCCATAAGCAAATTAACTAAAGAGTGACAGACAAATGAAGCCAGCCGTTCCTCCGGCGCCCTGCCTCCAGAAGTTTCTGAAGCTACATGAGTTTCCTCTGGCAAACAGTTCCAGACCAGAATGAGAAAGGCCACATCAGTCAGCCATCACAGCAGCCATACGCGAGACTTGCGGCGCAGCTGCCACAGACGCCAATCTTCCCCACTGCAGCCAGACACGCTCGTTCCCGTGTCAGCACGCGAGCGCAGTTCGGAGCGAGTACGATGCCCACCACCCCCGGTCCGAGTGCGGCTGGTCGGCCAGTCAGTGCCAGGCTGGCTGTCTCCGTTGATTGCCGCCGCAGGTTGTTGCGCTCCCTTTCCGCTCCCCCCTGCAGACAAGGGCGGCGGAAGCTCGTCGGCTTGCAGCAGCCGCCCCGGGCGGACCGCGGCGCGCCCGGGGGCGCCCCAGAAGAAGACGGGGAAGAGGAGGAGGGAGGAGGGATGTTGCCGTGGTGGCCGCCCAAGGCGGTTTCCGGAAAAGGCGACTGGCACCGCTCGACCGAGCACCGCCCCTGACCCGTGAAAGAAGACGGCGAGGAAGTCGGGCGGTGGCCGCCGATGCCGACTGAGTTCGCCGATGCGCAGTTCGCGCTTCTCTTTTGTGGCTGCCACTGAGTGCACACGCACGAAGCGGCGGTGCAGAGACCGCGGAACGCTGTGAGGCCGCATTGCGGTGTGCGGAGGCGCCAGACGACGGCTGAAGCGTTGCAATGTGGTTACTATACTTGCGCGTCGACGGTTTTCGCGAGGGTACAGAGGGACTTCAGGACACACCACGGTAGACGGCACGGCCGAAGCGTATTCTACGCCGCGCCCTGCAGACAGCGTCGTCAGTGCTCTCCAAAACCTTCCAGGACTTCAAAAGGAATAGTGGATGCGAAGGAGGAACACCAGAAGTGGAGGAACAGCATGAAAGCAGGAGCCGCAACTCGTGACTAAGTGCGTGATGCAGGGACAGTTGCGCACGTAACTGTTAATGGATTGCACGCTGCCTTGAAGTAACTAAGCGTTAAGAAACCTAAACTGAGTATCGTCATGAGCTTAGCTGTCCCGCTGGCTCAGTGATGTTATGGTGCTCGGCTGCTGACCCGAAAGACGCGTGTTCGATCCCGGCCGCGGCGGCCACATTTCGATGGAGGCGAAATGATAAGACCAGTGTACTGCACTATGTCAGTGCGACCCCAGGTGGTATGCTTTACTCCGAGCTCACCATTGTGGCGTCCCCTATAGGCCGAGTCTGATTTGGGACGGTAAACCCCATAAACCAGCATAGTCATAAGCAAGTTAATTTGCGCTAGCAATGCAGCTCTTACTTTGATTATGTTGCCACGTGCGCTGACCCTGCTACTCATACTATGCATATTGCAAGCATGTAACTATGAAAGTTGTGGTTTGTACCGTAAAATCCTCCCATGAGCCATGAGATAACTTTTAGATTCTCATTCTCACTGAACCGTTTTTGTATTAAACAGAAACGAGGCTGATACCGCTATGTCATTAATGCTCGAATGTGCGTTTTAGCATCGTTTTATGTTTAGTGGATGTTTGATGTGAAAGTTGCTGCGAACACTGCATGAACGCCAGAACTCTGTAGTGATGATAATGATCGCGGGTTTTAATGCGCAAGGACAGCTTTTAGACTAAAGAGCGCCATGAACACAAGGTATTTCTTCTACTCAAGGTGGGGTCAAAGACCCATTTCCAAGCATTTTACCTCATAGAAGCCCAGCACCAAGCCAGGGAAAAGCTTTGTATGCATTGTATCAGCGGTGGGCACGTGGCGGCGCTGAGGATCAAAACCCGCACCTCCCGCATGCAAGTCGGATGCTCAAGCCACTAGGCCACCACTGCGGTGCAAAGACTCTGTAGTAAAGACAGTAAAGAGGTCATAAAAGGGTGGCTTCTACCTTTTCATTACTTTAATAATTTTCTGACAAGGCATGCTGTTACAGCTTTGACGCTTCGGTGCTTCTTTCTATACTGATGTTGGAGAACTGTATTAAAATGTGTTTAGTGTGGATAATGAAGAATCTTCACACTTCGTGACCGATGAAGTACACAAAGAAACGAGCAAGCACGCGAGCACAAAACAAGCGAAAACTCAATAAATTAACCACATTAAGTTTGGCTGCTCAAATCCGCAGCAATGGCAGGGCCTGTATTGCGCATAACTGCAATAAAGCGGATGGGCTGCAATTGCCCACAGGGCACCATACTATGCCGCTGGAAAATGCTGGAGGTAAGCAGTAGGAATTGCATCCAGCTCCTATTAAAAAAAAAAAAACCAGCCATAACAAGCCCAGCAGCTATGCGGAGCAGTGGCAGCCAGGCGGTCAGTGAGGAAGGGGCATGCGCTCTCTCCCTCAGCAGCGCTGCTCCCTTGCCAGCGCACGTCAGTCACGCGTCATGCCCTTCAGCCAACTGTCGGATGTCAAAGTAACGCAACAGCACAAAAGTAAGAGAAAACAAAAATAAAAGTGCGGCCTCCAGCGCATCGCTCGCTCGAAGGCAAGGCACACGCCCGGTTCTGCTGCTGTGAAGTTCAACAGGTGCCACGCGTAGGTCGCGAGCGTCTAAGTCCGGTGTCAGCTGGTGATCAGCGGGTGGAGGCGCACCGGCGCGCCGTCACACCCACGCCCCCGGCGCTCCACGCTGTGACCGTGGAGTCGAGAGAGAGAAGGAAAATGTAATGGCACAAATATCCAGTTAAGTGCAAGGCTTTGAAAAGAAAAGATCGCACAAAATAAGATTCAGAATTTTAACAGGGTAGGGCGCCCGTGTAGTATACCGCTGACTGCGGAGGGGTTAAGCGCGACTCCATTCTTTGTTTTGTTTTACACGAATGAAATTCTCATTGCAGGCGCCAGCCAAGCTTCCGCTGAACTTTCGCAGAAGCAAATCAGAAACTACTGCGCCGGTCATCAGTCAATAAAGCAAGCATACCTACGCTGGTATTGAACAGGAGACCTACCAAAGCAAAACATACTGCTGTCTTCCAATGCATGTTCGGACACCAGGAGTTGATTGCGCGGCATGGCGGAGGTCCTCTTTTTCAGGGAGACATTTTGTGCTTAAGAAGCACGCTGACACCTGTTTTTCTGCATATAAAGTTCAGGAAATATATGATGCAGAGGAGTTACACATACGCTTCTAAATAACCGCAATTTTTCTGCAAGTTGGGTAGCTAAATCTGTTGCAATTGCTAAAGCTACACACCGACTGCCATCAAGGGAGCGTACAGTCGGGGGCTCCGGGACAAATTTTCACCAGATGGAAGGGCCTGATAGCGCCGGTTGAAGTACCAGGACGCGGACATAGTTTCGCATCTTGCTATTTATAAGATGCTGCCCTTTCGACTTGCTATCGAAGCAGTTATCTCTTGTTCAGCATCAGAACCTCACAACTACATTGAAGCCGCTGCCACCAGTCAACTGGTGCCCCCCCCCCCCCCCTTTTTTTTTTCGAGAGAGATAGCGTTTTTCCGCGTGCAATTCACTGATTCTGGGACTTAAAATTTGTTGGCTTTATCACCTTTATTTTCCCGTTGAATCTTTTCCATTTTAGGGCCAGCCCGGATATATGCGTTTCCTGACGGCAGTGTCCATACCGCCTAATTCGAGTTGTCATCCTGTGTCCCTAATATCTCTTCCATCGAGACAACCTACTTGCCGTGCAATCAGCTGACTTATAAAAAGAACTTCATCGATATTATTGCCACGTTTCCTTTCTTTTTTTGGCATTAGCGCTTCACGTGACGAGGCCCCTTGTATCGTTCTGCTGGATAAAACATGTCTCAAGTCAGGAAGTGCGCGCCATTTGATGAGCGTGTAGTTCTGATAGACCTGTATCAAACGTTGACATACTTTTGCCCCGTACAACGCCACGCTCGCGGCACGACCTAGATCATTCGATTAACTGGAAGCCGGAAATATAGATTAGCTGAAACGCGCGCGGCGAGCTGGTACTACTCGCTACCAACTGATGTGATGCGAACGACAAAAAAAACATTGGTCAGCACAGAAGCTGTAGAGGAGGGAACTCGTAAATTCGTAGTAGGCCATTTGATAGACCAGAATGTCTATAAATAACTACATAAAAAATGAAAGAAACGGCACCGGGGCGTTTGAGGATATTTTAATGGCTGGCAGGAATGCCAGTCTGCCATTTTTAGCTCAACTGGTTTTGTCAACACGGGGCATTTGCGTCAAATCTGCTGCGGTATGCCGTCAGAGGAGCATGCCAAATGTATAAAAAAAGACTGTCCTAGGCGAGCCGCCGCGGTGGCTCAGTTGTTATGGCGCTCGGCTGCTGGCCCGAAAAACGCGGGTTCGATCCCGGCTGCGGCGGTCGAACGTTGACGGAGGCGAAATTTAGAGGCTCGTGTATTGTGCGATGTCACTGCACATTAAAGAACCCCAGGTGGTCGAAATTCCCGGACCCCTTCACTACGGCGTCCCTCATAGCCTGAGTCGCTTTGGGACGTTAAACCCCCACAAACCATAAGCGATGGCTTAAGCGAGGTACAAAAAAAATAAGAGTTGAGTGACGTCGTAGTATGCTGCAAAAGATCGATGCAAGCACTTGACTAGGTTCAGACAAGGGTTTGTCAACGTTCGCAGTGTATTTCTTTTCTTTTTTTTCGCCCGGATAGCAAGAGTGCCGTCCTGTCGTGTTCAGCCGACAGAGGTACGACGCGGCGACAGATCCGTAAGTAGTGCCTGTCCCTGAAAAACAGAGCCTGTCTCGGTCGAACGCAGAGAATTGCAGGCGCTGTTCCCGTCAGCGCGTTTTCTGCCGCCGACAGGGGCCGCCTCACTTTTTTTCACGTGGGAAAGGAAACGCCCTGACGCAAACGAATCGCGTCCTCCAGCGGCGACGCGCGAACGCGTGTACGCTTGGACTCCCCGAGTGTGTGCACACGCTGGCCATTACGCCTTGCTCGTGTGTGCGCCGTTACGCCGCGGTCGTGACCGTCGTCGACGACAAAGTGGTCACACACGGCGCCGCCAGATAGGCGCGGAGATATCAATAACGCCTTGGACATTGAATGGAATTGCTTTGGGGGGGGGGGAGCAACTGGTGGCTGTCCTTGGAAAGGACGTGTAGTGTTTTGGTGGCCGTGTCTCTGCCTTTGGCGAGAAGGCATTATAGTCGGAGTGTTGCCGAGTATGCATGCGGGGTGCGAAAGCGGTTAGCACGAGGTGATGGCGATGGTTGTCCGAAGGCTGCAGTGTTTGCTCGGTCATGCAACGATCGCGTCGTGGGCGCATTAACTCTCGATTAAGAAAAGTGCGGAGAACTGTACTGAATTACGTTCATGACGTGGCATACTGGACGCGTAACCCTGAGCTGAAGACCTTCAACGCTACATGATATCTAAGGGGAATGAGGAGTTGTGCTTTGATGTTACGAAGGAAGCTGCAAGATAAATCGATGACGGCTGGATCATTCTCTCTAAAGCTGCGGAGGAGCCTGATAGAGATGCTGATAGCGTCGGGTTAAGAAGAGACGCCGAAATAGGGCCGAATTGAAACGTTAAGCCGAGCTCCAAAACTTGAGAAGATTTTAATGTTTATGTGCTGTTGGGCGAAGTATTGGCTAACGAGCATGTGATTGTTCATGGCAGTCATTCCATCAGAGGGGTTATTGGCAAGAGCTTTCAGATTCCTGGCGATTCCACCTTCTCAGGAACAGGAAGGAAGATCTTCGGTTTAGGAGCCGATCTGTGACACGTTCGACTGGTAATTATTCCACCATCATCCGAGAAGCATAGGTGAATTTTTGGGGGGATTACTCGCCCCTTTTTTTTCGCCTGAAGCGGGCTGCTCTGACATTCTAAAAAAATGAGCGTTAGGAAGACTTGTACTCATAGAAAGGCAGCTTGCATCGGCGCGAGGATTGCGTCTGCGGAGAGCTATCACATGAAGCTTGAAATGGACTCCATGTGAAGACACCCTGTGCTGTAGCCAGGCCACGACAGGCCACTGCTAATTTATTTCTGCTGCTGTTTTTGTGTCCTTGAAATTGACTTTAATATGGCGATGACTAAGAGGGAAAAACGTAATTAACAAGCAGAGAAAAACTATTGCGAGCTGTGCTGCTTTCACCCGCACTGCCTAATCCACTGACCTAGTACATAGGTATATTATGTTTGGAACACTTTAGCATAGATAATTTCGTAAAACTCCGAAATGTTTTATTTCTGTCACGCTCTTTAACTTTTAATCCTAGACGGCCCACTTTAACACCGAATTTTCGCAAAGGAGCATATTTTCAAACATTGAGGAAATATTCTTCCCAGTTTTTACCCCCGGGGTGGCCCAGTGTCTGTGAAGTCCTCTGACTATGACGTCAGTGGTCAGGAATGACGCAATGGTTGCATTTCGATAGAGATGAAATACGCCGAAGAAAAATAAACTGAAGTCCCAAATAGAAGAATATTTTATAAGCTTGAAAAGACTGAAAAGCGATACACAGGCACCCTGGCCACTGGTCGTTCAAACAAACAATAGTCGATGACGTCAAATGCTTTTTTTTTAAAGCGGACCTCTGTGGCTAGACCACACAGTAATTCACTTACACTCAGTGATCATGCAGTCCCTAATGCATTCCACATCATTATCAACGTCACGACTTCAAACCGAATGGCGATAAAAGATATTATATCTTTACTCCCGCATTTCTCATAAATAAATGTGTTTTACTGTCGCCCGTACGCCGACAGAGTCACATAATAAAGCCAAGCAGTCTGATTTTACCAGCAACAAAAATTTTCCGTAGTTGAACCCAGTGTCTATTGAAAGAAGCGTCATTCGTGAGAACTTATCCCTAGCCTTCTACTACGCCTTGCCTCGCAGACCGCAGCGTTTCTTCGTTTAAGCAGAAGGAAGGTAAATAAAGCAACTACTCAACCTACTAACTACCTGACTGACTAAATAAATGCCTCCCTGCTGCTTCTCTTTCCGCCGATATTCTCGCGAAGCACGCTACGCACTGCGGCGGCACGTATTCGTGAGCCACTCGTTATAGCGTTTCCCCACTTCGCTCGGTCCAAGGAGCAAATGAGCGGCGTATACACCACGCGCCGCTCCCACCACCGAAGGTGTGGCCCGGTCAGCTCATAAGCGTGGGCCATCCTCACTACGCAGCGCGGGTGTTTACACCCCTCCTCACGCGCGTACACACAGGCTACGCAGGCATACAGCGCGCCCGCGCACCTGACGCACGTGTTCACGAACAGCCGTTACGTAAGCTTGGGCAAGAGGCGCGTACGGAGAGGACGGGAAAGAGAGAAGGAAAGAAGAAAAGACAATGAAAGCGAGAGAGGGTCAATCGCTGGGTGTGTGCGTATACGCGTGAAAGAAGAGAGAAGGGGGTGGATGCGGCATCGCTTGCATCACCGCCGTGTTATTCACATAAGCGCCCTTTCGCTGGCTTATTTCGTGCCGTCCTCGCGATTTCGCTGCTCGAGCGTAGGACGACGCCAGCAGGAGGTGGAAGCTGAGGAGACGAAAGCGAGCGTTAAGAAACGGGGTAATTACGATTCGAAGTAGTGGTCGGCACGTGATGCAGTCACCCACTGTTCTCGAAAATAATTGCGATGCTTTTTTTTTATGTATACATTGAGTCTGTTATGGAACGTTGCGTAACATAAAACGGCAGGTTAGATAGAGGCTTTAGAGGGGAATGATATTAAATGATTTGTCTGCTATACTTTAATGCCCTCTTTCAATCTACCCTGCCCCCGAGAAGCATTACTTAGAAAGGCAGGGAGGGGTGTGGCGGTTTATTTCAGGTAAAATCTTGAGGCACAAAAAAGTACAAAGAAAGGCAAGCACAAGCTTAGCATAAGCATAAGCAATACCAATAGCTTTCTCTGTGTCGTTCAGTGAGCGTTTGCACTTCAGGCACTTTAAACTCGGCGGGTGTTATAGTTAAATTTTGCTGCGCATCCGATCACACAGTTAGTATAACCCGAACAGCCCAGACAGACAAACACCGGCTGTCACAGCGTTAGCCCGTGTGCTCAGAAGCATAGCGATCGATGCTGAGAATTATTAGCTTTACAGAAAAAAAAAAACGAGTCCCAAAAGCCCTTTTCTGCTTGCGCATGGGAGTATACCTTTACTTGGCAACGAAGGAAACCCTGCCAAGTCTGCAGCCATCCCGGTTCCATATCATCATCACGTTGCGCTTCACAACTATTTCATGTCACCCCCCGAATACATTTCACGTCGCATCGATCACCGCCACAAGGTTGGCATCCCAGCATGCCACACCAAATCTTCTTTTCAGTCATATCTTCCCCGCACATCTGTGGAATGGAACCGCCTTCCCCCTGATATTGCAGCCATTCCTGATAATAAAATATTCCATGACGCTGTAGCTAATATTGTTTATTCTGAAGTAAGTTGATTGTGTGTTTTATCGGCTTCCACTGTATTGTATACATTGTTTCTATACTATTTACGTTTTCTGGATGTTGTTATTTGTTTATTCTGGAGGAAGTTTATTTTGTAAAATCTATTTTCACTGTATTCTATTTCATTGTTGTTTATCCTAATTAACCCACTCCAATCTGCAATGCCTTTGGCCCTGAGGGTACAATAAATAAATAAATAACTATGACGCGTTTCGTCTCCCACTGGCTTCCATGTTGCATGTCGTCCATTTGCTGGGTCTCTTGAAAGGCGAAGCCTTTAAATAGAAGTACTTGTAGCTGAGCGTGTTGGTGCATATTTAGGAAAGACATGGGAACGCAAAAATACGCCTATAGATCTGGACGCTAGAGAACCTCAACTGGCCGATATCAAATCAAATCGAATCAAATTAAGTTTTATTTTCCTTTGTACAAAGTACTAAGATGGAGCAGCCAAAAAAAGATGCTGCTGAAAGCAGCTTGACGAGGCGACTGCTCCCATCATAACAGCAGCATTGGCCCATAGTGCATTGTCTCTTTCAGAGAATTGACATGAAAGGAAAAAATAAAAGCATCAACGGCTACACTTGAGTGAAAACAAAAAGAAAATTGGGAAAAGATCACTCAGGTCGCAAATAATTGGCTTGCTGCAGACACAGTCATAGGGTAATAAAGTAAATTAAATCACAAATACATTTGTTTCAATGATTTCCTGGGCAGTTTGGTAACATCACTAGAATGACGAGCATATTTATTGAGGAGGACTGGAAGCCTGTTGGTTATTGATTGAAGGGAATAGCTTGCTGGGAGTTGGTTATAGCTGTTTGGTAATTGCTGGGGTAATTGAGTTGGTAATTGCTGGGGAATAGCTTGCTGGGAGTTGGTTGGTGTCACACAACCGGATGACGTGTGTGATATGTGATTACATTTTTTCCTCAGTGTGGACATATTTACAATAAAGAGTTATTATTCCTTACTTCGGAGTTCCTTAATCCTCACTGAGTACGCAGACATCTAGCAGATAGGCCACATAGTTTCATAGAGAGCGCTGCTTTGGCATGTAGAAGGCTACTGACCATCCATGCTTTAGAGCTAACGAGCTATTTTCGGAACTACATACCAGGTATTTTTTTAGATCTGTAGTTAAAGGACAACCTGTGATTATCCACTGGTCTGGGCGACAAGCGTTTACATAACTAAACTGTCTGTAAGCCAAACCCACACTCAAGTTTACAGACTACTCATCCTTGATACGAGGCCATGCGACAAGCTAATCTCGTGTCTATCAAACGTTTGGTCTGAACTAGTTGGCTATTTATAAGTCATAACGAATATTCCGATAAGCTGCAGAAGCAACGACGGAAGGCAGACAGGTGCTGTCTGCATTAAGTGTTGTCTGCCGTGCCCCGTTCTTTGAGCTGTTTTTCTCAATTTGTTCTGACTAGCCTCGCAAGTCGCGAAGCGCGCGTTGGCAAACAGGCGAGTGGCGCGCGTTGTTGCGAGAAACGAAAACACAACCCGGTTCGCGGTGATTGCGAAGCCACCCACCCGCTGAGAAAAAGCGGAAAAACCGGGTTTCACCAGCCGTGAGCGCCCGCTCCTCTTTCTCTCATGTCCCGCGCGCGCACACACACTGGCTTCGCTACTTTCTGTTCCTCTCTTTCTTCTTGCATTTGTTTCTGCGCGAAACTCGACCAGCAGCGGCGTAAGAGAAACAAAATGGGGGAGAGAAATCAGGCGCCACGCTGGGCCGCGCCGCTGTCGCCGCGTTTCCGCCGGGAGCGCCTCGCGGCGGTCGGTAGCGAAATCATGTGGGAAAGGCAACAAAATAAATGTAGAGAGAGAGAAAGGACAGGCTTGAAGGCAGGAAATTAACAAGAGCAGCATAGGTGAGCGGAGACAGGTGGGATACGTACGTTAGGTCCCGTGGCCCCCAGTGCGCGCAGGGACGTATGTAGGAAAGGGAGAGGGGGGAAGGGTGAGGGGAATGAACGGCTCATACTAAGTGAAAGCAGGTCGGATGGAGGGACAGAGAGGGGGAGAGGTGGGTGGCTTCAAAGAGAGGAAGAGTGCTGAATTAGCTTGGGAACAAGAGCAAAACAGGTAGTCAGACCCAAAAAGAGGACCGCAGTGAAGAGTAAAGAAAAAAAATACGAGGATGATGTTAGAGAAAGAGGTGAAAAAGAAAAGCAAGAGGAATAGAAAGAACAAAATGAAAAGAAGGCGGGTGAAAAGTGGAGGTGAAACGACGGGGGCGACGCGTAGGCACTGAGAGGTGTGTGCGCGCGCAGGATATCCTCTTTTCAGCGAGTAAAAATAACGAGAAAGCTGGAAATACAACGACGAAAGATAACAGAGCAACACGCCAAACAAAAATAAGAAAAAGAAATAGCTGCGATAATAGAGCTGGTCAAAAAGAGAGTAAAAGTGAGGAAAAAGAAATAGAAAAGAAAAGAGGAAAGACAGGGGCGGTGCGAGTACACTATGCGAGAGAGCCGGTGCAGAATAAATTAAGGTCAGGGAGGCAGCGCCTTTCCTCGGGCGCTTGCTTCATTTCTTACTGGCTGTAACCCGCCGTTATGGAGCTAAGCGATACTGATATTCTTATCTTTTATTTCCCGTCGAATTCTGCTCGTTTTGTACTCGTCGCGTTGTTGTTCTTCTCTTTGCGTCTGTCTCTTGCCTTTACGTTTGAAATAGCTGGACGCCTCTCGCCTTCGACATCGCTTACGTAAAACCTCGATCCGATCCGCTCCACTGCTAAGGAGGGGATTGGTAGGGACAAGTCACGATTGCCCCTGCCCTCGCAGGCCTTTCTTACGGCCGAAACGTCGCCAACGAGCACGTGGCGTACTCTCTGGACCGCCTCCACTGCGCTGTTTACGACAAATTTTGCAGCACACTCGACTGCGAATATATGTGAAATCATGACGCGCCATCGGAGCTGACAACAGGAAAACTGCACCGAGCCCAAGGTCGCTGGATCGAATCCCGGCGGCAGTCGCCACGTTTCCATGGCGGCAGAAGATAAAATACACCATTGCATTGTTTGATGGGGCGTTGAAGAACACTAAGTAACTTAAATTAAACCTGTAGGCCCAGAGTATGAAGTCTTTCATAGCCCACACTCAGCTTTGGGACGACCCAAATTACTGATTCTGTAGCGTTTGTGCCTGCCCAGCACACGCAGTGTCAGGGGAGAGCAGCCAGTAACTAGCGACATACCACAGAAGAAAGGTAACCAGGCTTTCCCACTTTTTGTTTGTTTGTGACACGGCGCTTTGTATACGAGCACTCTGAACATTCGATAGCCATTTCAAAGGCCCTTGTAGCTCGCTCTATGACGTAAACCACGGCTCCACTTGAGTGGCGCCACATGACGACGAGTAAAAGAACCCAAGCTTCAAACCCTGCTCTGTTGCGAAGCGAAGCGAACGATGTGGCTGGCACCGTAATGGAGGAGACGTTGCCAGTACTATCGAGCGGCGGCGCTGGCAGTGGCGCGGGTTAGTACGGGCGCCGGCTTCCATGGTATCAGTCGCAGTATTACGTCATCATGACGCGACACAGCAGCCGTAAGGAAGGGAGGATGCCTTGGGTTTCAAACAGCTTTCACACGCTTCAAACAATGCAACTTGGCTGAGTACGTTCAAGGCGGCAGGGTCTAGTCCACTCAGTGTTCTAGCCGTTGAAAACCAAAAATCGCCATTCCGAGAGGAGTTCTTGAGGCATTTTAAATGACAGTGGCGCTTGAATACGGTCAACTGGTCTGCGAGAAAGAAGGGCCGGAAGCACTGCACAGCACTTTACTTGCACACACGCGCATGAAGGTGTCTTCTCCCTGTGACAGGTGTGCATGATGGGTAAGTAGCACATGCGCGGTATCATCATCATCAGCGTGACTGCACCCACTACAGGGCAAAGGCCGCTCACATGTCTCTCCAATTAAGCCTGTCCTTTGCCAGCTGCGGCCACCTTATCCCCGCATACTTCTTAATCTCATCCGCCCACCTAACTTTCTGCCGCCCCCTGCTATTCTTGCCTTAATTGTCTTGGAATGCACTACGTTACCCTTAAGGACCAGCGGTTATCTTGCCTTCGCATTACATGCTTTGCCCAAGCCCATTTCTTCCTCTTGATTTCGACTGCGTGGTATAGTGGCTCTTTTTTCATGTATCCTTAGTCTCACAAATGCGCCATTGGCAACAACGTAGTTAACAGAAAACTTCGCCCATTCATTTAGCTGAACAAGTTACGTTCTCTGTATCTCCCTTTATGCCTTTCAGGGCGCAAAATTTAACATGCAAGTCGATCAAATGTTGCAAAAGATTAGTGTGCTGCGCTGTGCGCGCAAAACACGCATTCGGGCTGTGTTACTCTAAAGGCAACACAATTGAACCTCGTTATAACAAAGCTGAAGGGGCCCGGCGATTACTTCGTTATAACCGTGACTTCGTTATAGCCCGTGCTTACAGAGCGTTCAGTGGGGATCGCCATTCCTTTGTTATATCCATTATTCCGTTATAAACCGCTTCGTTATAACGAGGTTCTACTGTATATATACACGGCGATGATCGAATGGTCTCTGCCTTGCATACATTTCAGAAGGGCCCATGAGTTATTACATTGCTGCTGCAGCGATCTGTAGTGATTGGCACAGCGACACGGAGGCCAATTATTTTCGAAAGCTGCTATAGCGCGTCCATACTTGGAGCAAGGCGTAAATGGAACAAAGAATTGCCGATCAAAGTTCTTTTTTTCCCCGCTGCATATATAGGGCAGTACATTATCGCTCGCTCATGCTTCTAGTTACAAATTGCGATAGCCGGGCAAACACGTTTTATGCCCGCACACAGCCCGCTCCGCTTCAGCGAGCTCTGCAGCGGAAAACCGTTCTATCACGCCGCAATCTGGGATACAGGAAAAAAAACCGTTGATCCGTCATCTCATCTCGCCTGAGACACATTGCGCGGGGTCTTGTTACGCAACCTCCATTCAGAAAGCAATGCGGAATTGGCCGAATTCCGGGAAATAGGCCCCGCTTACAGTCGACGGAGTGAAGGAATAAGCGAGAGGTGAGAGCGTGTGCGCAGTAAGACAGAATAGAAAAAGAAAGAAAAGGGGGGGGGGGGGGGGGTGTCGCGAAGACAGATTTTAGAAAGAGAGACCAGGAAGCATTGAGGAAAGGCGTTCGCTGAGTTGCGAGGCCGTTTTGTTCGCTTCCACAATGCCACAAGGCGTCGACCCCCCCCCCCCCCCCCCCCCCCCCCCGTTTCCGCGTCTATTTATCTCGCCTTTTCTCCATGGTCTTTTATTTTTTTCTGTTTTTCCTCCTCCTACTCGATTATGTCGTGCTTTCTTCTCTGGAGTCGAGTGGTTTACGTAGCCGGGACCGTGGCTCACGAGATTACGGACTCACAGTTTTCTCTGCTTAGCTTCAGTTTTACTCGATACCCCGTCCGGTTTGGGCGAAGAACGTCGGCCAAACCGGTGCGTTGCCCTGCATGCGAGCTGCTACAACGGTGCGGCCTATATTCGGGTGCTTCAATTCGCTCCGGAAAGAACGATAGAGGTTGAAGCGAGGAAAGAAAGATAGAACGAGAATAAATGAAGCCAGGAAGGAACTTGAGAAAGAGAGCGAAAAAAAAAAGCTAAATGAACCGTGAAAAGAAGCTGAGGCGCCAGGAAAGAGGAATTTCGGGATGACAACAATGCGTGCCAGAGAAGCAGGCATTCAGCTCGATCTCATTACGGCCAACTCCGAAGCGCTACCGGAAACTCGCACTCGCAGCTTACGCACAAAGGAGGCGCAACCGCACGCGCCTTTATAGCGCCTATAGCGGACTTTAAGAGGGCTTTGTGTATCAGCATAGCCAGGCGGGTGGGTAGAGTTCGATCCGCCTTACTGCTTTCTTTCGTTTATTTCTCTTCCTCAATAAACCGAGGCAGCAGTGAAGGCTCGAGCGCGAAGGACAATGTAACGGGAGCTGATTGGTGGGGCGTTCCTGCACGCGCGTCAGCGGGCCGCAGCGCCCGGCATTGAAGAACAGGGAGCGTTTAGAACGCCCTGCGCCGTTCGCGTTGCTTTTTCCATTTGCTCTCCCAACGGTGATAGATCTCGTTTGGTAGGCGTGGTGCTAGCATTTCAGAAACTTCGGACAGGGATTAATTGGAACTTTGTCACAGCGTCATCAGGACTGCAGGCATTCTTTAGAAAAATAGAGGCAAACAATCAGGGTATAAGTTTCAAGGAAAGACTAAACAGCCGAAAAACACACCTGGAAATGTCATTTAATTTATCCCGCTGAATGCCGGCAGAGACTGTTCCTTCCCAGCCTCGGAATTCTCACAGATCGCATATTTGATAAGTTAAGCGCATTGCAGTGCAGACTTTTGCAGAGGGTGGCTCAATGAAACTCTCTGCGGATTCTGTATTCTTCCAACTAGCCTAATTCACCGCGACCCCCCTAGGTGGAGTCGCCCACGTATTTTTCTCGCCCGACTGAAACTAGGAGATTAAATGTTCACTTTGTTTCCCTTAGTATAATTCACTAACTTGTAACGCCTCCTCAGCAAGTTTCTGAGGTGGATGGCGATATGTAATGCTTACAGGTCGTGAACCTAAACAGCAAAGTAGAAATCAAAGGGTCTGCTGCAATGTCTGATTTTTATAGCTCTTTAATTGTTCAACTATTTGTCGGCCCCCTTCTATAAACCTCCTCTATGCTCATTAGCATGTCGGCAGTTTTAAACAGCCTGACAAAAATGCATACTTTCTAGTAAAAACCTTCGTCTCTTTGTATTTGTCTCTTTTCCGTTCGCTTGGTGCCGTGATGCTCATCATAATCATTAATGCCCCCATTATCATCATTAACAACAGCAGCAAACCTATGTTCCCAGCAGGACAAATGCCGCTCACATTGAACTTTGACCTGTCCTGCGTCATCTGCGGCCACCCTATCACCACGTATTTGATAATTTGACCTCCTGACCTGACTCTCTGCCGTTTCCTGCTACGCTTCCTCTTCGCTATCCTGCTTATAACCCAGGAGACTCGAATAGCGGTAAACAAACCCAAAGCCGCTCGACACGGCCGCCATCACACTAAGGTAACACTTAGCGCGGCTGTATGTACCTATAGCCGAGCCCCGTAAACCTAGCATGCTTCCCCTAAGTTGCACAAAAACTTTCTCACTCCGTTATCCCCCCCACCCCCGCGCCCCCACGCCAACGCACTATTAAGGCTTGCTTCCCCACGAATCCATTCTTACCTCGTCACCTGTTATTATGGTTAGATTATAATCTCATTCGTAATAATCGCGACCACCAACGACGCCACGTCACAATCACCATTGTCGAGCTGACCCCGAGTAACCGGTTCCTGTTACAAATCCTGCAGAGCCTCGCAGATAAGGAAAAGCGAGAAGTTAAATTCCTCTCGAGTGCGTTGTTCTTTGAACGTGCGTCGCAAACAATGCAATTGAAGGGCCTTGGTCGGGAGTGGACCCGCTTCCATAACCCACACACTCGGAGCCTTATATTTCTCGTCGCCAGCGCCCCTTACTTCATCAGAATGCTTTGCTACATACGCAAAAGGAGAGACTTTCGTTTTACATATTTTTTCTTTTAGCATATGCGTTACTTTCTGGATGCCGAATACTTTTTTCCTGCACCACGGAAAGGTGGGCGGCCTTCGCTTTGCCAGCCGAGCTCAGCTCAGCTCGCCGCAGCCAAACGCAGCCTGTGATGCAAAAGAAAAGAAGGAGAGAAAAAGATAAGAGTGATGTTATCCCCGCTTTCGCCGTGCAGAAAGGGGTCAAGCCAGCTAACGAACTATATACGCTCAGCGGCCATGCACTCTTATGTATAGGGGCGGCCTTGGGTGCGTTAATTGGCCGGCTCGTTGTTTTGCTATCTCCCATTTCTCGCAGTGTGCTAGGAAGAGGAGGAGAAGGAGGAAAAGGAGGAGAGTGGGGGCGAAGGAAAGGAGTGCGAGAACGACAATCGGTAAGTAAGACATCAGAGGCGGCGCCGCCGCGGGAGATTGTGGTTGTCTTCAGACGGGAGAGTTGGCCTTGCTTCATGTTCAGGTTCATCTCGCACGTCGCAGTTCTGTGGCTATCGGGAACCTGAGTCCAAGGCTGATGGTTCGAATCCTAGCCGCGGAAGCCACATTTAGGGGCAGGCGAAAAGCGAAAGCACGAAAATGCGCTTTTACTGCTAATTTAGTTCACGTGATAGAACGTCAGGGGGTCGAAACTCATACGAAGCCCTCCGTCTACGGTGGCGCTCCTGGTCCACAGCGTTGCTGTTGTTGGCACGTCAAGAACCGTAAAGCATTAACCTTAATGTAACCTTTCTTCTTTGACACTACCGATCGACTAAGGACACAGTCATGGGCATTGCCGTGAATACACGGAAACATACTTTCAAATTTTTAAGTTTTCAAACGGCACGTTTGAAAACTTGATAGATGTTGCGTCTCATGTTGCGCACTTGAATATTTCGCCGCTTCATACCAACATATTTAAACGCTAGCTGTGTAGCTCCCCGAGCTGTTGAAGATTCGAGGCAAGAGAGAGTTGCGGACAATGGTTTTACAAGTACTGTATTTTTCACAAACGTAATCCTACCTCTCACACCTTACTCAACTCCCATCTTACATTTCGCCCCTGCCAGAGGCCCTTGTTCTGCTGCAGTATGTACAAAACAAATATTTAAATAAGAAAATCTATATTTGCTACTTAGAAGTATGGTAGCTGTCAGTCCAGCTTCATGCATAAGGCTCTGGAGGGTCGCATTTCAACTGGTCGCCAGGAGTACTGTCGGCAAGAAGCACGTTCGTCAAACGAATAGATTTTTCGTCGGGAGATAAAAAGTTTATCAAGAGTTTTAACACCAACAGTTCTGAAGATAGCTGGCTACACATCATCACAGACCACCGCACAAAATACTTGAAGGGTTTCAACCTTCGCGAATCCGCGAAAGGCTACTAACAGTTGTAAGCGAATCCATACCACAATAATACGCGCTGTGATTCAAATTCAATTTTATATGCACAAGCTGCGAATATTGGGTGAAAAATACATTCGGACGTTTTTTGGCTACCGGCAAGGTAAGTCCTGTCACTAATGATACAGCACAAAAGAAATTTGCGAGTTGGTTTGTAGTTTTGAGACAGCAGAACGTTATATAGACGAGTACGGATAGAGGGACACAGTCAATCTTCGCAGAGGTTACTTGATAGCCTCAACTTTCTCACGGGTCTTCGAGTCTTGCAATCGCCCACTGAACCACAGCGAAACAGTTGAAAAGACACCCCCATCCATCCTCCCCCTTTTTCCTTAGCAGGTATACGAATACACGCACGGCTGTCAATCTCAATTTAGGCCCTTGGCATCTGGGGTCAGGCGCCGGCTGTAGCCGCCACTGTTGCTAAATTTGAAGCCGCATCAACCACTACACTCTCGCTCGAGGGAAAGGGCCAGAGTAGGCGCTCTTAAAGCCCGAAGCGAGAAGCAGATGAGGATGAAAGCAAAAAGAACAGTCCTGGCGCTTTCGTCGAGTTAGGCCCACTACCCTCGCAGGGGGCATGCATTACACGGCCCAATAAACGCCTCCTCAGTGAGCCAACCTGGCACTTCGTCGTCGACGTCCTCGCTGGAAGTGCAGGCGTGAGTGCGTGTGTTTATGTATAATTCACGCTGGCAACGCGCAGCCCACCTCAGGCGCGTTTCGTGAGGCTCTCGCATGCGTTTACACGTCGTGTCGCCGTCCCAAGCGAAAGCGGAGACTTCCTGTTTTTTGCCGCCGTCCGTTATACACACGCATGCACGCGCACATACACCACGTTTATTTCTGGGCGCTCACTGTGTACGAGGCTTGCGCAAGGACGAAAACGCGTCATGCGCTAAGTGAGGGAGGTCGCGTCTCTCTTAATTCGCACACACGCGCGCACATTGCAATTTTGGGTTGTGGTATTCAACATTGTCGCACGCTGATGAGCCTGGAAAGCGGAGCTGCGGGCGGGTGCGGGCATGCCATACTGCCGCGTGTTAAGTGGCCCGGATGGATCCTTCATTTTTTAGTGGTACTTCTCGTTTTTTGGCAGTCTGTTCAGAATGGCCCGTAGTGATTTGCAATGCACATTCATTATCCGTGTTGCTCTTAGACTGGTGAAAAACTGCAGTGGTAGCAACTGAGAAAAAGCCAGCTAGCAGCGTTTACCTGGAAATTGCGTTCAAATGTGAGGCGGGGCATATATGTCTGCCATAATATGCGAACCACTATGCAGGGGCAGCTTATCTTCTGGAGATGGGTTTGGTAGGCACCCTTTGAAGATCCTGCGTGTGTGTGAGTGCGCGAGGTTTGTGTATGCTTGATTTCACCTTTTCTTTTTCTTTTCCTTCTTCATCTTCTTCATTCACCCTCATTAGTAGTTGCATGACAAGTTAGCTACCGAGGACACCTCTCCAGTAATCATTAAAATGTCTCTCACTATCCCAGGAAGGGTCATGGAAAGACGTGAAAGAACACTACTATGCTAGTAATGCAAAAAGAGGAAAAAAATAGTCAAAGGCAGTTGTCACTATCGCTGCTGTGCCATTGCTCTCGAGGTTTAATAAAAAAATGCGCTCAAATTGAAAGATATGGTAAGGAAGAGTACAAAATAGGATGTTCTGCATATATGTCCACCGCAGTCCCGACAAACGTACATATGCCGTCGGCGCCCAAGCCTGCAGCGTCCTCTGCGTTCAATACCAGGACCTGTCGGATCCTCATGGGCTTTGTTTTCGCACAGTGTCAGTCAACAGTATTAACAAAACAAACAAACAAACAAGCAAAAACGTCGCCAGTAATGCGCCGTTGATGTGGGGGCCATACGTGGCGCTTTAAAAGAAAGTCTTAGTCATCTATTTCTATCGGTGCGAAGTCTTGAAACTGGTCTTCTGGCTTAGATTCATCAAGAACAATTGCGTACTTTGGATCTGGCACAATATTCTGTGCCGGCACTTTCCCATGGTTCGCCGTCTCCTGAAACCGATAAGAAGGCAGCCGCCCTAGCGTGTTAATCAGTGCGTCAATCCTCGCGATGGAGCTGATGGAAACATCCCTAGGAGCAGCAGCGTAGTTAAGCAGCACACTCTTTTCTGTGGGGACTGTTGTCGGCTCGGCTAGCGGATAATCTGCTGCAGCGTCACCACTGGCGATCGGGTGCGCAGGGCGAGGCATCTGGACCTCAGGCAGTGGTTCGGCGCCGCTTCCTTGTACTATTTTGATGGTCTTTGAATAATCCCTGGAAGAATTGGCGGAACCAGAACTGGGCGTCGCCGTCGAACCCGGTGGCGTAAAGGTATGGCCCGATCCATCCAGACCGACCAGCATTGCGATCTTCAGCTGTAGGTGCCGTTTACCTCCGTTGATCTGAGCGCTGTTCTCTCTGGCAACTCCCGCCGGGCTATTATTTGACTCGCTTGTTCTGGATCGTTGAATTGATTCGTTCAGAGCCACGGTTGAGTCACTGTCTGAGGCTGAAGCGCTGGTACTAATTGGTTGGCCCGGTGACAACGATCTGTAGATGCGTCCAAAGGTGTCGTGAAGGCGACGCGGCTTTGCAGTGGCGCTGCTGTTTAATGGCACGCCTTTGCTGGGTTTGGCTGATCCCGCGGTTTTCTCGGGCCCCGTGCCGCCAGTGGTGTTAGCGGTAATCTCGCTCTTGTTTCCTCCGGTGACAGACGTGACGTCATCTTCTTTGTCGGGGGTCACGGAGGGTGCTGAGGCGACCTCGCGACTGGGGTCACCATTCCCGGCGAGCATGTACACCAGGAGGACACCAACGAGGAGGACACATACGACGAGGAGAGCGCCGAAGGCGGCCAGAGCGGGGAGACCCTTGAGTGCGAGAATCTTGGCCAGCAGTCCCGTGGGAGGCGTTTTTGAGAAGGTTTCGTTTTGAGTGGTGGACGCGGTTATGTTGTGCATTTCCTAGGTGGGTCTTCGCGACGCGAGCCGCGAAAGCTCTGGCAGTCCAGCTTTCAGGTAGCCGGTCACAGCCACAAGGACCCGGAAGGAAAAACGCCGTAGTGATTGGAGTCAACGTACCGCGGGAAGGATCGCGTTCTTGAGCGTGGTGGGACCAGTCCGGCGCTGCAAACACGGGGATGGCGTCCAGTGTGATGGAAGGTTCTTCTTCTACTTCTTCGTCGCGTAAACTTCGCTCGGCTTGAAAGGCGCGGTTAGACGAGAAACTCATATATTGAAGTAGGTCAAAATCGGGCCCCAAAGCGCAATATTGAAGAATAAAGAATAAGTAGCAGGCGAAGAGAACGGCAATTTCAAGCATGGACTGAGAAAATCGCTGCAAGAAGAGCAGAACCATGATGTTGAAACACCAGTTAGTTGCTCTGCTTGAAGATGACGACAAAAAGATTCGATCAGAACATGGAGGAAGGAAAGCTCGAGCGAGGCCCTCGCTATTGGGGCTGCATGAAAAAGAAAAAAAAAGCCCGGAAGTCATGTGCTTTCGCGGGGACTGCTGGGAATGTTCGGTCGATGGTGCAGCTAATATTAATGTTGGACGCAGTGTCGTCGTCTGCTTCACTGTCTGCTGCGCATGCGCAAGCGCGCTGCGACGGCGAGCAACCAGCGAGGGGGAGCGCTCATGTCAAGATTCAAAATACGTGGCGTAACGGACTTTCCTAAATTCTTTCCTTCCTCTATGGAACAGAAATGAGGTGAAATCCGTCCTGTGCGTACGAGCCATCATGTCTCGAGGGGCATCAGCTACAGTGAGGTTTGTAATGTAGAAGAGTGTTCGCGTTCTCGTGGTTCATATTAGGCCAGTCTTTCAACGATTACGCTGAGACCGCCTCATGTATTCGGTCGCGCTGTGATTAGAAATCTGCGGCTATATATGGACACTGACGAGCACTTGTGCTTTTTTCAGCCCCAGACTGGTGTGAGAGCAGCACAGCGCTTTGCTACGATGGCCAGATGAATTGGTTCGACGAGAGCAATGGTGCTGCAAGACAAACTGACCATTGGAGAGTTTGCTTGACCGAAGGTGCAGGTGGTTTTTAGCCGACACCCGCGCTGGACTCCGCAAGAGCCGAGCTTACGCTGAGGGTTTCCAGATTTATGTTTTATGAGGGTTATGAGGGTTTTCAGACTTATGTTTTAAGAACCCACTGTTTGCTGCCCGTTTCTCGTCGCTTCTGTTCCGCGAACCGTAATTATTTCGCTTGTAAGCGAAGGCCTTCCGTATGGAGCACAGGCCCAACTTACTGAATAAATGCGTACGTGCATTTAAATCTGTGAAATACACTGCTTCATTAATGGAAACACTCCTACGCAACCTGAAGAGACTGAACGTTTTGTAGGACGACGTCGCGCACCGCGTACCACGAGGACTCGCGAACTGAGCGGGGAACAGTGCCATAAACACGTTTATAAATGACGTTTATAAATGACACTGGCATTGTGAGACAGTGGCAGACAAACATTCATTCGATATTCCAGCCCGCACACAAACACCACCAGCAATGTTCTGGTCAGCTGGAGCGATGAATAGCTACACTGACCTCTAAAAAAGACTGAAGTCCAGTCCTATCGTCAAAAAGTCCGATTTCTTGATTCCCTAGTCGGCGTTAGAAATCACATAAGCCTTAGCTCTGAATGTGGTGTATGACCGCATTTTTGATGTGCCCAGGCATTCACACGACTACCAGAGTATACCGTGTGGTCTGAGGGGATACTTCGACTTCCAGAATATTTTCTGAATTTATTTCGTACATCTTCAATGGTCAATCACGACTTCTGTTTCTGTTATTTTCCTGTCCCATTACAGGAAAAATGCCGGTTCCTCGTCTAATGTCCTAATCTGAAACATTTGAAGGTGAAATAAATAATGAAATAAACAAAGCTTGCATTCGTTCGCTGGCCAATCAAGGCATGCGGAAAGCGTCAGCGTGTTGATGGAGTTAGTGTTACGCGCTTATCGTCATCACCATCATCAGCCTGACTACGCCCACAGCAGGACAAAGGCCTGTCCCATGTCTCTCTAATTAACCCTGTCCAATTAACCCTGTAGGGCAGGGTTAATTGTTATATGTTAAGATGATGCAAATCGCATTAGGTATGCTGAGCAGACCATGCGATGTGTGACTCGCTGAAGCTTTTTTACATGTGGAGCCCTGCTTTCAACGGCAGTATATTTGCTGTCAGAGCTTGTGGTCACACTGTACTGGTCCACTGTAGTGGTCACACTGTTGTGGTAGGACATGCTTGAGGAACGTGACAGTTCTGTGATGATATAATATGGGCAAGCCCAACACTGCTGAATTTCGCATCGAAGGCGGCTGGAGCTTGAATTTTAGACGTTCTGGAATTCAGAGGCGGTCTTCCTTACTCTGCGCTTGAAGGTTGAAAGGCTTGAAGGCGAAGGCACCGTCCAGTGGCCAAAGGACCCATCCAGTACCCGTGTATAGCAACGGCCACCTATGAGTAGTCCTAGAATGTGCTGCGCCTTTTCTACCACGCATTTAATCTGTATACCTATTCTAACGACGAAGTAGACTATATTTTTTAAATATCTTAAAAAGATCATGGGCAGAAAAAAAAGAAAAACACGTTCGCTCAGTTCTCTTCTACTGGCTTACCTGTGAAAATAAACGAAAACTCTGTCCGGCTGGCGGCAGGACAATCCAATGGCTTTAAAGTGAACAGGCCTTAGCCTTTGCCGGCAACTTCCGAATACAGATTCCAAACAATGAAACCAAATTCCAAGAAGCAGAAGAGTACCAGAAAAGATTGCTGAAGGGCATAAATATTACCGAGTTTGGCTGGGACAGCGCACAGATACTACCTGACGAGACATAAGCATATCCATAGCGGAAGCGATGGCGGTGACGCTTACTTTCGTATAAAACCAAACCTCTCCGCTCCTCTGCAGCGCCCTAGGCGCGCTACAATGCAGAACAAACGTATTTTGCCTCATTCGTTCATTCTTGGCTGAAGATCAGTTAGTCATATGTGTGAAATCGAGGTAGTAGATAAGGAGGGTTTTTACAGAAGGTCTCTTGCATTCGACGGCCACTTAGGTAGTCTCGGTAATGTAAGTTTACGCCATGCCTTTTAGCATAATTCAAGAGGAAAACTGTGTTAATTAGGGTTGGTTGAACGGCTTTCGTCTTGTCGCCATTTATGCTTTCTTGCGCTGGTTGCCCCTGACTTTTATAAGCTCTACTCCGGCACGATCTCGTTTTCGCTATGCAAGAGACAAGTTTGGCAAGCTAATGCCAGCTCAGTTTTACTTAAGGCCAGTAACACACAGCACTCTGTGCTCTTAGCGTGTATACAATGCTTCTATGCATCGTGGGAAAAATGTTACGCTCACCTCTCTTGACGCCTTATCAGCGATGCATATCCCTAAAACGCTTGAAACTCCGTGCATCTAAGTAGTGGCAAACTGAGATTCACACGGCAGAGGGTGATATACTCAGTGACGAAAGTTGCAGGTCGGACAAAAGGGCACTTCCTGCGCCTTTTAAACTCTATGGTGGCTTATCGCCCTCCAGCTTATCACCTCTCTCAACCTCATGTGCTGCTGCCCTTTCCATTGTTTGTGTTACCCGAGGTACTTGCATGGCCCCCACGCAGGATCAGTGGCGGCTGAACGTGATACGAAAAGTTTATGCAGATGAATGAAGCTGCGGAGAGCAGAGCAGCTGGGAAAGTCTGCGGTGCATTGAATTACTGCATGCATTCAATGTACAACGTAACAGAAGGCTGGCCTCTGCAATGTATGCGATCAGAATACACGCCGCGAGCGACCGAATGCGTGGCCTTGGTTACCTTATCCGATTCTGTTTACACTCCGGACATCGAAGGTAGCGGGTTTGACTCTCCTACGAGAGGCCATATCGTGTCATTTCCGGATCTAAAGATTTGCTTAATCGAATCCAGGCAGGGGAAGAGTTAAATGAAAAGACTGTCGAATATTCTTTGCGGCACTTTCTAGTCGCGGCTTATGCCATTTGAGAAGAAGGAGTAGTGCAAAGAATAAGGAGGCTGCTTAGAAGAGGCAGCACTTAAAAAGGTGTCCGGTGTACTGACACCGACTCGGCCATCATATGAGTGAGCTACAAAAAGAACGAAGCGGCTGGTACACCTTTCGTTCAAGAACATGATATTTGAAAAGGTATATGACGCCAGTACTCAGGCAGGAATTGGGCCGAAATCTCATGTTAGAATGAATTATCGAGTTAGAGAAAGAAAAAAAAAAACGCGTGAATTGCTAAATGCGTAGAGAACTTTTGAGAAAGCAGAAGGCACTTCAAGGTTATTTTCAGTTTTTTATGCATAGAGCAATAGAAAGATACGACTAATAAGGAAGAAACGTTGTGAGCGAGTTGACCTTATCAGGATTATGTTCTATGATTTAGCATAATTAAAATCTTATTATTCAGAGTGATTCAGTAGCACATTTCCATAGGAGTCATTAACTCCACCAATCACAAGACTTCGCAAGAATGGCCAATAAAAAGAAGCTTTTACATAACTAGGGTTATGGAGTGAGGGGCTAGCACGGCGCTAATGGTATCTGTTTGACAACGTTTACACGCAACACAGACGGGCGCAAGCGCCACACCTTATGAGTTAGAAAATAGCAAGAGGGTGTGCCGCAGTCAACAAATAACAGCCATTTGCCTTGCGCGAACACGCTTCGACACTTATTCGCACGTCTTCTATCTTCGATGCCATTGTGCGAAGGTTCAACTGATAAAGGGTTTGCAAAAGGCTGACCTAGGGTTTCGGAGGCCCCGTTCCGTCTGCGGCCGAGAAGTGAAGAAATCAGAGACTCGTAAACGTTCTGGTTCCTTCTCCACGCGCCCATTGAAATCAAGGATGCGGCGTTAGTGGCGCCCGTTGTTTAGCAGTGTACAGATGCATCCGAGTGCCGATAGTGCACACAAAATGGAGGCTTTGGAAAGATGTAAAAAAAGAAAGAAAAAGGCGCCGGCAAAAGAGAGCTCGACGTGAATGGGGCGTTCATTCAATCTCGTCGGCTGCGCCCGCCCGCAGTCACACGGATATCCGCGTTCCCCGTTATTCGGCCGCCGCCGCCGCGGGCGGCGTTCGCGCCGTACGCCGGCGGCGCTGACCCCCGTCATTACGACGCCGTCTCGCGGGCAACACACGTATAGACACGCTCGCGCAGCAAGCGCTGGAATAGGCGTGACCTCTTTCGGGGCAAACATGTGTGCGCCCTGGCACGTATACTGCTACGCAGTGCTGCTACGACTGCGCCGAGTGTGGATAGGAGACGGGCCAGCTATCGATAGGTCTGAGAAGATTGTTCCCTGTGGTATGCGGTGCCCTGACCTGGAGCTAAAAAGAACTTCATTTGTGCGGGATTTTGTGGGCCTTTGAAAAGGCGCAACCGGACGTAGCTTCAATGATAGAGGGGCCACGATTTTGTGGTTATGCATTTTTGTTTCGTGTTGTACGCGGAAGGTCAAGCTTTTTTTGGGACGCATATACGTCATTCATGTTGTGAACGCAGTCGACTCCCGACCGTAAATTTGTTCGAGTTATGCGGAGTTCGAATTAAGGGAAACCTGTTAAACACATTTGGTCTGGAGTTTGGATAAACCAGAAGTTCGAATCACGAGAGTTCGAACTGACTGTCCAGCGGACACTCTGCCGGTTAGTAAATCATGATTAGGTGCGATCTCCCTCGTACACGCTGGCATTCAAGGCAGCGGGGAAGAGAACAATCCCGGAGCTGAGCTGTGCCCCTCCTTCCCTTGCGCCTTATCCCATTTCCCCTGACTTCGATTATCAGAATACAGAGGCCACTAGATTTACAGTAATGGAAGCGTAGTCACGATCCGAGCCCTGCTTGTTTTGATTACCAGTATCGAGAAATGTGTATCGATCCGAAACACGGTGTTATTCATTCCGATTGCTGCCATATTTCCCGTCTTCGGCGCACTATCCTGTACGGCATCATCTGATCGTTGGTTGGTTGGTTTTTGGGAAAAGGCAGACCAACCAACCGTCAGATGATGCCGTACGTGATGGTGCGGCGAAGACGGGAAATATGGCAGCAATCGGAATGAATAACACCGTGTTTCGGATCGATACACATTTCTCGGCACTCGTAATCAATACAAGCAGGGCTCGGAACGTGACTACGCTTCCGTTACTGTAAATCTAGTGGCCTCTGTATTCTGATAATTGAATTAAGGGGAAATTGGATGCATAGAGAAGACGACACAAGACTCACATAGAGATTGGTGTGTTTTGTGTGTCTTCTCTGTGTCGTCAAATGCTCTGTAGTCATGGAAGTGAAAAAACCAACTCGCCCAACATAACGTATTCCGAATAACACTGTACGCCTGGGCTCGAGGTAAAGTACGACAGCTTGCATGCCTAATTTTCGTAAAGGTACATCAAAATACCTTGTTTCATAAAAACTTGCCCTCATAGTTTTAGCGTCGAGGCAGTGGGTGAGTACTGATTTTCTGGCCTACACCAATAGGTAAGTCATTGTCGAAGCGTCCTGGGAGATTAGCGAATGGCATAATATTCAAGGCTTTTTGGGCCGCATACGTTGCAGCCAGCCTACACTGTCTCTGCGCGCCACGAATGGGTATCTGTGTCATGGCGCTAGGACGTAGACCAACCTGGAAAGCCACCTACTGCTTGCATAGTAAGAAAATTAACAAAGCGGGCGCTGCCTGGCTGCCAGCACGCGACCCCTTACTGCCGTCACACACACAGCTGCAGTAGGCCAGCGGTACTCCGCTTTCGTGCTACCGTTTAGCGGCCGTTTAGACGGCCCACTTATTTCTTTAAGGCAAGTCAACCTAGGTCTAGCTTAGAGGCTAAGAAATACGGCGAAGCTTATTCGGAACGAGACCAAGCGAAGAGAAATGAAAACGAAGGGGCTTCTGGCGAATGGCAGCGATGACCGCCTTGATCAATGCACGTCGACGACCGCCGTGGCCGTTCGCAAATAAGTCGCGCGATCCGCGATGCCGGCCGCAGCGATGTGCGTTCCCGCTCAATTAAGAAGTCGCCGCGGGTCTCTACAGTTGCTTCCTCATGAAAGCCAATTAGTAAAAGCGAGCAGCTCGAAGCGCCTGACCCAAAGGCGAATGTCCGGACCCCGTAGGGTATCTGTTACGGGTCTAATGGACTTATTTTTGGAAATGTGGCGGAGAGTTTGAAGGATGCTTCACTCCCGCCACCGGTTGGCCCGGTATTGCACTGCCTCCGGGATCGGCCTTGTCTTTAGCGCGTCTTTACTATCCTGTCTTTCTATCCCATCTTTCAACTCTCCTACTATCTGCACGTGGTAGCGATTGTGGCTCGGCTTGAGCCAGTGGGCAGGCCTGTGCACTTTCCTTTTCTTTCTTCCTGGCAACAACAGACAGACAGACCTGACCCACTGGATAGGAAGGATCCTTCGGAGATTTTTCGGCATAACTGTTTGCTTTTTCTTTCTCCACACACAGCGCCAGAACGGAATAATCTATAGATTAGTCTGTCACTACGCAGCAGATTGTACTCAAGATTATAGAACTTGCTAAACAGGCAATTTAGCAATGTTAACATAAAATCAAGTCTGATTATTCTCGCGTTATATTGGCGTTGATGGTGTTACTGTGCGCTTTCTATTTTGCAACTGCTATTTCCGGAATGTCCTGACCTCTTTTTGTCGACCTGAACCGAGCTGCTCTGAGCCATCTAGTTGGGGTTAACAGCATGCTGAAACAAAATTTCATTTTCATTTTCTTTTTCTTCAATTCATTCCTTTCCTCTCCCGTAGCCACTCTCGGGTGAGCGGACAAACGATAGAAGAGACAGGCGGAGAAGAAGTTTGAAAGGAGACACCCACAAGTTTTTTTTTTCTTTGCAGTGCTCAATGAAGTGCACTCAAGCGACGCACCTCTGACAGGAGGCGAAGTCTCTCTAGCACTTGTCGCGTCACCGCCATCTATTTCGTAATCGACATCGGAACAAGCGTTTCATGACGTCCGCTTAAAGCATTGCTGGACAACTGAAAGGAGACAGTTGAGGGAGAGAGAAACGCCGTTAACGAAGCACTAGTTCTTCTGTTATATGACGCCAGGACAGCTTTGACCTGCTTAACCACCGGCTCCTAGTAATTGTGAAGAAGCAGGGGCAGTGAGGTCAGCCTGTTGGTCGCGAAGAAAGATGGTTTTGAGCGGGGATTTGTGGCGAGACCTGGGTGATTCGAACGCAAGGCCAGTGCCGAATATGCGTGTGATATCAGGCTGTCCACCCTGCACGCAGTATTTGCAGAGGAGGTGCCCGAGGTTATTCAGAATGTAGTGGACGCAGTGCTCGGTGAGGAGGGAGTGAGTTTGAGTACCTCACCACTACAGGCTGTCACGTTGAGAGGGGGAAAGCTGAAGCTCCTATAACCGGCATCGGTTCATGGTTCATTTGCGGCTCTCTGGAGGTGGTCTTACGCTAATGCTTAAAGAGGTTTCGGCGTGTTGTACAGTCGTATTGATCTGGATGGGAGGAAAAGGCCCGGTATAATTTAGACGTTCAAATCATGTGCCAACTTTCCCCTGGCAGCGTTGGATTACCCGGTGTCCACAGACGGTGACGCTGAGGTGCGTTAAAGTGCTGCTGCTTCGGTGCTCTGTAAGGTGCGAGGAAGGAGTCGCGCAGCGCATGCCTCTGCAGGAAACCTGACACTGATTTCAGAGGTTTGTGCACACTGCCTTCTAAAATTTCGAAATACACGCGCGCTTTTTCGCACAGTGGCGGTGGTTGCTTTTTAATTAGAAAAGACTGCGTCGCTGTAATTAGTAATAGTTTGGCTCGATGGAGGGGCGGTGAAGTTAAGGCGCTTTGCTTTGGTTTCTCGGCGCGGAGTGTCTTACCGGTTCCGTATTACGCGGAACGGGAGAACAGTATTGCAGCAAAAGTGGCCCAAGGCGAAGGTATGGTTGGGAGGGATAAGTGAAATGTCCAAGATTTTAGATTCTGTCTTTACCCAGTGCTCGATCTCAGATGGGACACCGCAGTGCACGCAGGGCACGCAAGCACGCACGCACGCCCCCCCCCCCCCCCTCCCACACACACATACACACGCACGCACGCACACGGCTGGGAGTAAACCTGTCTGAAGATCAACCTGTCTGCACGGAGTCCTTTCTCTTGTATAGCCTGTCGTAGCTGCAGCTGGGAACCAAAGTATACAATACTATCGAAAAAAAAAGCATAAAAACGTAAGCAGAACAAACCCTCCGCCTTGTGTTTTCGTAAAACTTCTCCTCTTTTGGTTTTGCTGTTGCGAAGCACAGAGAAATTCGCTCTTTGTCAGAACTACATAAACCACCTGTCAAGACGCCAAAACTGCTCAGTTCACTGGCGACGGATTGCGCGTGCTTTTGCAGAGGTCTGCACGGCTGGATTGCGGTGAGGACAAATCGCTTTACGCGTTGGACGTTCGCCGGCATTCGTGGCGTGGAAGCAGCACGCGACAAACGCCTTGAGCCCACATATTGTAGCTTGCGTAAGTTTACTGCCTTCTTATCAAGTGAGCTGAACGATTGGAGCGCAGTTTGGGCGGAATTCAATGAGTGCGCTGCGGGCGTTAAGGTTTCATTCTTGCGTCCAACGCCTTTCGATATATTGATGCAACTTAGGTCGCTTAGTATGGCGGACAGGATGCACATACCAGAATCTGAGCCAAGTTTCGCAAATTGGCGATGCATCGCGCATATCTGGCTCTCTTTCTTTTGTTTTCGTTCTTATTTTAGATTTTTACACATTTATTGGTGGCGTTGATACTTAAGTTTCACGCGGTATTAACTGATGTAGACATTCTGCCAGTATTTTACGTTTTTAGCCAAAATTTTCTATCGCGTGCCATATGAATGTCGCAAATATTCCTTCGCTGCTTTTACAAAGCTGTCGTTGTTGGAAACTGGAAAATAAAGATAAAGTGTGTAGCTTACTTCCTTCGTGGTGTCGTAGAGAGGAGAAAAGTTTGCATCTGTGAAGTTGTTTACATGTAAGCGCCTTACTAAGGAATATTGTGCCCGACACATTCTTCGGCGCAAAGTTCTACTCACGTGCCTCTATACTTTTCACTGTTCGGAGTATTGAACCATGACGCTCTGTAAGAAAGCAAAGCCATTAGCCTCAGGCTCTTTTTCTGCCTTTTAAGAGAACTCTCTAAAGTGCTGCGGCACGATCAACACAAGTCCTCGCAAGAGACATAGAGATCAACACGAATACCTCGTAAATATTAATTCAGAGTGATGGTATCGCAGAAAAATATGTTTTACATCTGACAACTTATTTCCAGCGGAAAATAAACAAATATGCAAATACTCTACCTCGGCGATCGCAAGCGCTGACGGAGCAGCAGCGCCCGGCCTCCGCCGCGGGTGCTGCTGGGATTTTTCACCACGAACGACGCGACGAAGCCGCGGCAGCCTTAATGCGACGACGACGGCTTTTCCGCCTCACGAGCTCCTTAACGCTTTCGCGTTAGAAGAATGCGGTGGGGAAAGGGTGCGAAAGGCGAGGGGGGATGGAAGGCGCTGCCCAATGGTCGGTGGATGGCTACTGAAAATCTACGTCTTTCCGATCGTCACTTCTCTATCCTCAAAAAGGCGCTGTTTATTGATCACTACCTGTAAGCTCCAGTCTCAACGCCTTTCCCTTCGGAGTTAGGGGTTGGTCCTCGGCGCATCGTTCGCTGGGTTGACGTGGCGTGCTACAAAGCGTGAACCACTCGAGTGGTGCTAAACCCTAATGAGTGGCGCTGAATGCGTCAGGTGACACGGATAAGCCTGGCCCTACTGAGACGGAAGCTTTGCGGTGGGCACGGGATCCTCCATGCAGCCGAAATGTACTTTCGCGCCCCCGACATCGAGTCAGAAAGTTGCAGGCACGACAATTCACCAATCCGTGCCGCCGAAGCTGTAACTGGAATTCGTGTGGCAGGGGATAACTCTGTCCTCTGAATTTCTTTTCCCCCGCATGTCAAGCTTCGGAGGCTAAGTAGCATCATAGACACCTTTAAAAGCTCTAAGCTGTCTCTCTTGCATGAAAAAAACTGTGAGAAATAATGGTGCACAGTCAAACATTGAACCGAGGATTACGTGTCCAGACCGCATTCAATGCGTGCGCCAATTGTACTTGCTATTAGGCCATTCTAAAACAATGCTGGTGTTAACTTGCTTGTTCTTTACCATTTGGACCGTAATAAAAGGTGCAAAAATATGCAAGCAGGATTTTTTGCGCTCAGTGCACGAGACCTCAAAGGACGAAGATTGGTTTGCTTTCAAGTGTTTGTGTTCGCTTTGGTGTTCGGCTACTGCCCTCAAGGCCAGCAGAGGCCGAACTCGTGATAGAGGCGAAATGCTAAAACGCCCATGTGCTGTGCGATAGCAGCGCACATTAAAAAACCCAGGTGGCAGAAATGAGACCCGAGCTCTCCACAACGGCATCTCTGATATATGCAGCACCGTGTCATTAAACACTGCATATCTGCTGTGTGTATTTATACTTAATTTAAATTTTATATTATTTCACAGTCTCTACCGCACCAAAATTATAATGTTCCATCAGCTCGTTCAGTTTTCCATCTGTAATTTGTCCCCAACGCCACCTGAATACAAAAGACAGCGCTCTGGTGACAGATTAGTGCACGGCGGTAGACAGTGGTCTGTTTTTCGAGGAAAACTAGACCAACGTATTTCAAGAATTCTTCAACATTGCATTTTCTGGGCTACTAGCCCCGCAGCTGTGCGTAGCACAGGTTCACCTCGTACGCAGAAAGGCATGCTAGTTCACATCACTGCTACCCAGACGCGCTGTGAAACCGCCATGTTACGGGAAATAATGCGGCGGGGAAAACTCACCCCAATATTCGGTAAGGAGTGGGCCTTCCTGAGATGTTTTGGAGTTCCTATTTCTTCTGCAGCAACATAAATATCCACTATAATCAGTTCATCTGCTCCTGATGGGCATGTCCAGTAAAGGAATTGAATTCATGGAGTTTTGTAGTTAAGCATCGATCGCGCGCTTTTTGAGTATTCCACGCAGCGTCATGGAAAGGAAAACTGCCCTCTGGCATCTACTTTCTTGTATTTTCAGTGAAACGCTTCCTGAATACGAGTATTTCTGAGGAAAAGTCGGGTTTAAAAAGATATAACTAAAAATTTCACTATAGTATAAACCTTACCCAGTCACCGTGCCCTACGTTGTTTTGTCGTGTACGCATTTTTTTTCTGGGAGGGGGGAGTCTGCATTTCCGCTTGCTAATACAGCGAGGGAGTAGATGTCTGCCATGACCTTTTAGAATTTACCGCTAACAAGCCTCTACGAATTGCTGACGGTTATCAAAAAGGAAGATTCTTCCGGAACCAAAAGAGTAGGGTTCTCATTCTACGATATCATTAACAGCATGAAAAAATAAATAAAACCAGTCGTTCTGTACTTCTACAATGCAAGAGGCATTGCGCATGTCTTTGCCCATGATCCAGCCCACGCTATATTCCTCGCTTTTTCTGCACACACTCCACTTTTCAAGTTCGAGTGTAGATTGTGCAGCAACGCGAAAAGTTATAAAAACACGCATGAATCGCAGTTTGCTTATGCTTCGAACTTTAACCTAGCTTTAGTAAATTTCGAATGTTATTCTGTAACACGCTGCGGGGTGCGGATTGTACATTGTGGAAACTATTCTACCAACTACTTTATCGCATCTTCCGAGCCACCGGAAGGTCTCTGCACGCACGCCACATTAGACAATGCTGGCACGCTTCGCTTCCATGATAAGCGCCATCCTTGGAGAGTTTCCTCGTTCTGAAGGCTCCGTCACCAGCCTTTATTTTCTCTAATTACATCGTAGAGCTCGCAGAACTTTCTTTGGCGGTCGCGTACTTGATAAAACGCCTTCTTTGTAAATTTTCAACACCGGAGTAACTAAGTCTTTGAGGCCTCTTTCAGCAGGCAGAAATGCAAGGCACCAGCTGCTAGTTCCAGAAACACGCAAATAAAAGACTTTGAAACACCTCCTTACGCAATCTGTGTTCTATCTATTTGAGAAAGAGCAAAACATGTACCTCGAGTAAAGATTAAAACTGAGCACAAATAGCCATGCGCTATGATGGCGCTTATTTGCACATTTAGGCGTGTCCACGCAGACCCCAGTTGACAAATGCATAACGTTGTGGTTATCAGTAACAGACACAAAAACTACAAAACAACTGGGCAAAAGCTACTGAGAATTCACGATTCCTCAGAAACAGACATTTTCCGTAATGCAGACCGTAGAGGTTTGCTTGCACATATACGCTGGGCGCGACACTCCACATAGCAATAGCTAAAGGGCATACGTTAACCATGCTCATTGAATACGTTTACAGTAAGTATGCGCTTACGCACATGCACACGTACATAACGCGGTGTCCTGAACAATTATGACAACTAGGGGAGGAAGATGATCAGTTACTTTCACGCGACCCGTTATCCCCGCTCCCTCCAGCAAGACGAAATAGGGCAGGAATAACAGTTAAGCGACTCGGCAGGAGGAGGTATCCGTGCGCTGGATTCGGGCACGGGCGGCTCTGACACCATCTGTCCGGCATCGCTGATGTGCCAAAGATCTGCCAGCACCTGACAGGTGCCCTCACTGTAGCGCTGCACCGGACATTTGTGATGTGCGGCACTTGTTGTGGACGTGCCCAGCGACGGCTGCTATCAGAAAACGGCTCCTCAGGGAAGTGGGCCTGCGGTGGAACGGCGAAAGTGACTACGTGAAGTAGACTATGGACAACCGTTTCATTAGCAACTTGTGCGACTACCTCAGCGCAACGGTTCTTCACTCCTTTTAATTTTCAATTCCGTGCATCCCCACCCTTCCCCCCCTTCCTTTTTCAACTTATGCATGATGGCACACTTCTCGAATAAAAAAAAATAGCGCAAAGGACGAGGACAACAAGGAAAGAAAACAAAAGGACCAGCGCTTCCTTGTTGTCCTCGTCTTTTGCGCTATTTTCGCTTAAGTATGTATCACCAACTCGCCCGTCTGGCAATCGTGAGGAATAATAGATCCTGCTCGGCGCGATCTTTATGGGTAGTTAAGCGACCGTAGCGAATTGTAAGTGATTAATGCCTCTCGCAAATTACACGTCAATCACACGGGAGTCATTACCGGCCGCTGTGGCTTAGCGGCTACAGGTCCGGCTGTTGAGGCCAAGGTCGCAGTTCGGAATCCCGACCGTAGTGGCCGCATTTTGATGGAGGTCGCATTCAAGAAAGTCTTTGGGCTTTGTGATGTCAATGCATGTCAACGAACTAAATGTTCCAAATTAAAAACGAAGCCTCCATTACGACGTCTCTCATAACCCATGTTTCTCTTTGGGCCGTTAAACCCTACATACCACATATCCCTATAAGATATTTTACACCCTTAAAGCTCTAAAGTTGTCTCAGAGTGTCTTAGGGCTATAACACCCTTTACGGGGCTCATTAATACCCTTATGATTCCATGAACACCGTTAGGGTTTTGATGAATACCCTAACATCATAAGCGTGTTCACGAACACACTTACGGTGCTCGTGAACACCCTCAGAGGGTGTTAGCCCTGGGACAAGAGCGTTAAAGCTTTAAGGATGCATACATTTTTGGAATGTACACTACCACGCCATACCATACATTAGTCATAGCAGCCATGAGCACAACGGAGTCACACGTCCGCGCAACCGCCAGGATCACGAGTGGGCGGAAGAAATTTTATTAAAAACATTTATCAAGCAATCAACTCAATCAGTACTTAGGCTTTCTTTCCGAAAAAAAAAAGACATCTTGGGACAAAAGTACCAATCAGTTTCTTTCTGTGTATCCTTTCTACTGCATTCACAAGAGTCATATATGTTCTACCATGCGTGCTGCAGTGAACAAAGCTGAGGAGCTGCAAAAAAGTAGGCCACGAAGACAGCTCTGCAGGTACAAGAGAATGCGTCGCTGTTATAAAGGAGAAATTGTGGCTTTCTTTGACGGACTACACAACTGTTGCACGCTGCTTATCTTGCAATGCCTCTGAAAGACGGGCCTGTCATTCATTTGCCATTCAGTTCCTTTCGTAGCGGCAAATTTATATAAATAAAAGCACAAAGGCTACTGTTCTATCCGCATTGTCGACCCCTTTAATCGTTACCCGGACGCGGGCCTTTTCATTTTCACTACTACTTTATTTTGTCGTCGTTGTGCAGCCTCCGCAGTCTACAGAGGCGCATGGCGACTTTTGTTCGGCGGAGATGTTTATCGTAGCGGACCTAATGCGCTCGGCTGTCTGCATGGGCGCCTGGTTGCACGCGCCCATATTCTTGTAACACTGTCTATATGCCTGTTCTCATTAGCAGAACTGGCGCCCCACCCAGGCGCTTATTCCTGATTTTGGTCCGGATTAATTCCCGGCGGGTGTCCGCTTTGGCTCTAACACGGGTGTGTAGCCAAATTAGCGAGCGAGAGTATTAGTTAATGAGGGAATAAATTAGTGACGATTAAGCGAGGGAGGCAGTTTCTGAGTGAATGTGACCGTGAGAAAACGAACGAGTGATGACTTTAGTGAATTCGCATGAACGAGGGAATGAGACAGGGAGTTACTGAGCGAGTAGGTGAGAGGCAGTTACTCAATGTGTGAGTGTGGGGCTTTTGTGACTTCCCGTATACATGGCCTTGCCTTGAGTCCCGTTATGTTTTCAGAGGCCTGAATTATTGCAGGCGGTCTTCGTTATCGCCTTTTGCCTCTGTTCCATGGCTGTATTGTAAAAAGCACAATAAATTCAAATACATTCTTCTTTTGCACGCGAAGCTAGATTGCACATGCGGTTAATGTATGCAGAATACATTCATGTTTATTTTAGTCCTTGACGTTCTTCATACGGTCCTCGAAATCTTAGTCTGATGCCCTCTGCTTGCGTAAGCATTTTGGTGAAAAGGCAAACAATATATAGACAGCTTGAGAACGGTGTTTACATATTGAAGTCTTGCTACTTGTCATACATACGCTGTCGTTCCCCGTTAATTATTATCGAAGACTCAAATTATGGACAATTTGTCTTGCGACCAATCTTCTATGTATTTTCACCTCTAATATGGAAACTAATATGAAATATGAAAACTAGCCGTGTGGACACTAGAAAATGCAAAGTGCCTATTAGGTTGCATGTAGTATTGCCGCGTTAATATGGGCAGCGATGTGAACAAAATCTCTACATCCCCAAACACTGATTTCCATTCTTGTATTTGCTGCACATCAATGGAAAGCAGCACACAAGTGTCAATGCCATAATGATTGCTTTGGTTTGTGGTTTCATGCTTTTGCAGTGTCATGGTGCCCGGTCGACGTGCCTTATCATTTGTCATATAGCACCAATGGCTCCTTTACGCATGCTCTTTCTGAAGCTTGTGTTAGGTTGAAACCTAATTCAACAGCCGTCCGCCGACTTGGTGCAGGTATCTACTATCGGTTGGTGTTATGCGAGCAGTCGCACTGGGAAGTATTTCAGCTCGTTATGAGACGCCATCATACGTCTCATAGACCACTGAGCGGTTTAAACAGCATCCGATTATTTTAAAACAATGGCGACCAGGATTACTCACTTTGAGCTTCCAAAATTTTGTCCGATTGCTACTTCACAGCCCACCATTATGAGTGACCATTTTTGTTCTGAACATCGTTTGTTTCGTTTATGATTCGGTATTACGAACAACTCGCGTTATGGAAGCGGGTTTGCGGCTTTATGGGGGTCCAATGTCCAAAGCGACTCAGGCTATGAGGGACGCCGTAGTGAAGGGCTCCGGAAATTTCGACCATCTGGGGTTTCTTAAGCGTGCACTGACATCGCACAGTACACGGGCCTGCACAATTGCGCCTTCATCGAAATTCGACCGCCGTGGTCGGGATCGAACCCGCGTCTTTCGGGTCAGCAGCCAAGCGCCATAACAACTGAGCCACTATGGCGGCCTTTATGGAAACCGTTGCTTGAGAACTAAAGTGCACACATTAACAAGGCACGACTGGAACTGAAATTCTGGCTCTGCACTTTGCTAAAGCTCTGCTATACGGTGAAATAAGGTGCTGCGAAGACGAGTAAGTCTTTGTACTGCTCTCGAAATAGATGTCTAGCCTCATGTACGGAGCTCATATTTAAGTAGACGAACTGTGCAGTAGGAAAGACGGGCATTTTGGTGTATTTATGTGCTTTTGGTTTAGCGCCTGTGCTTAGACCTTTCTTCCGCATTTCTTAAGTTAATCTTTTCTACATACTTCTAACCTTATGATCATGGGCTATATTACGTAACTGTCAATTAGAAAAATTGTCAAAAACTTGTCACAAAGGTGTCAATAAGCCTTGCTCCTATTGGTCGGTTGTGGCCAGCGGCCATATTGCTTTTTTGCGTCATGGGTGGCTGCTGATGACATCAGGGATATGACAGAAGTGATGACGTTGCACACCTAATTATGCAGGCGGTTATTAACAGTTTTTTGTCACAGTTTTGAGGCTGTAAATTTCACCGTTGAGTTTGTGACAGAAAATGGCGGCGGTGTACGCAGCGATGCGACTGAGGCGGATGCGCTGGCGCGATCAACGGTGAAGGAGGGCGCACGAAGACGCGTTTGACTTGCCGGACGAGCTGTTTCGACGCCTTTTTCGACTGGAGAAGCAGACTGTGGAGTGGATGTGCGACGAACTCGCCGATGAACTGGGAGGTTTGCGTGCGAGTGCGCTGTTGGTGCGGCGGCAGGTGCTGTGTGCATTGCGGCTCTTTGCCACGGGCGGCTTTCAGACTGCCGTTGGTAGCGAGGTGCACGTCGGCATCGCACAACCGACGGTGATCAAATGCGTGCGGCAGGTATTGGAGGCAATTTGTAAAGTTCATAGAACTTTCTAAAGTTAGTGCGCAGAAGGGGTGGGTTCCGTCGTCACCTCTTTGACACACAGCTACATATAAATAAGACACGCTTATAAGCTGGCAAAGGACTTTATTTTTCCCAGCAAATGGCACTTCGTGGTCGTCTTCTGTTTCCCAAGGGGAAATAAACAAACAACCACTCGTCACATACTGCAACACCTCACCTTTTGGCATATTTGTCATCGATCGAAGGAGCCGATCAACAAGTCTTTCAACAAGTTGTCTTCGTCGATTTCGTACCAAGCGCTTCTTGCAAGTTCCCTCGATAGTCACGTAGCCTTCACTGCATTCTTTGAAATTTTTCTGTGCACTTAGGTCAACCGCACAGTAGCTCGATTCCAGACGCCGCGCAAAAAAAAAAAAAAACACGGCGTGAAACAGCGGCTGCTGTGCAAAGCGGCCTTTTTACTGCTGTCAGCACACCCCCGCGGCACCGAAAGTTACCCACCAGTCAATTTAATAGCACAACTTCGAACGATTTTTGTTTTGCTTAATATTTTCGAACTTTAAACACAATTTTTTGACAAAATAAAATATTAGTTATTTTCATCGTTGATTATTTCTTATTTCTTTTTACAAAAAATTAAGCAGACGGCCTCTCGAATGCTCTCGGGGCGCTGCCCTGCTGTAATTGGCTGATTCCTCCTTGCGTCACGTGGTGACGTCTCATCGTTTCGTCATTTTGACGTCACTGTCAATAACTTGTGACAGAATTTGTCACAGTTGCGTAATCTAACCCCATGTCTGCTTTTCTTGGTGGCCAGGTTTACCCATCACCGTTGTTCCACACCCTGAGGGGAAATCACTTTAAAGTAAATTAATCTATATATTCGTCTTAGCGTTCGCTTATACGTAAGTACATTCGACATTTCAAGTGAGAGCCGTTGAATCTGCGCTGCTTGAGCGTGTTTTGCACAGAAAACAATATTATCACGAAGTGGTGACTGCAACCTGGAGAGCAGAAAGACAGCAAAAATGGCGTCTAAACAAAACTCTTTATTTGGGCTGACTTGCGCCCACAATGGACTGAATCACTCGGCGGCGGCGTAGCAGCAAGCGTGCTCGGCAATCATCGAACAGAATGCCCGCCGCTCTCGGCCGTGCTTAATTTAAAACTGATAGCGAACTTTCTAGATAAAGCGTGCAAAGTTACTACAACATTCTGGAGCAACGTAAAATCGGCTCCGCCTGGATGCGATCAATCTAAATAAATCTAGTCGCGTCTTGCATCGCAAACAAAGCGATAAAGCGGTGTGCCGGCAGCTTTGAAGAATGAAAAAAAAAACGCTACAAAGATTCCCGGCATTACTTCCCTCTCAAAGAAGCATCGACCCGATGATTTAAAACATAAGGCGACTAGAAACAAAACGAATTGCGCAAAATAAACCCCGAATGTGGAAACACAGCGTCCTTAATTTTTAGCGCGCATAATATACGCTTTAGATGGACGACATGGACCACTTCAGGTCATACGCTGATGATGATGATGATAGATTTTTATGTCGCAAGGGCATCTATGGCCAAAGAGCGCCATGGCACAGGGAATTTTCAAATTCTCAAGGTGGGGTCGAAGACCCTTTTCCGAAGCATTTCACCCTAAATAAGCCGAGCACCAGACCCGGGGAAAGCTTGTACCCGTTGTATCACCGGTGGGTACCCGGCGGCACTGGGTATCGAACCCCGCAACTCCCGCATGCGAGGCGAATGCTCAACCACTTGGCCACCGCTGCGGTATCTGGTCTGGTCGTACGCGGCGTCGCTGGGTTGCAGCCATTTCGTCACGGTGGACTTCGTAGTCCAGTTCACCTAGCCGACGAGGAACCTTGTATGGGCCGTAATAGCGGCGGAAAAGCTTTTCACTCAATCCGCGGCGGCGAATGGGCGTCCAAACCCAGACTCGGTCTCCTGGCTGGTATTCCGCGTTGAGTCTTCATAGGTTGTAGCGTCTGGCGTCGGTCCGCTGCTGGTCTTTTATCCTTATTCGGGCAAGTCTTCGGGCTTCTTCTGCACGTTGAAGGTAGGCGGTGACGTCGACGTTATCTTATTCGGTAATGTTGGGCAGCATGGCGTCTAGCGTGGTCGTGGCCTGGGGTTCTGTGGCCGCCGGGGTGCCAAGTGCCTATTGCACTTTTTCCCGCACCACACCCATGAGAGTCGCTGCTTGCTGCTGTGCGGAGGATGGCAGCAGTCGTCGAATATGCCAGTCATCTTCAAATTTTTACAGACGGCTCTGTGGACAAGGTCAGAGGATCTAGTGCAGCTGCTTTTCATATTCCGTCTTTGAAGTATGATTGGTCTGTTCGTTTTACTAAAGTCGTGTCCTCCACAATGGCCGAAAGCGTTGCCATTGAGGCAGCTCTAAAGAAGCTACGGTGTTGTACGCCTCAACCTACTGTCATAATTACGGATTCAAAATCTGCCCTTCAAAGGTTAGAGTACGGGTTCCCCACTGATGCCTTGAGTCTTAGATCCCTACGTTTGGTGCAGAATCTACATAGCAAAGGCTTCTCTATACGTTTTCAATGGGTGCCCTCGCACATAGGTGTCTTATGCAACGAGATAGCAGACAACCTCGCCCATACAGCTCTCTCCGGGATTCCAGTACATGGAGTCCCTCATGAAGTCAAGCAAATGTTCAGAGATGTGGTGATGTGCCACTTCAGTTCTTTGTGGAGCTGTCCTCATCAGCCATGTGGGACCAAGGGTCTCAAAAGGTACCAAGCCACTTTGCTGCACCGCGTTCGCACGGATTCTGCTCGTACGCCGGCGTGGATGTATAAGACTGGCCTAGCGTTGTCACCATTGTGTTCAACGTGTGGTGTGTGTGGTGACATAGAACATTACCTCTTGTGCTGTACTTGGTACAACGCGGAGCGGGCTGTGTTATTCGGATACCTCAAGAAGGCAGGAGTTCCTCAAAGTTCTCTTCAGGACATTGTTTTCCCGCGCGGGAGCCAGTCGAGTAGAAGGGATGCTTCTCGCCTTCTTCTACTTTACCTGCAGGACACGGATTTGGCCTCCACATGGTGACCTCAGGAGTGTCTATTTGGGTTTTTGCGGACAGTGTTTCTGTGATTTCTATTTAAGTGTCGCTACGGTGGAGCAATTGCCGGCAGCAACTGCAAGGCTAATCCCACCGGTAGTTTACAACCACTCAACTCAACTCAACTCGTAGCTCCTCGCGGACGATTTCGCGGATAACTTCCCGAAACCTGTCGCTGGTGATGGTCATTGTGTCCGGACGAATTGCAGAGACATAAGCAGGGTGGTTGTACTGCCTAGTCCGGGTGTCGAGGGTATTCTCGATGGTACAGGCTTCTTGCATGAATTCTTCGACGGTTTTCGGCGGCTGGCAAAGAGTTCTTCTTTGTCGCCGCGCATTAAAGAGGCCCAGAAAGGGGGTCTCAATAAAGGTGCGATATGTCTGGGATGTTTAAAAACGACGGTTCATAATTATCCTCCAGCAAGAATTATTTCAATGCGTTTTGTGGAAGCTGAGTTATATGCAGACAAAAATTGAACTTCCGCGTCTTCGCGCCTTTCCTTCTCCTCTCGCATGCCAAAACGGCGGCGCTCCCCGACCGCCGCCGGCTGCGGCGCGCGCGGAGTGGCCGCGGTAGCGCGTGACATCTGTAAGAATTTGGCTCTGTGAACCAATAATAACCCCCGGCTGCTGACGTCATTTGCAAGACGTGACGTCGTCTTCCAGCTTTTCGCGCTGAAGCCCGGCACTGCGCGTCGCGGCGAGGTGCGAAAGCGGAAATTAAAAAAAAAGTATTGTAAATTTCTCGCTCGCTTTGGGGTCTCGTACGCGTCATGGACGCTCAGTGGCCTGTACTCTACATAGTGCAAGCATTTTAAAGCCAAGCTCAAACAGCCCTTTCTGTGGCCGTTTAAAAACTGAACTTTCTTTTCCTCAGTCATATCGCTATCAGCGCGGCGAAAGAGGCGCTTCATTTCTTCCACGTAACCGCGTACAGGCTCATTCGGAAGCTGGATCCAGGATTTTAGGAGTCGTGCGGCTTTTTCTTTCCTCACGACACTGGTGAATGTCTTCGAAAGCTCTCTCGTGGATAGCCACCATGAAGTTAGGGAAGACTCGTGGTTTTCATAGCACGTGCGTTCTGAGCCCTCCAGTGAGAAAAGGCCGTGTCTTATCTTAGTCGCATCATCCCAACTGTTGAACGATGTAACGCGCTCAAATTGGTCCAACCATTCCTCGGAGTCTTCGCCTGGGGAGCCATTGAATGTTGGAGGCGTCCGCGGCTGCTGCAAGTCAATCGGGGGCGACGTCTGTGTCGAGGGCATGGTAGACTTTGCGGCGTCTTTTCGTTGTGGGATGCGGTCCAGCAGGATCCCGAACTCCGGCTGCTCTCCCTGGAGACGTCGGCTAGTCCGGTGAGCTGGTGGCTCGTCCTGCGGTGCGAAGCGCAAAGGGCTGGCGTCAAGACTTGAAGGGGATGTCTGGTACATGGACGGGAACCCAGCACCTCCACCAGATGTCACGAAATGGGGACTGCAATCAGGAGAGCAGAAAGGCAGCGAAAAAGACGTTTAGAAAAACTCTTTATTTGGGCGGACTCGCGCCCACAATAGACTGAATCACTCGGCGGCGGCGTAGCAACAAGCGTGCTCGGCAGTCGTCGAACAGAATGCCCGCCGCTCTTGGCCGTACTCACTTTAAAGCTGATAGCGAACTTACTTTCTAGATAAAGCGTGCAAAGTTACTACAACATTCTCGAACAACGCAGAATCGGTTCCGCGTTGATTCGATCAATCGAAATAAATCTGGCCCCGTCATGCACGGCAAACAAAGCGGTAAAGCGGCGTGTCGGCAGCTTTGAAGAATGAACAAACACTACAAAGATTCGTGGCAATATAAAAAAATATAGATAGCGTGTACCCTACGGCTGCGAAAGGTGAGATCGATTATCACGTCATTGATGCCGGTCGCCTAAAATACTCCGATCAACGTGCTATGTTTGTTTCTGTCGCTACTCGACCGGCTCTATAGTTGCCGGCACTCTGGAAAGCTGCTTGCGACGCTAGGCAGTGTCAGGTCAATTCTTTTCTCGCGGTGTGTACGAAGGTCAGCACTTTGTGCCAAGGATGTGTGACAAAGAGAACTGCGGACGATGGTCTCTTTTCGGTGATGACATTTTTGTGAAGCGTACAAAAAGAACTGGCGAGAGAAAACAGCAAAAATACCCGAAATGTTCCTAAAGATTAATAATATATATTTGCGTGAACTCGCCAGATTGGAAGGTGTCCGTAAAATCACAATATATAACCCATTCGCTAAGCTGCCCACGTCGGGTAGGCCATGCTAGAAATCAAAGGCTAAATATCCAAAAGCTAGAGACCAGGGCATTCGAAAATGCGGCCCTGGCAGAACATAAAAGGGGGGAGGGGTTCACTCTCCTTCTATTCGCTAGAATTTCTAGAAACGAACTATAACCACGAGGAATGCAACAGAAAATTCCCGTAAACTCAAATGAGCGCACAAAGCTCTTCATGGTATTTCTGCGTCAACTTGCGACTCGACATTAACGGCGCAGCCAGTCAGAGCAATGCGCCGCACACCAGACTCCAGATCGAAATCGGTTTAGTAGCGCCCGCCATCTAGCGACGATCCTGCGGGTTGACCACGACGAAAAGAAACAGTCTCGTGGCTACTGCTTCGGTTGCCTGCGTGGCGGGTGCGCTGCGCGCGCGTTTAAAATTTTGGAATGAGTGGCTTGATGCCCGCGGCTCCTAGTTTGAAATCAGAAATAAGCGTTTTGGCTTAGCACTCCCCATCAATCACTACTTCAACTTCTCCTGCTTCGTTTGAGAGACTCTACAGGGCGACGTTACGCTGGCGACGACCGACGACCAGTGCCATCATCTAGCAACGCATTGAGCACCGCATAGAACAGAATATACACAATTCTGGCTTGACGTTACCTCTGAAAATTTGCTGTAATGCCGTCACGCCGACACGGATGGCAGCAACCGGAGTGCCTGCTGTGTTGCATATTGATAAGTGCGGTTAAAATGATTACGTTAAAACTCAAATCAAAATGGCTCAGAGGGTATGGAAGTGCACGGTAACAAAATTGATAACGACGATGCCATGGAAAAACGGAACGGAACGGCGCCACGTATCGCAGTATCAGTTCTGCCATATAAATCTTATTCACGCATTCACAGCCGGTCACAACTAGCTCTGTGGAATTAACTCTCACGGCCGTGGTATCTGGAAGCTCGCACAACACGTATCTACACCTGGACGTGCCCTCTACTACAGATGGTGGAATAACGGCCATCATAAGCCATTACACTTCCATTACACCGATACGGTTGCGTCGGAGCGCGGACCGAAAGTCAAGACGCATGTCCGGTTTTCCAACAAGCGCACATGCCTCTTCATGCACTTCATAATCTCCGCCAACATAAACACAGAACCAGCATCTCGACATCCTCACTCAGTGTATTCCTGGCCACGAAGGCGTTCCGGCGAACGAGACAGCGCAGTCTCATCCGGAATTTAAATTATCCGGGGCACCCTTTCTAGACATCAGGGCGGCACGAAAGACGCATGCTGAAGACGCGCTGTACTGCAAGAGCTCGCAGACACCGCAGTAACTCTACTTCTATCCCCTCCCCTGAGATATGACCCGCGAAGGAGCCTGTATACCAGAGCACACACAGACTCATTTCCTTGTAATCCCACTCACAATCTGCCCCTTCACTAGGCCGCTAGATCACTCTACTTGTCACCACTATGGGGATTTCGCTTCCTGCCTCCCCGGCCTAGTGCCGAGGGGGGTAGGAGAATGCCATTTCTGTTGGACAATAAAAGTTATTTCCTCCTCCTCCTCCTCTCATCTTGCACCCACGCTTTCTGGAAATGCTCCGCCAGCGAAGAATCCCCCACAGATACGCTCGGCGCAAAACATTCAACTACTCATCTTAGCTCCATTAATCCTGGCTCCTGGCATCATCATTTTTGAGGCTCCTGTACAGCACGTCCGTAACGTACTGGGCGAGACTCGTAGGCGGTCACAGTACTTCTGAAAAGCCCCAGGCAATAGGCTAAAGGTTGGATAATTTTTTTCTATCTTTCCCACCAGTTAACGCAGCTGGTAACATGATTCAATAAGGATTACCGAAGAGATACTGTAATGCTGGCGTTGTACCAATATTCGTTATTTCGCTTTGCTGACGCATCATCGTACCTGCTTCGTACACCCGTGGTGCTTGTCCCATCTGTGGCCCGCAGCCTTTCATAATCGTGCAAAACACAGGTTTAGAATCGTTAGTTTTTGCCATAAGCTAAGAGTATGGTATCACTCAATCTAGCTCGCGCAAATTTTATGGTTGCTGGTGTCACTGTCACGCCTGTTTGTCTTGAAAAATAATTTTTGCGCGAATTGTACCACACGCATGAGGCTTTGCGCATGCATTTCTAAGCTTGTGTAGTTACCGTAAGATATAAAATCGAGGCTCCATCAATCTTCACCACGATTACTAACGGCATTCAAAGGGTATGTCTTGTGCTGGGTTTCCAGTGCCGCTTCGGCGTCTACCGCTGCGTACCTCACATGATTCGCTGGTATAAAAATGTATTTTATTTAACAAACGTAGACTTAGCCAGCAACGACCATGGTATCGAAAACCGTTGATCGCAGTGACTAAGCATGTACCAACGAAATAGCCGCATGGTGCGCCTTGCAATACCGCGATCTATGCATATGTTTTTTTTTTATCAAGAGTAGAGTTTATAGTTCTGTTGCCGAAAGCCCTGGTCACGGAGTCACGGCTGAATGGCAGCAACTGCGGTAACTATAGTGGAGCAAGTTCTGCGTAGAAGGAAAGCACTGGCAAATCTGTCATGCGAAGCGCATGACACCATTGCCACATGATACATTCCGTTTAGGAAGCGCTGTAATGATTGAAAGGAAAGCAAAAGGGACGCTGTAAACAGCGAGACCACACACTGCCTAATAAGTGACTAGGTCGCTGGTCCGACCCGGGTCCGTGAGGCCGCCATGCACTGATAATTTGCGTATTACAGACTCCATTCCGTGAGCTGTGCGATATCATTACACGATATCGGAGGGTTGCCGCGCCTTTCCTTTCCGTATAACATCACAACCGAAGCCTATTCTCTAGGGGGGGGGGGGGGGGGGGGGGCTAAGGCAGCAAGCGAGCGTAGCTTTTATGTTTCTTTCTTAGGTTGCCAGCTGAGACTTCCAGGAATGAAACTCTTCGCGGATATACGCGACTGCCTTCCTTCACAAGGAGTTGGTCGAATGGCCCAGTAGCAGGCTGGCACTGATATTGAAAAATTATTTTAAAAATTGCTGCACTGCACAAAAACATACCTGCAGGATTACCAAAAACTGAATGTCTTGGAGAATTGCTCCAAAGAGCAAGCAGGAATTGCTAAGATAAACGCAAGAGAACGCTCCAAAATCCATGAATCGCGTAAATGTACTACCACACACTAATTAAGGTACGTAGAGGCAAGTTACAGCTGCCGCCAGATGGCTGGAGATATTTTCAAGACTGCATGGTTCACGATACCGAGCATAACCTGCTCTTAAGCTACAGCAACAGCAGATTACTCCAAAAAGAAATTTGTTGTCAGGTCATCCGCTCCATTGCCTGCAGAACACGGGTGGCAGACTAGATCGCAGTTGTTTTATGTGATGCCTAACGTCCTGGAGCGACACATGAGGTCTATGGCTGACGCCACTGTAGTAGGCTCTGGGTTAATTGAGACCACCTAGAGTTCCTTAACGTACGCTGGCATCGTACAGCACACGGGTCCTGTATGCTTTTCGCCTTTATCGAATTGCAGCCATCGCGACAGGGTTCGATCTTTCGACCTTAGGATCAGTAACGGAAAGAGTCTGAGGCTTTCCCAGTAGGCAGCGGAAGATTAGGGCCCCGGTCTAAAGTCTATTAGGGGGGACTACAGCCTTCATGTATATTAGCGACGTCCAAGCACGCCTCGCCACGCGTTTCCAGCACTTGGCCCTTTTTCGTTGCGTGATCTGCTTGGTTCGGTGTAACGTGGCCTGGACTCTGTACGCGCAACGAATTTTCTCTTAGGCATTTCTCAAGGGCACTGAACATATACGCCCTCGATGAACATGCTCTGTGTGCAGTACGTCACGAGCATACGCAGTCACGAGCATGCGCAGTCACGAGTGTGCGTGACTGTATTTTAATCATCTTTATTTGGAGCGTTCTGCTAGATGTATCACGTTTTCCGGGTGCCCAAGAGTTATTCAGAATGCTCGTATGCGTATCATTTAAAAAAAGTGATACGCTGAAATCACACTAGTCATTGATTTCCTTGTCCCACCTATTGCGTGAGGCTTCGTATAATAAATTACGGGGACTGACCAGCGTTGATCCCTTTCATTTCGACCTTGGTCTCAAGACATTTCGCGGTGGAGACCTCACGATTTATTTCGGCCATCTCGGGCAGCGTTGTGTAAGAAACGCTGAAGTATATGACAACGCAGCATGGTTGTTTCGCCAGTGTAGCTTCATGAGCGTCTTTCTGAAGGCTAAAAGGTGTTCCCGTCGAAGTGTGTTATAGCTTGAAACAGCCATCATGGCCTGCTGGTCCACGAGAATGTTACTTGACGTGCGACGGAGAATGGGCATTGTCGTTGTGTTTCTTGTACTGCCACGTGATCCAAGTGACTCTTGGAGTGGGATTATCATGAGGGGGGGGGGGGGATTATTTAGTAAGGTGTGTAATGGTATATGGGGCTTAACGCTCCAAAGCTACACAAGTTTAATGCATCATGCCCCGGGTAAGTCGCTTTCTACGAAGTACTCGAACAACATGCTAGAAATGTGGCGTTGAAGTCATTGTTATAAAACACTGGTGTTTTAACAAACGCTATGGGAACTGGAGCTGTGTTGCCACTGTTGTCGGTCACGGATATTTTTTCACTTGGTCAGCAATTGATGGCTCTTTGACCCTCTGCACTACACAGTAAGACAGAGAGTATTACATGGATTGTATGTTTGTAGCAGTCTCTTTCGGGCCACTGATTTATCCCTTGGACTTTAACTTGTGCATCCACCCAGCCAGACTTTAAACGTTGCAGCAGTGACCTGGCTATATTCACGTTGGGGGTTGTTTCACGCTCACGCGTGATACGACTGCAATTATCTGTTAATCGACCAACGCTACATCTTGTTTATAAAACTGCAGCACCACTAAGTTAACGACCTTTATTTGTGAAGAATAGTTGACGCTTAGACGATTGCGCTTTCTAATGTTGAAATCGCAGCAGTAGAATGCGATGGATGTTCAATTTACTTTATGAGACGATGGTGTCATGGCAGAAGGGTCCAATCCATTGAATTCAAGCCTCAGGCTCCCACCCTGGCAGGTGGGGAGGCATTCGCTCATCGCATGGCTGGTGATAAATGACAAAGCCAAAGTGCCTTCCTTGGCGCGTCATGTGAAAATACGTGCGTTCTGTACTGGGAAACCGAAATAAACTGTATGGTTGATCTAAGAAAGAAAGTATTTCTTCCCGTTAAAGCACTTAGTTGGGCGGGTTCGTAATCAATGGCTTTCTATGTGCATCCTTTCCAGCAAACTTGCAAACACTTGCAGGGCAATAAAGAGAACGAGAGCTAATCGAAGCGCTTGAAATTCACAAGGCGGGCGATATATGTGTCAGCATGCACGTTTATAATGTTGATTAAGAGATCGATTATTTGCGTAAGTGTATGCCATGAATGAGAGCGGTGACAGATGTGAGAGCTGTGGTCAATGATGAGGCACTTGCGAGTGCCTCTGCATGACGGCGCCGACGGACAAAGTCCTCCTTCTGTTGATACGGGCCCAGTGCGTCGGTCTCATTGCCGGTATCGACAGCGCAGAAGGGCTTCATCAGGTGGCGCCCTCATCCAGAGCGGCAAACTTTGAAAAACGAAGGGGGGGGGGGGGGGGGACGGAGAAGGGGCTCTTACTTCTGCCCATAACTATACATGCCATATCAGTGCAAGTAAAACTTTAGTTGACAGTAGTAAAAACAGCGCTAAAGAAGAAGCTCGTTTCGCCTTCCGGCTTCTTCTTTAGCGCTGTTTTCACTATTGACAGTATGGACCAACTAGCCCAGCAAAAAGTTCTGGTAAAGCTTTAGTTGAAGCCTAGCGAGTATCATGGCTGGTTATGTGTAGCGTGCTGTAGTGTCTGTGGATGTGTGTAGCCTCAGCAAGTTCGCTAGAAGAGACGAAGTTAGGAACTATTTGCTCTTGTCATCTTCCTTCTATCTCTATTTGCTGGAAACAAGACTATCTTCCCGGCCCTTTATCGCTCTTCAGCACGTACTTTGTGATGGCTGGATCAAGCCCGGTTTAGGTAAGCCACTTAAAAAGTGCTTCTGACAATCATCACACCCCGCAGATCTGTGAGCTGAAGCAGGTAAGGTTTCTTTGCATCACGGAAAGATGAATTTCGATGACTGCGCCTCCCCGCAGGCTTCAATATTTTTCTTTTCTGTCGTCTCCCGTCCACGTCTTCTTGAGACATATATGCGCGCGTTCTCGTTTTTGCCGCTCACAAACGCCGCAAAAGGGCCATAGCGATCGGCGAACGCACAGAATTCCCAACATAGCATAAAATTGACCTTGTTCTTGCTTTATTGCCCAAGAATATCGTGTAAGATAGTGATGCTCCTTCTTTTTAATGGTTGCTCTTAGCGCGGTTTTCCCTTATGAAGACCACGCACGATAAGGCAGAACGAGCTGGCTGATACATTTCTAGCGAGCGATGTCCTCGTTTGCGTATCACGCCTGCTTAAGGGTAAGAATATTCGGGTCATCCACGTTCATGTAAGGCTTTAGCAATATCATCTCGTTTCGGCTGTAGGTCAGCGATAGCCATTGTCATCCCGAGCATTCTCTCACAGCGAAGAAAACTGAACCGTTTGACTCATCTTGTGTTGCAGGCGAACTGTTAGTCAGGGAGCAGGCGACGTTCGCCTGTGAGTGGGCAAGATTCCGAGCCCTCTCGCCAGATATTTCCTCGAGACTGCGTGTGCGTGCGCACACGGGTATGTATCTGCTTGTGTTTCATCCAATATCGAGATTATCAAGGTAGTTTGACAGCATGCAAAGAGTCTGTGGCTCGTAAGGGTCACTCTCCGAATTAATTCTGCGATGTCCTTCGCGAATGTACATGCAATAAGCGAAACGCGGACGCTGACTGCTGGCACAGCAGCTGTTTGTTCACGCATAGGGAAGCCTAGTGGCTCCCTGGCTGTTTTTAGTATCCCAGTTAATCTGACAGGTGCGTATGTGAGCTGGCGTTAGCAAAACATGTTGTGGTGGTGTAGTCTTTGCTCCACGTTTTATTAGAATAGTTGGTTGTGAATACTCTTAGCCATGTGTTGTCCTCGTGGTGTCTTCAAGCGGACATTCGTACCCGGCACTGATACGCCGGCAACGATGCCTGCGAGGGCGAGTGAGGGTGTTGTGACTGCAGGCGAATACCACCAACTGTTTTTCCTGTTTTTTTTTTCCATATGCGTTTTTTGGTGCTTGCATTCTGTACTATTTCTACGTGTGTACCGACGTTTCGATGCGAGAGTGCACAGAAGTTATGAGACTTTATTGCTTCGCGCATAATTAGTTTCCAGGCTACGAAAAGTATAAATGTTACATGCGTTCGCTGTAGATGTTCAAGCATCTGAGTTCACTAATACGAAGTTGCTGCAGCGTTATCGACAGTGAGAATTAAAAAAAATGTTGGTAATATTTTTTTCGGTTTGTTAGCGTTAGCCTGTTCTCTTGCAAGGCTGCTCATCGGTTGATGCTAGAAGTCGTCTGTTATGTTGTGGTCGTGAAGCCACTGAAATTTTATTTATTATCCGGTCTTACCTCCTTTTTTGTGATGTGTAAGGTGGCCGGAATCGCCGTTAAAATCTGCGTTGAACTAAGCACAGTGTTCTCTTGGCAAATAGTCGCCAAAATCATACGCGACCAGGGTGTTTTGAAAAAAAAATATCTGCTTGCTTCACCTTCTTTCTTTTGCACGTGTAATGTGTGTTAGTGGATGCTCGCCTTGAGCTGGTAGTATTTTGGAACGAAGTTGAATTTTTATTCTGTATTTATTGGAACTGTGTGAAAGCGCCAGCTGCCATGAACAGAGAAGGCAGTGAATGATATACATCTCTCATTACCCTGCCTGCCCAGGGCCCTCAAATTTGACATCAGCAACCGATTATGACTTATGCAAGTTATATCTCAGTATTTATTTGTCATATTTCACTCTGTCCAAAATCTTGTTGGTACTTCCAGCTTTCAACGTAGCTGAAATAGTAGGTTGCTATTACTTTCCCTGTCAACATGTGTATGAGGGAGAATGTTCCCAGCTCTCCTCCCTAGTTTGATGCCACCGCTTAAGTGTACATTGTTCAACGTATAAGTATGGTTGCTAGAATTCATGTATTTAGTGGTTTAGACGCATTGAAGTGAAAGTACCATGGTTGAAGGTTTTGGAGCACCCCAAATGAAAATCACGTGCGCATGTGTGCGAAGTTCGTTTCTGAAAGGCAGCGATTCAACTCAAGTGAAACCCAAATAAATGGCTTCATAGAGAGTTCCAGAAGTGAGAAACGCTGTTATTGACTTGACTGGACCGGCTGAAAAAAATCTGACGACATAAACTCGACAGTCTTGTTGTGGTTTGTATAGATTTTTATGTCATATTCCGCCAGGTAGCGCACAGGCATTTCTTGTCATTTCAACACGCACCTAGCTGACAAATCCCTTCCAACGCTAGATCACAGTGCAGGAAAATAAAATATCTCTCCGTCACAGCTGACCTCCTATACAAACGCGCGTCTCGCTATACTGTACAAAAAAACCCACGCGTACAAACTTCTCGCCTCCACTAACTTCCGTTCTTCATGACTTGGTCTCAGTAGTTACACATCTTGACGAAACGTGGCGCCACGAGCGGTTTTCTAAAACGGAAACCGGACGCGGCTTCACTACAGCTGCGCTCCACGCGCAAGATGCCACAAGCGTCGGCAATTCATGCGCGCACATTTAACGGCGACCCCCCCCCCCTTCTCCTAAAAAAAAAGTACAAAATTAGCGGTGGGCCGAACACATATGCACATCGCCTGAACATAATGCAAATTATAGCCACACACGTGCAGCATCGTCGCGTGCCTGAGATCAGTACACAACTCACATATTGTAAAAACATGGTTAAAAAGCGTCGCGTGCAACGTACTGTTGCCTAACGGATGCGTGTCGTAGTAACAGCTCAAACTATGACACTGTAATGACGGCCACCACCGAGTTGATGAAAACTCGCGACGTGCTGTAACCCCGCATTCGAGCCTGGCGATAAGTGATGGGTAAAAGGACGACGGTAAAGGTTTCGAACTAAAAGCAGCTTCGCTGCGTCTCCTGCTGCTGGCTTCCCCACCAGGCCCTGGTTTCACCAGCAGACAACGCCAGGAACGTACTTGTCAATGAGAGACTGGTAGTAAGGCGTCAGCGCCTCAAGGTCGGGAACTTCCTCGCATTTTGAGTAGAGGTCAAATTTACTGAAAAGCAAAACACGCTGGCTGATGATGGCACTCCTCACAATCCACCCCCTCCTATACATCCTCTCAAGTCACGCCCCTGTCTTTCGCAATCACGCACACAAGCACACACACTGGAAAGAGCTACAGATATTGCGAATTCTTCGTTTCCTTCGCGTAGTGGAGCAGTTCTTGCTAATAAATGGCAAAGAGCCAATTGTAACAATGCTCACTATCGTTCACTGCCCGTTAAAACACTATAGTGTAAATACGTCAGGGGAGGCCATGCATTGTGCAGCTAAAGACTTTCAGCAAACAACGTCTCTTTCAATCGGTGTGGGCGTCAGATAAAGTAATAGTCTCGGCTGACTGCAAAATCTTATCTGGAGAGTCTGAAGAGACAGCAGTTGACAGATAAAAAGGAAAACAGAGTTTGAACAAGCATAAAAAAACCTTTCAGAAGGCGGCAAATTAAAAACTTGGCAGGGTGTAGTAACGATGGCCTGGACAGTGTTATAGCCTTGCCGTCACAAATTAACTGAAAAAATAGGTCGATTGTCATGTTTCTGGTTGTAAAGGACTTAAGCTTCGAATGCCAGCTTCGTTCGTTCTTCTATCTGTTATCAGTCGCAGTAGCTAATCACTTGGTTACTAGAAGGATTTTTCAGGGAGTCGCTATCCCTAATTTCGACTGTGTGGTGGGCTGTGGACACCAAAAGACTAGATCTGAACTCAAGTGCACTAGAGCGATAAAGCTCGCTTGTCTGGTTACTTGCGTTCACTCAAGTTCAAACATACCAATGTTCGTACAGGAAGCACCGTTAAGTGTCTCTCGAGTCGTGTCTTCCGACTGCCTTATCCTTTATCGGCCAGAATAGACCGTTTAACCGCTAAACCATGGTTAACACGCACACTCCAAACACTCGCACAGAGACCGAGCAGAAAAGGAAAGGGTGAGGATGTCATACGAGTAAGCCTCGTGTGAGGAGGCAAGGGTCACCTACTTGAACTCCTTGACCCAGGGGAGCATGCGGATGTCTTTCTCGTTGCAAAGCTCCATGTAGTTGCCACCCGTGTGCCACGGATAGAAAGAGTGGAAGCGGATCATGTACATGGCCTCGTCCGGAAGAGTCGCACCGTGGTTCTTGAGGACCTGGTACATGTACTCGTCATGGCCCCAGGACATGAGGACCTGCTTGTGAAGATACGCCCGGATAGGCAGTGCAGCAGTGTTAATACAACTTACGTCGCAAACTTAATCTGTTTCAGTTCTGCGTGCAGATTGAATTCCACATTTTGCTCAGACAGAAACTTTTACCTTCCCAATTCCATTTCCTGATTACTAGGCCTCTGACACCCTCACAGGCAAGTACTAGACCGTTCTACGATGTCTTCTTGCGCACATTTGAGAACTGTTAACTGATGCTGCTGGGGAAGGCCAAGACAGTGCCTTTCCACCAATTTAATTCCTCCAATAACTTCCAATTCAGAGCAGCAAGCTATCGAAGGGCTATTTGGGTGGCATGCTCACGGTATTGCTGCGAAGATTTAAGCGAAAGACGTCTAGCCGAACCAGTCACTTCGCCAACACGGCGGTCTTTGCAACCCCAAAGGCTCCTACTCAATCAAGCCTGGCAGCTCCGCAGCCTCATCCTGTCAATTGATGAAAATAAAAACTTTAAAGCGAGTTCTCAAGTGCAGTACAAAGTAGACAGATTGCGGTCAACAGCAGCGTTGCGCAGTCTCTGACAAACGGCAACGCGATGACCGAGATCAAACGTTGGGTGAGCAAACGTCGCTAAGTGCACGACCGTCAAGAAGATTTGCTCGTGCAGCGGGTGACCCGACCGATTATACGAGTACTTCGAGGGCTGTCTACGAGTTGAGGGGGAACAAACAAAAGAGGGCATTGGCGGACCCTTCCTACGCTGTTTGTTCGCAGCCAACTGAGCAACACTTGGGGCACGTCTTCATACTTTTTTGATGCCGACCATACTCCTCGCGCAGACCGAAACGGCTAATATCTCTTCTTGCTTACAACAGGTGCAAGCAGCTGTGCTCTGTGAGCGCAACAGGCCTCCTCCCGACCCCTTTCTTTCTTATTTCATGTGCCAACAGGAATATCAAAAGCGTCGTGTAAACCGGTTCCAGGCGCAGACTGTTTGGTTTATTCTTCTTTCAGTTGTTTGACATGTCTTCCTTACTACTTCTATGTCGGGTTGGTAAAAGGAATGTATGCTTGATGTCTTAAATGGCAATATCAGTCAGTAGGTACACCAATCAGAGACATGCATTGATGTGTTAATACAATTAACCTCATAATTGGACGAAATGTTCATTTGTCACCTTCTCTGGGAAAGATATATGATAAGTAGCGTGCGCATCATGCGTCTCTTTGATCCTAAGACATTCAAGTAGAGGTCGAACAATATTGCATGCCACAGTATGACACTAAATTGGATAGGTAAAAAAGTAAGAATTTCACTACTACATTAATCTTGCAATGGCATGTACCCTGCGTATATTTTTAAGCCATACGTACACGGTCCATAGGGTGAAATGTAGAGGAACAAAACAGTGATTTGACACAGCAATTAGACGACCACTCTTCTTTTGTTCTGACTAGCTCTAAATATCCGGGACCCAGTTTCCTGGCGTGCGCAACACCGAACAGTCGGAAGGTGCCGATCTCGAGCTGACGTAGAAGCGTGGTAGGCACACGGGCGCCTTAGCGTTTTGCCTCCATAAAAACGCAACCGACCGCGGCGGCGGCGTTTTTATGGAGGCAAAACGCTAAGGCGCCCGTGTGCTGTGCGATGTCAGTGCACGTTAAAGATCCCCAGGTGGTCGAAATTAATCGGGGCCCTCCACTCCAAGAGCAAAGGAAGAAAGAGTTCTTCCTTTCCTCTTTCACTCCCTCCTTTATCCCTTCCCTTATGACGCGGTTCAGGTGTCCAACAATATATGAGACAGATACTGCGCCATTTCTTTTCCCCAAAAACCAATTATTATTATTATGCGAGGATATCTAGTCATGCCTGTTCGAGTCCACATTTGGCTGTGTAGATGCCGAGGCGGCTGTTGTATCTGTTGTCCACGAGGTCCGGGTTGTCCATGAAGCTGGTGTCGCGGTAGACGATAGAATCCTGGTAGGCGCAGCCCACGGGGAATGTGTCGCCCACTACCGCCCATTGAGGTTCGTTGTAGAAGGCCATGACCTGCGTAAACCAGATAAGAGAACGCTTCATTGGCTTTCTCTTCACCACTGGGGTTTGCCTTAGAGTCAACGAAGAAGTAGTAAAGTGTAGCGCTAAGACAAGTTGCAAGTAACGTATTAAGTCAGGCTGAATAACCGACACATCGAGCTCTATGCGTTTCTCAGAGTAGTCGTCCACGAACTTAGATAACTTGATAGCAGCGCCGGCAGCCTCCTGGCATTAGCACCTACGGTTAAAGCAGCGTACACTAAGCATCCGTTCTTGTCCTTAGAGAAAACCATGTTTTTGGCGGATGTCGCCGGAAGAATGTGCTGCTGCCTTTGCCAATGTTCGGTTAGAATGCTCTATCAGGTACATCGTGGCAACAACCACCGTATCGACGAAGAAGGTTCGAAAGGTATTGAAGTCTTACAGGAGGGCATGCTGGACAAATAGCTGACCGAACAGCCGTAATATGCGAAGCGCAAATCAAAGACGTGTTCGCTACCGAGGCTTGTAGCCCCATCCGACTTAATCGCGGTAAATTCATCGACTAACAAGTTTCAGCGTAACAGATTCAAGTTAAACGTAGTGGTGAGCCTGCACCCACTGAACATTAGTCGCACCTTTCCCAAGTCATGTATTAGGCCTGTGAGGTGGAACCAGTCCTGGTCCGGATGGGCGGCGCGGATCTTCTCGGCGGTCTGGAAGGCGTGCACGATGTTTGGGATGTTCACGTCAGGGTCGCTCTCGTCCACTAGGTCGTTGAGTTTCTCCAGGGCTTCCATGATGGGCATGCGCGCCTTGTCAAACTTGCACCATTCGGCCATCTGCGCCGCAGCCGAAGCCAAGCAGAGAGACAAGTGTACTGCGAATTAGGAATGCATTCGTCTTCGTGACCTAGATTTTTCTAGTCAAGTAAGAAAGAGTGAGTTATAGACCATCCTTGTAAGTTGGTGCATTAGGAACAGTCGTTTTCTGCGCTGCCTACAAGCGTGCTCTAGGAGCTATACGAACGCTGAAGCTGCCATTTCTTCTTTGATAGCGCGCAGATAATCATTCGCAAATAAAAACAATGCTTATTGCTTTCATTTCGGATATAAATGGGTTACACGTGACGTCACGGGCACCATGATAGACTTTAAGGCATAGCTTTCACAGTACAGGTCGGAGTATGTGGCAATAAGGGGTTTACAAAAACGCGCAGGTTTCCGCCGGGCTTCTGGTCGAAACGTGGCGGCCACTATGACGTCGGTACAAACCATGGATTTAGGGTATCACTGAGCAAGCAACAATGCGCTAAGATGTGCCTGAATAAGGGCGGGCTGCTGGAAAGCTTTTCACACACCGTCGGCCTTAGAAACTCCGAAAGTGTTAAGCAGTCTTTTCTACATCTAATTCTCCCTTTAAGATACGATCATATCAAGCGTAATTGAAAAAAAAAGTGTCGCACCCTCTAATGTCTTGCCATTTAGCATGCGCATACATTTGGAAAGGAGACGCTGCTGAATAAAAGAAGTTTGTTCAAACCATCTGCTTCCCGCGTGAGAAATCTGCGCAGTCGCCGGTTGATGAAGGCGCACTTGATTGCGCACTCGGACCAAGGCTCGGTTGGCGTCAAGAGCCTCTCGTCTATCTGCGCGCTTTTCGTGACGTAGCCTCGTGTTTGTCTGGCACGCGCTTTACCCGCTCTCTTCCGGTGCTACCGGCCACATCCGTATCACGTCGCGACTGCGAGCGCTTGTGGTGACAGCTCTGCGACTCACTCTTCGAGCCTCGCCGGCACGACGAAGTAGCAATTCTCCCTGGACAGGCTATGTCCGTTTGCTAAACACGCAGGCGCAGAAAACACCGTCCACTAAAACGCCTGTCAAAGCTCTCACATCAAGGTGACGACGAATACGACGCTTTCCTTTCATCGCACACAGCAAACAGGATGGCGCGTAATCAGTCTCAGAGTATAACGTACTCCGACTTCGCGTCGAGACGCTTCAATGTCAACAGAATATCTGGCGAACGCAAACACAAGTTATCGGGTCTCATGTCAGGCGAGGCAAAAGAGGACGCGTATGCACAGGACGATTCGGTCCCACTGGAGGCAGAGATAAGAGGTCGGCGCGAGGCGTTGAGGTGCTCGAGCACGAGGTGGTCTCCCGAAGTGCAGACGCCGGGGCGCCAGAATTGAGTAGCCGCTCACAATGGGAACTCGTGTGGAGTGAAGATCGCTGATAACGGAGCAACTCGCCGCCGCAGTCGGTCCAGGGGCAGCACACCACCGCACGGGGGGCGGGGTGGGGCATCTTCACTCGCAGGACGAGCCGCGCGTCCTCATGCCCCAGTGGGCTGCGCAGATTGTGCCGCGTGCTTCCACGAGGAGATGACCCGTGTACGAGAGGTTGCGATACCCACCGGAAAGAGGTGGTGGACGCGTGCAGCGTGTGTTGCCGCCTTCTGAGCTATGGCGCCGCTTTTGTATGTACAGATGATCCAAGGCCTATTCTTCTAGTGTGGGACACTGTCTAGGATAACGGTTCTCACAGTCGACTCTGCCCTTCCGAATGAAAGCCATTTTCGGCGCGCGGTTAGTTGCATACGCTAAAGAAGCAGTACTGGGCCTCATAATGTTGTAACGCAATGATTTCTTCAGATCCAGTGCTGGAACTGAAAAGAAATCGATCGCTGTGAACAAGCGCGTCAATTCATTAGTTGTCTTATCTCAAACCCAAGCCTGCTCTTCTCGTGACTAGGTCCCTGAAACCTAGCCCACTGCGACAGTGACGGGTTGCGCGGTAGCCTATCTTTAGCGGTGGGACAAGCATTGTCTCATCTTTCGAGTGATGGCTATTCAGAGCAAAGGGACAGAAATGTAGCTGCGACTCAAATGCTGCATGTTATCTTTAGCGTATTTGAAACAGTCCTCAATCTCTAATGTACTGAGTTATACACTCACTCGATTTTTGTGCGCACTGGTTTGCGAAGTGACCATCAGCGTCGTTTATAAAGACCGCGTCCGCATCTCTGCAATGGGGCAGTAGTAACTCGATGCTGCGGCTTGCGCCCTGCGGTCGCAACGTAGTTCACTCATAGGCAATCTTAGGACATCAGGTTGCAGGCTATCAAGCATTACTTTCACGACTACCAATCAGTGTTTCCAACGGCTGCCATCTGCGCCTTAGTGGCAGGAGTGTTACATCAGCATGCGCTTCAAATAGCTTTTTATGGTGCAATGACTAGTTTCTTTAAGCGCACCGCATGCCACACCAGGAGTTGCCGATTAACTTCGACATTATTACTATAAATATGACTCTATGTTTCTTACGCAGCTTGAAGGCACTGGTGTGGCTATCTTCTTTTAGCACCTTAAAAATTATTCCTTGACACGCAGAGTTATGCTGGGGACACGCCCTCTTGGCTCCTACGATGCCGAACCTAGCCGCTTTGTCGGGTTGCGAGTCCAAGGATATCAAATCTAGAGACATGACATTGTCTAGACATCAACTTAATGTAACAGGTGGCTTCCACGTTATAAGAAGTGCCTCCATGTTAGACTCGGCGCGGTGGCTCAGTGACGACAGCTGCTGCTTACAAGTAATGTTCAACAGTCCAGGAAGGGAAGAACGGTTTACGCTTTGAAGCGGTATTGGAAGCGGCAATCGAACAAATTTACTTAGGACAGGTAGTGACCATGGATCCGGATCACGAAAGTGAAATTAGTAGAATAAGAATTGAGTGAAGAGCATTTGGCAGGTGCTCAGATCATGAATAACCATTAACCAGTATGCCTAAAGAGGACAGCATATAATAGTTGTATCTTACTAGTGCTATGGTGCAGAAATGTGGAGACTAACGGAAAGAGTTGAACTTAAAATGTTTGGAGCAACGTTATAGTACAGGTAGAGAGTACACTGAGTCTAAGAATAAACGCGACTCAGAGATATCATAGTTGAAATCAAGAGAAAGAAATAGGCATGGGCAGGGCGCCTAATGCGAACAGAAGATAACCGCTCTTCCCTCAGAGTAACAGGGTATAGATTCCAAGAGAAGGCAAAAGTAAAAGGGTGGCGATAGTAACGTGGACGAGATGAGATTAGGAAGTTTATACAAGGCTCAGGTAGCCATAGCTGGCGCATGAGATGGTTATTTGAATTCAATGGGAGAGGCATTTGTCCTGCAGAGGGCCTAATTGGGCTGATGATGATGATGACCGCTAGAAATTCATGTACATGCGATGTGGCGCGGAACTTGAAGCCCGGATTCCGGTCTTCCAGTAAGTAACATCCGATGCCGGATTCCTGATCAGCTGTAAGTATCCAGCGACCATGGCTTCTCTTATAAGCCTCGTTTGCATGAGCCCGACGCTAGCGGGTCGAGTCTGGTCGCGCCAGATGTCAGGCTGACTCAGTCCGACCCGGCCGCGTTTATACGAACCCGTTTCTGTCGGGCCTAGTCGGACCGAGATCGGCGCTACACTTAACGTCGAGCAAGCAAACCATGCGCTGACGCTAGAGGGGAAGGAGGAGGAACGTCCAGACGAACAGTTCTTGGTTCCCTGCGCAGCACCCGCCCGATCAGAGAGGAGGTGCTGGCCCGACGCGACAGCGTAGACATGCTCCTTCCAAACGGGTCGGGCCGAGTCAACTTACTCCCTGCAGTCAGGCTGACCCAGCCCGATTCCGACGGTCGCTTAGCCCGACCCCGAACGTATACATGATCCCGACAGCCGGTTTTTAGCCCAACAAGCCTACTCGACCCGACTTTGCCGGGCTTATGTAAACGCCCAATGAGATGCGAGGGGCTGCGCTTAGAGAATCGGACATGAGGTATAAGACGTTATAGTTCATGAAGTATGCAAACGTTTTCTTCCCGCTTAACCTGGCGATCCAGAGCCTCTGCGTCACTGCACAGAACTGCTTGGGTGGAGAGCAGTGCCGCTTTAGGATCGTAATCTCTCCCCTCCGCTTCTCCTTCGATGACTATTTTTATGCCCAGACAGCTATTTATAGGCGCGCCCCGCAGCTCCCTTCCCTCGCCTTTGTTAGGAAGAAGGAGATAATGCAGGTCAGAAGAGAAAGCGACCGCCTCGTGATAACGCCCTCTGCGTCCAGCGTAAGAGACGGGCCGGAAGACGGTGACGATACGTGTAGAACGGTCGCAGTTATACGTCGAAAACGACAAGCGTATGGCCCGTGCAGAGCACGTCTTTACTGCCTGTAGTTATTTTAAGCGGTTTTGGAAAAGAGTGCTTGCTCCCTAATCCCTAGACTGCCGAACTTACCTTTAGGACTCCACGACCATTCATTTAAAGGGCACAGTTGTAAGATCACAATTTCGGGGGTTAGTGAGACAGACAGAACACAGAAAGTATTACCTAGTGCGGATGTTCCGGGAAAGGAGTGTTAAGCGGTGTTAAGTGATAAACATCAACTTCCGGATTCGATGGTAAGGCTTGCCTTATGGGAAGCAGCTTTTCCTAGCTCTGCTCGCCTATTTCAACTTATTCTTGTAGGCTCATTTTACCGATGCATTCAAGGCGTCGAGAACTGACATCAATTTTGTCACTTCCGCCTTCGAGCGGAGCCGCAAGACGTGACATTCAAAATTCTGTCCATAAGTGTTAGGATATAAAAAACGCTGCCAAGGCCTGATCATACCAAATCGCTCTTGAAATGAATTGCAAATTGCTTTTTTTTTGTCGTGCTATTAATACCTGCCTTATGTTGCAACTGCAGCTCTATTAAGAACAGGAACGTCGCTTTCTTTCATCCTTATGTTAGGTGTTATATTCTTGACAGGACATTGCTGATTCCTTCGCTAGGCAGCAGCGTCCCAAATCTATACCGGTTCAACGTTCGAAAGCAAATTGCATAACTGCATGTTCTGGGGTCTGCAGCGGCGCGATACCCACCCGATTTCGGACGAACTCGACGGTCTGGTAGGTGTGCATATCCTTGTAAGTCTTGGCGACCCTCGCCTGCAGCGGATCATCCTGCATTTCCACGCAAGAAAAAAAAAACGCATCATATAAGACAGAGGAAAATGCAAACGACCAAGCGTTTTCTGTCGCATCAGTATGGATGTACAGATATGTGGAGAAGTGGCACTGGAAAGTAGATCTATGCTTTCGTGTTACGCCAGAAATTTACAACCTACCCCCGCTCGCTCTTTGTACTCTCGCGAATCAGTCTCCAGTGCCCACATCTCTAAGCAGCCACTAGTAATCGATGAACACTTCATGGAGATCATCATTTACACCATTGGTACTACTGTCCAGTAAAAACAACTAAAAATATTTCCCAATGCTCTCCAATATGCCTATCCCTATTGCAGGTGCCTGCCCTTATCACAGGCGCCTTTCCTTATCACCCATCTTATTTTACGTCACGCCCTGGTCACTTTTACTTCACAAGCATAAGTTTATTGCCGTGTGAACCTATAGCAAGGACGGGCTCTTTGCATACAGCGCAGAATTATTTTCTGCAATAAAGAGCGCTGCGCAGAGAATTCGCATTAAGTTGGAGGAGGAGACGTATATGGGTGCTGTAAAGTGGCGGAGCAGCGGCAAGCACCGTGTTTTCGAGCTTTATACAGGGCGCCGAAAAACGTCAATAGCGGACGCTGCGCTTACGAGGAAAATGTTTTGCGCGCTATCGCTAACCGAGCTGACGAAGTTCGTCAAAAATTGAGAGTTAGGCCTGTGACTTAACATCGAAAAATCCTCGGTATTACCCTGTGGCGACTTAAGTGTAAATTTAATCAAATTGAGTTGTGGCCGAGCGTCAGTTTTCGCATTCTTTTGTCTCCATAACTAATTGTGGCGTGAATATTCTGCGCACTGAACACGCAGATGGTTCATTTTCGCTCTCAGCGCAACACGAACGGGACACAAGACGAAGGACTAGCACAAACAGGCGCTGTAACTGCTGTACTGTTCCGCCTCGCTGAACACGCAGATGGCACGCGTAGAAGGAAAAGATGAAGCCAAGTTATCAGCACCATTCCACTCTGGCAGGGTCGTCGATTCTTAAAGTAAGCAGCTTTAGTGGGCTTCTAAATGTAAGAACATTTCAAGTCCATCGCCAAGCTTTTCTATCAGCAGATCAAGCCCAACACGACAGGCAGAAGCAAACGAAAGAAAAACTGGTATATGAACAAAGTGTAGCCGTCTAGTCTGGACAAGTTTTCCAAGCGTCGTATTTTTAGGTGTTGTTCCGGGACCGCTTACGATAAGCCTTCCGCACGTGTAACCTTCGATAAGCGCCATATCCACGTGGCCAAACATCTGAGGCTGTGATGTGCAGCTTTTTCACTTCATGGTATCCCATGCATCATCGGTCGCATCCTGTTGAGCTTTAAGGAGCTTGAGTTTTGGGAAGTATTCAGCAGTGCGCAAGCCCACTGCCTAACACTGTATGGTCAAGAAAACTTAGAAACGCTGACTCTTTAGTTCGAGCAAAGCTTGACCTTAGAAGTGGTAGCAGTTTAGCTGCAAAACCGATGATCTACGGCATTTTGGTACCGGCTCCTTTGAGTGTGAACCTAAAGCTATAAAAATTTTTTTAAAGATTTTGGTGGAGTGCGCATCATCCCGGTGTAGACCACATTATTTCTGCCCCCCTAAAAAAAACTCGCGCGCAAGGTTTCTGTCCATCTGCTGGCTGCAAGGCCCCCCAAAATTTTACATTCATGTCGTCTCACTGAAAATGTCTTTACAGAAGACCTGTTTTTACAGAAGACTTGTTTTTACAGAAGACTGTCTTCACAGAAGAAGTTATTGTGCCATTTTCTTTCCTAAAAAAAAAGAATTGGCGGTGGTTTAGCTCCGGTTAAACCTGACGCGATAGCTACAGCTGGCCGAATGAAATTTGGTCACGTGACCAACCACGTGATCAGCCACGGCGCCGCGAAGCCGGCAGCTGCTTCGCACCACGTGACCAACCACTGGACAGCGTGGCGGCGCCGCCACGCTGAAGGCTCATAATGCTACCGTAATGTAGCTATCGCTACAAAACAATTTTCGCGTATGGAAAGAATAAATGTGGCCAGAATCGGTTGCATCTCAGCTATTTTTTTCTCTACGCTCATGTATGGCCAGTGCAACGCAGAGAGTGAGAAAGTTGGCTAAAACTTCAGGGTGGTAAGTATAAAGGAGCTGAGCTAAGTACAGAGCTATGCTCCCTCACCGCATCATTTCTGATGATGTTCCTACTTGATTCGCAGGCTCATGTCATCCTTTAATTTTTTTGTTTCCCAACGGAAGAAACAGCACAAATTGTTTGGTCTGTCTCTTCGCACTGATAACCGAGAAAGAACGCAAGCGAAAAGCTGTCAGATCAAACGGTTGCTCTGTTACTGAATGAGAGAGCAGGCACTCAAGTCTTCAAGACGCTCTCACACACGCGCCGTCAACAGAGGGGCTTGTCAAGACGGAAACAAGGACACCCCCGATATCCCCGCCGTCCGGTGGTAACCGGCTTGGTGGCGATATGGCGCGCCCTCCCGCCAAATGCACTACGATACTATACAAGCCCAGTGAGAGGGCCTGGATACACGGCCAGTCAGTCCTGAAGCGATGTCGTCGGGGAGCCATATCTCTCAAGGCAACCAGACGCCGCGCTTTCGCCCGGAGTGCCGCGCTACTGAGTTCAACAACTCGGTGACCTGTGCTTGCGCGTGCCGTTAGAAATGGGAGATTTCACGCTCGTCTAGAGTTTCCTCCGTGTAACGCGCCGTGTCCGCTTTCCTTTTTCTTTCGTCATCAACGACCTTAACGACGGCTCACTCGTACTCGTCGCTGAGAACGTCTGAACTCCTTGCTATCTGTTACGTTACAAATCGCGTCACAAAGCCCCTGTTACGTCCCAAGGACCTCGTGGCCTTCGAATCAAGCTCGTTGATGGTTGCGCCCTTTAGAGTAACAAGCTTATAACAGCTGACAGAGCTATATATGCTTAAGAACTCCGCGGGGGCAGTTTGTCGATCGCCCGTGCACCCATCAGTGCATAGCGAATTATTCCACGGTTGCCTTCCGCCCATATTAATTACGACTGAAAATTCTGAAGCTGCCGCTGAAAGGAACGCTTCCTGCTTTGTTTGTTCAGCGGGATCCTGGCATTTGAGTTACACGGAACGTGCTGTGACGCAGCTGTGTAGCAGAAGTAGCACGCATTTATTACAGCCCCACTTCAATTAGGCAAGCAGACTGTCACGTGGCCGCAGGAACTGACACTTCATTGCAGCCCAAAACTGTGTTCCCTTCTACTCAGGGCTAAGCACGTGATGCAAACAGCCTATTCATACAAAGACGATTGGGCTTCAGCGTGTAGGATTTTCGTGCCCATCGATAGATTGGCATCAGTAATTACGCCTGTCTTAAGGTTTCGTTCCATATAGTGAACACACCAGTAAAATATTTCTTGCTCTCCTTGCATACTTGTATGGTCTGCTGCCCTACTCTGTGACCTTAGCTTGCGTGAATGCGGTGTGCTGCATGGGGGCTAAAGTTTACGGCCTTGCCTGGTACCACACACCTTTTGTGGCAATAACTGAGCACCAAATGAGATTTTTCTGTTAATTGCGAGAAATCAGCGCCCAATACTTTTTATTCACCTCTGCGTGGTCTCACGATGTCGCGGTGTTCAACACCGGAAATACGATTCTGATGAGGAGCCGCACGAAAAGCAAAGGCGGCTCACAGTCTCGTCCATAGACAAAACGTGTATAGCGCGTAATTCATTCCTTGTTTCAGTTCCTAGAGTCCATTACATCGTCACCTTGCTAGCGGCAGTTACAAAAAATTACGTTTCGCCTTTTGTGAACGTTTTCCTCTTGTCTCAACGACAGAGATTTGAGTGCAGATTTTTTCTACTTTAGAGTCATTGCCTCCGCGAATAATAGAGCCATATTATGTTCCCCTTAAGTGGGTAGCTTGGAGCGCACGGGATCGGTTCCCAGCATCTTCGTCAATGCAAACAAATATATATATACACCACCCCGTGGTTCCTAGTAATTAATTTTTTGTTCCAAGTAATTAATCCAGTAGGTCGCTGACCTACCGGACGCTTAATTTGTTTCCTAAATAAATAAACTTGCTCACAACCGTCACTATATGTTATTTAACATGTTTCCTCTTCTACATGATCAAGTTAACCACAAATGCTCGCATGACAGCGTATTTTTCTTACTGACGCCGAAGTTACGTGGATCCATTTAGTGGTGTGCACATGAGCTTGTTCGTAACATAAATTGCACGCTTCGAGCAATCTTGAAGGTTTGTGTGAAACAGTTTATAAACTAAGCATCCGCGTCCTAGAATGCTTTCAATTGGTGTTTAAAGACTCCCAAGTAACCATCTGCTGTCAGTGAGTCTTTGCATTACACTGACACTTATTGTTATCTTATCCACCTCCGACTGCCGTATTACCCGGCTAAGTTACGCGTCTAGCTTCTACGCAACATTCTATGTTCACACAGAGCAAACAGCGCTTTCGAGACCTGCTCTCGCACATGCGATTGCCTGTGCGGGCAATCCCAGGGTAAAAAGAAGTAAATACCACGCTCTACGCACGAAAGGACAAGGACACTGGAATGGTTTGACAGCGCACCTCGTTAGTGGTGTATATCCTGAAATCTTCCATTTTCTTGTTTTCCGGACGGTAGAGCTCAGACGGGTCCAGGATTGGGATGAGCTTCATTTTCGGCAGAGGTGAGGTGAGCGGTTAAACCTGCGCATGAAAAAAGGGCAGAAAAATGAAGAGAGAGATCTTTTCGGCAGCATGATCTTTACAGAAGCTAATTAACGATTGCATTACAGAAGAAGAATTGTGGCTAGAGCAGGGCTTTTGCAATCGCTACGGTTTGTCACGCATGGAAACCATGTCTGCCCTGCAGTGATTGTTTATACTCTGAAGTCCACGTGTTGGTGAGTAATCCACACTTTAAAATAGGTGCCCTGTGCTCCAACGCAGGTTATGGCTATCATAGAAACGCGTGTAATGTGTCTGCCATTCCTAACTGCTGTGTCCGCTGATTCAACAGTGCGGACAGTACCAGTCTAATCCAGGCATGGAATTTCATGTATTTGGCGTCAAGTAGCAATTCATGTGACATAAGGTGCCGCATGAGTCGCCGGTTTTTTGTAGGCTTCATGCAAAAACCAACCGTAACTTTTTTCGAAATTCAAACCCACATTTTCCATCAGTCGCACATCGTCAAACTGCACAAACAGATGTGAAGGGACAACTGAAAATTCGGCTTGCTGTAATACGCTCAAATCTTCGTTGTGGTGCGTTGGTAAGATGGCATGCCAAAATGTGGTGTTAACTTTGTCCCAGATGAGTCGACAGATACTCTGTAAAAAAAAAAAAAACAAGGCCGCCCACTGTTTTAAATTTTGATTCAAGTCAACACTTTCTCTGCAACGTCTACAGGGCCGAAGCATCAGCCGAACATGGCGGTTCTAGTCTCTGGAACACGTATGCACTTCAGCAGCAGCGATTTGTCCAACTCTTTTTTCTGTCGGAAATGAGGACCAGTACCTTGAATAAAGTCACGTGTCGCGCCTGAATCAGACCGATAAGTTGCAAGGTTTACGCCAGTCTTGGGAGACACAGGAAGGGTTTCACTTACAAGTTCTCGGCGCTTCTTTGACGTCGCTCGCCTTGGCACCACGGCTTTTCTGCTGGACGGAAGATCTCGCGTCCTGGTCAGGGACTCGACTAGCCAGGCAAGCGGTTCCCCGCGGGTTCTTCAGCAGCTCCGGTGGGGGCTGGGAGCCGATGACGACATTGTTGTTAATGGGCGAGGAGGATGGGCTCGTCACATGACAGGCCCAGTCGTGACGTCTGCAGCCCGGAGCCCGGGAAAAGATAAGGTAACGGAACGAACGAACAAATAAACAAACTGCGAAGAGAGAAACTGCGCCGAGCACGGATTCTGCGCGGAACTGTTCGTTTGCTTCTTTCGTTAACAGCAGCGCACGCAGGACTCAGTCTGCAGACAACTGTTTGAGAGCTTCACTACAGGGGGAGAGAGGCTGGCCGGACGGCAGAGAGTAAGAAGGTCGGAGGTTGCACCTCGCTGGACGGCGCTCGCGCAGCAGCTTTTCGAGAACGCGATTGATAAAGGAATAACGAGATGATAGCGAGGAGAGGGGTTCGGGGAGCAAGGCGTCGGCAGACCAGACCCCTCGCTCGTCTTCTGCTGTGCGGGAGGGCGGTCGCCTTCTCGCTATCCACGTGCCGGCGGCCACTGCAATCAGCGTAGACGAGAAGCGCGTTTTTTTTTCTTTCCCTTGCCACGATCTTCGTCTATGTTCTTTCGATATCAGCTTCCAGCCTTATCTAGCACATCGGTGCCTTCTCCTTGGCAGGCGGACTTAATAGCGTCGCAGACGTCTAAGGGCTCCGGCATGCAGCGATTAGGGTATGCGTACGCAACGGCGTTCGGTGATAGCTGGCATGCACACATACATGCATAAGTGGCGATGCGTTCGTTCCCTGCGACGGTGCCGGCTCTCCTACTTCGTATCACGTGTGGAGAGAGGAGGAGAGGGTAGTGCGCTTGCTCTTCCCTTGCTAGACAGGCGTGTAATAGCGGGAAGGAGGTGGTCTGTTAGGGTGCAAACGAGGAAGTCCCGCGTCGAATACGAGACGTCGTGGCGCCAATTCTCGATGCTACGTGCTTGTTTGCGGCGTGACGAGTGTCATTAGGAGGGGTGTGGGCAGCGCACACTGAAGGCCCTTTGCGGGTACGGTTGGTTGGTAATCATCGTGACGTAGGGAGTAATAGCTAGCGTCCATTAAGTCACGTGTAGCGGACGACAGGCGGTTGTGGTAATGTCCCACGCCCTTCGCTTGTATCTGCCTCCGTTTGTTTACACGGATATGCACGTGGCTTTGCAGAATATCCTGACCTTGGCTGTCTGTCAACGTACAGATGCGTAAAGAATGCTCAAAGACTGTTATTGTGGTTACAGTTACACGCGGTTCTGGTAAATGTAGGTCCGTCTAGGAAAAGAAGATGTATTATCGCAAACTGTTATCGCGATTTTCTTCGGTAGGTTAAACCAATTTAATGTAACCATGTCCAATTACTGTTTTAAAAGGAAGCTGGTATGTAAATCCTGTGCTGGCCAGAAATGAAACTGCCGGTCAGCAAATCCTTTTCCCTTCGGATATAATTTTTTGGCACGCACTGACGTTCTTCCTCGGTAGTGGACAGCTCCAACTACACGACGTTTTCTAACTTGAACCGAAATCTTAACGGTCGTGACCAACTCTTTATGATAACATTGACTCCTTTGGCATTAGTTTCGTATCTCGGGCTGACAATGACAATGATCACCCGATGATATTCCATAGTTTATTAAACTTCCATTAATAACCAAAGCTAACATGCTGCACTGCGACGCAAAAGTGTGAACGCATGTGCAATAACTTCTTCCTGCACCATGTGGGTTTTTGCGCAGCAGACATATCGTCACTACTATGAAACGCAACTCGCCTGCCCCGGTCAAAACACGACTCCGTTGAGCACACACGGCTTAAAATCAGGTGAAGAGATAAAGGACAAAAGACGGACTTATAAACACTACTTACAGCGTTCAATAACAAACACAGCGGCACGTGCCTTATGGTTGTTTTCTCTGGGACTTCACAGACAGAGGCCGTTATCACGCCCGTGTTTCAGCTCTCGGTGCAATCGTGATATCGCGTGGCTCAAAGACTACGGCTCCGGCAGAGGGTTGTTGAAATGTCGCGACATCTTCCGATTCTACTCGGACGTATAATGACGCCCACAAGCGACAGATTGGTTTATGGTTTATGGGGGTTTAAGGTCCCAAAGCGACTCAGGCTATGAGAGACACCGTAGTGAAGGGCTCCGGAAATTTCGACCACCTGGGGTTCTTTAACGTGCACTGACATCGCACAGTACACGGGCCTCTAAAATTTTGCCTCCATCGAAATTTGAACGCCGCGGCCAGGATCGAGCCCGCGTATTTTGGGCCAGCAGCCGAGCGCCATAACCACTCAGCCACTGCGGCGGCACAAGCGACAGAACCAAAAACTGGATTTAAGCGACTTTAATTCATCCAAAGTTTACCGAATTCGGTAGCTACATCTCCGCCGAAATTGTCGATCTGTTTAGCTAAAATTGTATGCGCGCTCACGTTTCAGTAAAAATATTTTAGAGCACTCAGGGCAGAAACACGTGCACGTTACTAGTACTCCTGAAGTACTGCATTAGTGTTGCATTAGAACTGCATTAGTATTGCCTTAGTGAAGAGCTGTTCTGAAACCAAACTAGTGCGATCACTCTTTTGTCAGTGTTACTGTTTGGGATTTAGCATGGAACTGTATACTGGTATTTATAAATATTTGCCTATTTATTTACGCTCACGGCTTACATTTGCGTTGTAAAGGGTTGGGGCAAGAACATAGAGAACGATTTATGACAGTCACATACATGCAGTTTTTGTGAAGGTATAATCAACATTGCAGTGGTATCGATATGAAACGGTCGAAAAGGTGCTCACGTTAGATAGCTTGCACAGTGCTTGCTTTACTAAAACTGCTGCCGGGCGAATCAGGATGACGAGAATCTTCAAAGGTATACATTTCGATAGTAATTTTGATACCATGAATTTGGGCAGAAAGGAAGCTCAAAGTCACCATTCCACCACCTGCTTGCCAGTACGGACCCTAGGCTTAAGTTTAGCAGTACAAGCGCCGCGGCCGTTCATTATAGCCTGGCGGAGATGGTGTTTACCTTCTGTTGCTAATTGTGGGGCCTTTATAGTTTTGCATGCGCGTTTTGTTATAATAAATGTTTTCTCTTGAGAAGTTTGGCTCTCGCCACGTCCCGGAGTAGTAGTCGATGAGCAGGATTAAACCAGTGACCACTATTGGCGCTTTCCGACCTTCTTTCACTTTTCATTTTGTATTTGACAGTATTTGTTGTTTGTTTTTGGCATTAAGGGTAAGAGCTTTGTAGAAGACAAGGGTAGGGAAATTCGTGGCTCGTTATGACATAGATAAGAAGGGAGCCAACGGTCACCGTGCCCAAGAAGAGCGCAAGGGAATACTTTTTTATTTGCGGTATTGATCAATACAAAATCAGTAGTGGAATAACCTTTACCTGAAAGATAGTTATTAGAAAGTAGAAGAACAATTCACCACATACTGCCATCGGGATCCTAGCTAGCCCATGACCTCTGTATGTCGCGTATGGTGCTCTACCGACTCAGTTATGGCGGTGGCTGTCCAACCTTCCAACCTTCTACTTTCGAGTGTATTTGTTCAGCGTGTAATCTAACCATTGAGAGAGTTAACCAGCGCCATACTCGCCAATAGCATCCTCGACGAAAGGAAGGCAAAACTACCTTTTTGATAGTTGAATTTTTTGCCATTCTCTTCCCTTTCCTGGGTGTTCAGGAAAACGGAAATTGTTTCCACCTGCTCTAAAGCAACGTACTCGGCTCAAGGGATTAGAATAAAACAAACCTGTGTGTGCTTGAACTTGAGTTAATTCAAGCAACAAGTTACTGTAAACGAAACATTGAAGTGGCCTTCCCCAAAAAGAGATACTTATGTCTGATCGGTTCTTGTATGTGGGAAGTTACTGCGGATGTTTGATCGATGGATTTAGTGCCACCTTCAGCAAGTGCACATTGCCTCGAGAAGTTTCAATCTGGCTGCATGGCGCCGTACGAGGAAGAAAATTATTCTCTTGAATTCGGTTTCTTTGACAGTCCGTATATTTAATTTTTACGGAACACCTTTCAGCCATCCGGGCAAATTTTCGGACAATAACTATTTTGCCCGCTTCTCAAGGCCTTTGGTAGTAGGGTTATTCAGTTCTATTTTTTTTTGGTGGATGCACTGAATTTTTTTCAACTTTACTACCATAGCAAACTAGTACAAGCCTAGTTAAGACCGATCTTCCACTACATTGTCAAAGAAATGGATGTAATTAGTTGCTTCCTCTTAGCGCGCAACTTTTGAACTTAAAATATCACACCAGAAAAATTTAATATTGCGCCTCTCGAAAAAACCAGCGTTTATTTTCATCCTTGAAGCACCGGTGCTGAAACCACGCACGCAGACACTAACACGCGCGTATTTGGGTCAAATGAATTCGAGGAATGATTGACTGGCCGATCAATTTTTTTTATTTTACATGCTGAGGCTCCATCCCAGTCTATGATGGGTGGCTTTGGACTAATTGTAACCACCTGGTGTTCTCCAACGCCCACTAAAATCTCTTCTCACTCAAGTTCCCTTTGGATTCTGCCTCCATCAAAATGCAGCTACTGCGCCCGGGATCGAAGCCGTGGCATTGGGCTCAGCCGCCGAATGGCATCGCCACTGGGGCACCCCGGCGAGTTAAAGACGCCTTGCTCTGAACACATGGGATACCCCACCAGCCTCTTGGGGGGTGTGGCACAGGCGTCATGCGACCGCCTTCCCCCACGTCTCCTTCTTTCTCGTTCGTACTGTCGCGGCTGTCTGTAGCCGGGCGGACGGCGGGGAGATAAGGAAAAGGATAATCATAGAGAGGAACCTCCGCTCGGGCCAACACCATTGCGTCATCGGCTGAGACAGCGGGCGGCACAGACGCTCGGGCAAGCGGCGCACAAGGCTGGACAGCATAGGGCACACTGCAGAATTAGCGCCGACAATAATGGCGAACGCTCGGAGACAAGGCAGCACAAGCGCTGCCAGACCACAGACAGTACACCACAAGCATCGCGGTGTCTTGTCTGTGGTGTGACAGCGCTTTTCTCTTGTCTTCGTCTTTCTGTGTGCTGTTTGTGCAACGTAATTTACCAACAAGCCCGTATTGTCGTCATAGCGGCGACCCGATAAGGCTAGATATGATGAAAGATTGGGAGGACACTTAGCTCCGCCTTAAGGGTGCGACGCGACATCGTTAATGGTTGTTTGATGCTTTCTTTCTTAATTGTGACCTCTTTTAATTGCACCCTCTAATTAGCATTTATAACTTGGCATACAAGATCACGTGATACTCACAAGCCAAACAAGTTCTCCATTCAACCATGTTTAGCGAATGTTCCTCAATGGCCTACAGGGCAGCATATGCTCCTGTCTGGCTCCCCTATTTAGATGCATGTGTATGCCTCCCGAATTTTTGTAGCGGTAGCTACACTACGCCACCTCTTCAACCCTTCAGCGTGGCACCACTTGAGCTCCGTGGCGGCGCCGTTGGTTACGAGGTTGGTCACGTGGTCAACAGCTGCAACAGCTGTGCGCATGCGCCGCGTCAAGTGGGACGAAGATGAAGAAGGAACGCCCAGCGAAACTGAGAGGCGAAAGACTGACTTTGCATTTCGACTGAACGAGTTCCACTCGGCCAGATGTAGCTATCGCGTCACTCCAGGTTTAACCAGAGCTAAATCACAGCCATTTTTTTATGTTTGGTAAATTGTCGACGTGCGGAGGTATAGTGGGCTCGTATTACGCACCCTAGTGTTTCGTGGCACGAGCATATTCAGATTTCCCTTTTCAGCAATTTTTCTGTGCAATAAAGAAAAAGAAGTTCTTCAATGGTCTAGGGGTAACATATCAGACTCAGAGCTTAAGGGCATGATTTGAATTCCCAAGTAATTTCCCAATATTATTTTCAGCGATATTAATTTACTTTACATCATTTTATGTCATAATGACATTTCAATCATGTCATGACCTCACAGTAACAATTCAACTCAAATTTTAATCATTTTAATTCCACGGGACAGTGTGTGACGCCACAACCCTCTCGACCCATCCTGAATCAGTTTGACAACGCGCTCGGCTTTTCCCGCGAGCATCAGCTCTAACGCTATCGCGTTAAAATGTAGCATTGGTGGGATATTTGTGGCGGCGACACTGATTAATCCGTCTGAAGCGGTGGCTCAGTGGCTATGCGTGCATCATCTAAACGCCAGTTCGTGAGTGAGATCCGGGCCACGGCTGCTGAATTTGCCTCCAGTGGAAATGCAAATCTGCGTGTGTTAAAATGGACGCGCAAGAACCCCAGGTGGGGAAAACTACCGCGAAGTCCATGCACTAGTGCGGCCTATCTTGTAATCCTCACTACGTAGGGCTTCTGTACGCAAAACTCCAATATCCATTACCCATTACTCGCACATCCCCCCTTGCTCTTGCGTTCCTAAGTTGTATCTGCATTCTTCTGTATGGCTCGTAGAGCCACCGCATGAAACTTTGTCATCTGCGTTTCCGTGTCCCCGTGCAAGGCATGCAGAGTGCTTCTGGACGTGCATCGCTGCTCACTTGAGCTTTGCCAAGATTTATTTCCACTTCTACAATCTAGACGAAACTGTTTCTGGTGGAAACACACATCCTTAGAAGGAAATATATAGGGAGCGACTTTCTGTTTTCATCCTTTGCTGCTGGTTCCTTTCACAGGGGCTCAGCTCTAGCTCTCATCCGCTTTCATGTGAACATTGCTTTATCTTTTGCAGGAGGTGCTCGGTGTTCGATCCCGAATGCCGCCCGGTACCCGACGGTGATGCAATGGGTGCAAGCTTCACCTGGCCTGGTGCTCGGCTTATTCAGGGTGAAATGCTTGGGAAATGGGTCTTTGACCCCACCTTGAGCAAACGAAAAATACACGTGCCATGGCACTCTTTGGCCGCAGATGTCCTTGCGCCATAAAAATTCGCTATCATCATCAGCTTTATCTTATGTCGCGAGGAGTTCCACAGTTTTCATTTAACGCGAACTGTGCTGTGCGCAATCCGCTTACTCTCGAATGAGCCCCGAAACGCTCCTCCTCCCTTGTAAATTTCTGCGCTTCTTCCAATCGCTTGCCAGTTACCGTGGCATCACTCGCACCATATATGCTCCTGTCGCGCCGCTAAAAAAGAAAAGCCTTCATTGGCCATTTTTCAGGCGCAAGAGCGGAGCGAAGCGAGTGAACGAGACCATTTTTGAAAGATGTAAGCACCCGACAGTGTTTTCGCTGGGTTCTGGAAGCAGCAGCTTTGCCGTCCCTTCGAAAGCATAACCGCTGAACTACATCAGCTATGGATGCATGGTGAAAGTTGAAAGGTGAAGGTAAGCACAAAGTTGGTTTGGATAAGCGTTGTAAGCGACGCGCCAATTACCCAATGACCTTACCGTGCAGCCAGGCTCTCACGGCAAAGATTTTACTCTTGAGTGCCTCGGCCGCCGCGGTGGCTCAGTGGTTGTGGCGCTCGGCTGCTGACCCGAAAGACGCGGGTACGATCCCGGCCATGGCGGTCGAATGTCGGTGGGGGCGAAATTCTAGAGGCCCGAGTACTGTGCGATGTCAGTGCACGTTAAAGAACCACAGGTGGCCGAAACTTCCGGAGCCCTTCACCACGGCGTCGCCTATAGCCTGAGTCGCTTTGGGACGTTAAACCCTCACAACTCCATAAACGCATCTTGAGTGCCTTCGGTCAATGTCACAGCTCCCGATTCCACCCTTTACCCTTATGGAGTGCCACACGCTCGCATAATTCGCGTTTGTATGAACGGCAGAACCGCAATGAAGGGCATTGTTTGTTGTTTCATTCCACACAAAACACCCTTCAGAAGACTCATCCAGGGTCACTTCATAGTCACGCGCGTAGTATTCGCGCCCGTTGAAATCTGCATTAGGGCGCAGCGCTGGGCTCGTTCTGCGATGCGCGATAAAGGGTGCAGCGCGTGGCGCTCTATCTCGTCGGGTGTCCTTGTTGCCCGGCGGGGATGAAGCCTCTGCTTGCCGGCCCCGCACTGGCGAGCCACTCCACACGTGCCCGCGGAGCGGGGCGTCCCCAAAGGACTCGCCGCGATAGGAGCCACTCCCGCACGTGCAACCGCAAAGGCGCTGCGGTCTCGCTTGTCAGGGAACGCTTTGCCCATGCTAGGGCATAGTGCGCAGTTTCTGGTGAGGCGTTCCGGCTGCTTGACTTTCTTAGTGTGCTTGCTACTCAGGGTACGGAAAAACAACGAACTAAAAACCACACAGACAGACAGAGCTCTAACCATCAAATGGTTTTTAATGCGCGAGAATTCATTTTGTGCGAGCTGTTAAAAACGCGAAGAAAATCATACAACGCATCAAGAATTGATGGCGTCAGTGTGCTTGAGTATGCTTCTTTTCGCGCCTGCCCAAAGACGAAAATAAGCAGACTGCAAGAACACTGACGTCTTCAATTTTTGAGGTGCTGTTTCATTTTCATATTTTGAAAGCTCGTATAAAATGAATTACCGCGCAATAAAAAATCAGTTGATTGTTTGCGCTCTGTCTATAAGTGTGGTTTTTTTGTCCCCAGTTGTTTCGTGCCCTGAGTAGAGCACTATGGAAGTCAAACATGAAGATCGAACTGTGCCCATTTGCAGCTTTACTGACGTTCCGTCCGCATTTTGTGAGAGGCAAGCCCTGTAGAATCCGTCGCTCTCAAAGTGTGTATCTGTTGAAACATTCCATGAAGGCTGTCTTCTTCACCTACTACCTCTTGCACTTCTACACATCTACCAAATATGCAAAGCTCTGCTTGAAAACATGATCGTGCCTAAGCAAAGCGAGAAGGGAGGCCAGTTGTCTCTGCATCCGGGTTTTCTTGCGGGCTACTACACAACACCACTGACAATGACACAAACAAACAGACTGCCTGGGGCGTCTGTTCAAGCCCACCGTGACGGGATTCGAAGGAGCAAGCTCCTTTTCCAAAGCCATGCAACCATAGGAAATGAAGAACTAGGCAGGACCACAGCTTGTACCCATTTTAAGAAAACCGGTGGGTGCCTAGCCGGCAGCCAGAGTCGAACCCACCACCTTCCGAAGCCGAGGCGGGTGAGAAAGAAAGCAGAAACAGACGGTGTTAGCTCGCGCCTCGTATGAACTTGAAATCAAAACTATCATCCCTTTTCTGTTCATGAGGAAGAATTCACCGGTGTTGTGCTCCCACGTGCTTTTCCTTTTTATTAACTGCGTTCAGGTGAACAGCCACCCGATTCTTGGCCGATCCCCCAGTGTGGGTATGTGCCATCTTTTGATAGGCTAACAACAACAACAACAACAACAACAACAACAACAACAACAACAACAACAACAACAACAACAACAACAACAACAACAACAACAACAACAACAACAACAACAACAACAACAACAACAACAACAACAACAACAACAACAACAACAACAACAACAACAACAACTTGTCTGTTTCTCTGTCTTATCGTCGGTAGCGTTGCGTAGTAGCGCGCAGAAAGCCAAGATCCTGTCCAGGCGGTGATGTACGATGTAGGTGTTGAGTGTATATACAGCGTATGCACGTTTCCGTGCTTTTGCACTAAAACCTGAATGAAAATAACCACCATCTATGCACTACTCCAGACGTACCAACCCCGAGCAAGAATCATGTCATCTTTCTTGTACTGTGCTCCGAACTAACCCGAGCTTACTCGAGTTACTCGGCTAAGCTCGGGTAAGTTCGGAGGGGCGTCGCGCAAGCTGCAGCCAATGAGAGGAGGGCGTCGAGCCACCTAGATCACGTAACGTTGTGGCGTCGTCACAACCTGCCCTGGCAGGTGGCAGTTAAATTAATGATTGGTCGCACAATCCCTTCTGGTGGCTGTGATAGAAACAGCCACCTTGAAGTACAGTGGCTGCATCTCTTAACCGCTGCGCCACTGCGCTGGTAATGGAATGAGGACTCACCGCCATCTGTGAATGTTAAGTAGAGAATGACCAATTCTGCATATATGGGCATTGATCCGCTAATGCGATTGCGTCATAACCTTAAGGCGGAGCCTAAGTGCCCCCTCCAACTGAAGAATGAACATCAGCTTTCGCACGTCTACACGGTTTAACTACGTTAAACTCCTACCACCTTCCTCCTTTTTTTTTCTAAACTCACCTGAATAGAACGAACGGTTCGGCGATTTGGTTTAGCATTGTGGTCAAACAGCACAACGGAACTTGGAGGTAGAAGAAAAGAAAGGACGCAACACAGCGTTGACTAAGAGCTGAATAACTGCCAAAGCTCTGTGGTAACTGTTATAAAGAAGTCGTTTGTTAAATGACAGACTCAAGGAGCATGGCCATAATGTTGACAATGCTGATTCCAGCAAACCTTGATATCCATTGTCACCTTTGCCTGTGCGTCCCACTATCTGTAACGTCCCAGGTTGTAGCGAAAATAAAGACAAACTGCTAGAGAGACTATCCAGTCCGCAAAATTATGGAAGCTTTGTGAAAGCGCCATCTGTTTCTATCTAAGAAAAAGAACATCAGCTTTTGATTTTCGGTTGTGAAGCTTTTTATTTTGCTTATTTCGCATTGTTCAGTGTGCTGTGCCTGGACATTCGGTTCTGATCCAAATCGATGAAAGTCAAATTTCGGGGGTATGGGCCAAATTTTGGAGTTGCCCGGTTCAAATTTCGGAGCCTATACATCGTACATATAGAACTCATTAAAGTTAGCCTGGACATGTATTTTGATCAAAATCAATGACGGTCAAATTTGGGGGTGGGACGGGCAACATTTTGGAAACGACCTCGAGTCCAATTTGGAGACACCATCGTATTGGCCATAATCAAAGTATGCTTCAGCATATGTCTTAAGGCTGTTGCCATACGAGGCAGCAGTAATTAAGATGACTTGAGAAAAGTGAATTATATATTAACATTTTTACGGATGACGGGAGGTATTTGAAGGAAAAGGTAAGATAGCCTGAAGCCGTTAATTGCGGAGAAAGTTCAATACTCAACTTTGGCTCTAAAACTAAAAAAAAAGCCTGTCGTGTATTCTTGTGCGGAAGTATGTATAATATTTCCAAAAATTACTGCGGGGATCGGCATGCATATTATGGTTTTCGAATGGGCGATTGTCGCATATTCGCTCATAGACCTGCCTGAGAAGACTCAACATGCATGTTCTTTGGCGTCTGCTGCGGAAGGTGCTAGCAGCGCGAGCTCTGCCAATCGTCTAACAGCTGTCTTGGTGACGTTCGTGATGCAATAGAGCGCTGCCTTAATGGTTTCAGAGATTGTATGTGATTGTGGTATGCGGTACAAATAACTGAAAAATCACATTTATTTCAGCTCCCATGCCGTACTTTACCACATGATGTTGAACTTGTTCTTCCGTTTAAGTGTGCATAACCTGAAGAAAAAGTTAGGCAGGGTTTAACCACCGTGATACCCAAAGGTCGAGCGATAGCATTTTGGCAATGTCCCAGGCCACATTTGGAGGTCGCCATTGTGTCGGCCACGCTCAATTATGGTTGAACATCACTTTCGGTGTAAATTGGCGAAAGTTAAATTTTGGGCGTGGCCCGGACCAAATTTGGTGACTACCATCGTATCGACCACATTCAAATCAGTCTGGACATCGATTTTGGTCCAAATCGATGAAGGCCAAATTTCGGGTGGTGGACTGGGCCAGATTTCAGGGGGTGGGATGGGCAACTTTTTGGGAACGACCCGGGTCCAATTTGGAGACACCATCGCATTGGCTATAGTCGAAGTATGCTTCAGCATCTGACTTCAGTATGTTACTACGAAATCGTTAAGTCGGAAGGCCACCTCAATGTCGAATACGCACACAGGACCGAAACTCAAGTTTTGCATTGTCTGTGAGGCCAAAAACGGGAATGGTCTATTTCTTCAAAATGCCGTCGCACTCAAATGAGTGTATGCTTTTTGGACATGAATGACCTAGCTGACTGTAACCCGGGCTAGTATTTTCTCTCGACCAATTGTTCGTCTTTGGCTCCTTAGGTGCAACTACATCAGAAGGCTTTTAGTTTGACTAACCAATTATATGAGATATCACACGTTCTTTGCTTCGTGGACATATGGCATAAATATTTTTTTACTGTAATAAATACTAGAGGAACAAGGCAATGGGCTCATGGCTTAGTCAGTATTGTTAACTGGATTCCCGACAAACCAGTAAGGCCGGGTTTCTTCTGTATAATTAAGCAATAACCGGCAGCAAACTGGGGTTAGCGGGAGTACTGGATATGTGTAAGTGCGCGGATAAGAAGTCAGGTGAACCTTACGAATCAATAAGAGTGCATGCTTAGGAACACGGAGTTCTGCTCGAAATCGGAAAGCGTCTTGTTTGAATGCCTAACAAGCTGCTTCGCTCTTTACCAGTTTGACTTACTCACTGGCCAAGTGAAGTGAGTTGTTCATCCACTTAGACAAGAAAGCAAATAAGCATCACTGCACGTAGGAAGAAGTGTTTTAACTTCACTCTCTAACTCTACGGAACGCCAACGCTTTCTGGGCTCACGCTCACTACTTGGTCTATCAGGCGCGTATTAGGGCAAAGCTGGGACTAATGACGTCTCCGCACATTAAAGAAGTTGATCACGCGATTTTGACGTAGGCGCTTGTACGTCGCTGGCTGGCGCTGCCCAGAGTGCATCTCTATAGATAACTGTCCGACACGATAGAGTTCGCGTGAACGCCACGCAATTCTGTGCTTATCGGACTAGAGGTCTTCCCCCGAAGAGTTGCGACGTTTTGCGAGCGCGTCATCTCTGCCGCTTTCTCTGCGACGGCGCGGACAGCAGGAGGATAAATAACAAAGGGAGAGAGAAAAAAAAAGAGTAGGTTCAATGTCGTCAGTGAAAAAAAAATGGCGAATGATTTAGCGTATTTGACCAATTGCGAATTAGCTGCGCCAGTACTTCGGTTTTCGGTTCCGTTCCGAGGCTCGGTTTCCAGGGACACTGTAATTTTTGATGATGATGAATTTTTATAGTGCAAGGGCACCTATTGGCCAAAGAGCGCCATAGCACAAGGTAGTTTTCATTGCACAGGGTGGGGTCAAATGAACCATTTCCCAAGCATTTCACCCTAAAGAAGCCGAGCACCAGGCAGGGGAAAGCTTGTACCCATTGTATGACCGGTGGGTACCCGGCGGCACTGGGGATCGAACCCCGCACCTCCCGCATGCGAGGCGGATGCTCATTCCACTTGGCCACCACTGCGGTCCCTGTCATTTGTATCTGTGAGGTTGCTGGGAAGAGCAACCTCAGAATCACGGAGAGAGCGTTCGGACAGACAAACATCGGCGAAATCTGCGATTATGGCGTTTAGTGCTCGCGCACTAAAAGAAAACACTTACAGGCTTCATGAAAAAAAAAAGAACTAATTCGCTTCCTATAACTGCACACCAAGATATCAAACCGTATTTAGTCAGAGCAGGCTTCCGCCATGTATGCCGGAGCACGAAATGAATATACCGCATAATCGTGCAGATTTCACACGCTGTTGTTACTGCAGCGTAGGTGGCTCACTCTCCTTCGATCGAACTATTTATCTCATCGCCAGGTTATTAAAGAAACGCGCCATGAAAGTACGTTTATATGAGGTTGATAATCAAAGCTCTGAGGTGTTGTGCTTTAAACTGAAGCAGCGGAGGTTCAACAAATGTCATAGGTCGTAGTGAAGCTACTTGCATATTTGCTATACACACAGTAACTCTGAGCTTATGTGCTGCATGACGCGCCTAAGCAGCAGCATGAGTGCGTTGACCCGCTCAGTAATGAAAGGTGGGAAGGAAAGAATTGTCGCCGGAACGATACTTGTGAGCGTCCAAAAGTAATTGCCAATGTGCTTGACCAGGAAAATTTTGGATAGTGTTTAAATATCCTCAGGATGGAACCACAAGAATGCCTGCCGAAGAATGACTGAAGTCAAAAACAAAACAATAACTACGAATGATCATTTGAATTGACGCAGAGGAAATGCGAGAGCATTTTTCTTTCGCTTGCCAATTTTTTCCAATTCTGTCTTTATTCTAATTCTGATTCCATTCCAATTCTAATTCCATGTTGTCTTTCACTCGTCGGTCTATTAGAATTCTGATCCTCTTCCATTTCTCATTCTACAGTTTTTTTTTTCATTTCTATTCGTAATCGCTTCTTTTATTAATTTTTGCTGAGTCATTCCTAGTCCGGCTTCTCCTGCCTGTCCCTTGCAAGTGGAGAGGAATATTTCCCTCCTCTCCAGCTTCCACGGTTGGCAGACAAATGCTTCACACAGACCCTGACGCCGGGCAGTTTTCGCGATTACCTCCTCACTGCGAGGTTTGCGCTATAGGTTAACGGCGATGAGATCCAGTATGATTATCCTCCTTTCATCTCATGCAGACACGTTATCGACTTATTGACGTCCAACCAACACCGACGCCGTCTAGCGATAATTAAGAGGCACTGAACTGATAACTGTCAGAGCTGTCTGTAAGGGTTTCCCTCTTGGCATGGCGAACAATCTAGAACCTAGAAGAGAGAGTCGCATGACGAGCGCTGCTCCAAGTTCTTGGGCAATTGATTGATTCCGCGCAGAAACGTCTTTTTCTTCTTCGCTTGTTGTCTAGCCTTTGGCGATATCCATCCGATGCTGATAAAACAGAAGTGGTGAGGGACCGTAGAAAACATGGGAAAGGAATGACAAGCGTGGTTCAGGTACTGTTTAAGGTAAAGACGTACAGAGAGGTGACACAGTCCCTGCTTGGGGCGCCCTTGAGCATTTTGACGATAGCGCTCTGTCAAGCCACTCGAACTTATTGAACCGAGATTCAGGGTATCCCGGAGCTAGTGAGGCGCAAAGCCACTCGAGGTATATCGGAGTACTCCGATCCCAAGACAACGCCGGGTCTTGCGGAGCTTGTCGGCACCGCGCCTTGGAAACACACGGCCGGCCACGGGTGCTATTTCATCACGCCAGTGTTAACGCACCCGAGGAGATTGCAGCTTTGGGCTGCTATCAGTGCGCGCGCGAGCTCTTGTGCGACACCGATCAAAAGTGTTATCAGAAAGTGAGCAGAGCAGAGCGCCTCCCCATGCAAGACAGGCCAAAAGCCTCTCGAGATGAAGTCCCGTGATTATGCTTCAAGCATCGTGCTCTTGGCCTGATTAAACCGGTTGTTTATCTCTCTTGCTCTCTCTATGCTGGGCTTTTTGTTTGTGTCATCAAAACCTAGCATTTTTTTGTTGGCCTCAAAGCGAGTAGCCACAGCAGCGACGCCGAGATCATTTTTAAGGCACATTCATCTTCTTTTTGTAGACTGGAGGAAGAGCCATTCTGGCGTTTTTCGAATTGATGTAGACATGGCACAAAGATCTCAGCTGGCATGCAAGGAATTATATGTTAAATAAGCTTAGTTACGTATCTATTAGGCCGCGAAGTGCAGTAACATGGTGATCGATCTTGTATACCTTCCGGTTTCTAAACCGAAAATGAATTTCACATACTCGTATACTCAACAGCGTCATTACAGGCATTCCCACAGTTGGCCTACTCTAGAAATTCCACTCGCTGGCGCCTGGCGTCGGTTGTTTCTAAGGTGAGAAGATGCAGGAAGAGATCGCGCGCGTCTTAAGCAATTGCCGCACTGAAGCTCCGAAAATTGAGGGTTGATGCGCAACGCACGGCATCTGTGTTGATCTCAAATAAATTCACCCCTGTACCCATGATTGACTTCAAGTAGCTGCCGTGATGGCCTTAAACGTGATTGGAACGTTAATAAAAGTGGAATGGCTATAAAAGCTGCTTCAGACAGTACCGATGGTATTTAGCCAGGATCAGAACGAAGAACAAAGGTTTACGGAGATTCCTCTTGGTGTGGATTCTGATCGAATTTGAAGCCATTTTGGGCAGATATAGTTTTGTGCTTGGCCATATTAGTTAAAAAAAATTAGCGGACATCATCGAGGAGGAGCACATTTCAAACCAAGGACTAATTGCCATAAACCTCCACGTGAAAAGAAAAGCTACACAAATCTTGAGCTGTACATCTACAAAGATAAGTTGTTCGGTTTCTACAGCTTGCTTTCGCTTTTTAGCCATGCGTCTGTGAGGGAACTGCTAACCTTTCTGGTTAGCTTATTTGGTCGAAGAGCTACCCTGTGTAATCGGCGGTTTCGGGTCCAATCAACGAACTAATAGGAATCTTTATTTAGTCGAAAATATTTGTACAGCTGTACAGCCCTCGTTTGTTTCCCTGTGGCTGCGCTCTGCCGGGCGTTAAGCGTAGTTATTTCTTTAAATTGTTCTACTGCAATGCCAGACACTCGCAACGCTCACGCGTACCAGCATCCGCAAGCCCGAAGGCTGCGCGTCTCTAGTGTCCGACCATTGGCCCGGGAATTCCTAGGCGAGTGAAAACGCGATAATCCTTTCTCGTGCAGTTGCTCGCTAATACACAGTGTAATGCCAGGACAGGTATCCCACGATGGGATGGACACGGGAGAGGGCAGGCACACTGCGCACCGAGGCGCTGCCTTCCCTTATTCCTGTATTCCCAATTCCCAGCCACAGCCCGCCTTGGCGTGGTCAGCCACGAAGGAAAAGTCACGGCACTGTCGCCGCCAGCCTCTGATTACGGTTTCGGGAACGTTGCATATGCTACTTAACACGCTACGCTAGCGGGCCAAAGATATCCTGTCTCTCTTCCGTCTCACACTGGATCTCTCAGCCTCCTACATCTGCTCAAGATACAACTATAGCAGCAAGAGAATGCTGCAGGAAGGGTTTTACTTCTTTATCTAAACTTGTCTCCTTCCTCATAGAAACATTGGGAAGACACCGAGAAAACTTCATGGATGAGTCGTAGCATTTTGAAGCTTTGCGCTGACTACGATATTTTTTTATTCTATGAATACTCAAGTTCAGGTTTAGTGAATTTGCATTTTTAGTCGCATTTTTACAACGTAATCTATGCCCACCGACCTAAAAATATGTTGATGTTCGAAGTCGAGAGGCAGGTCTCGCCGCTATATTGCAGAATGCGCCGCCGATTTGGCGAACATCTGCGAAACCGCGACCACGCCCCAATTGCGAGAGTTCAAACCATCCATGCTGGAAGTCTTTACAGCTGATTTCTCATTTTTCGAAGCATGCATGGAAATCTAATCGAATGGATGCAGGTGTCGTTTCCTGTCTTGTTGCGCCTCTTTTGTGGTCTCCAAAGAGATATGCGAAGGAAATTGATGTCTGCCTTTGCTAACAGAGTGGCACTTGCTTGTGACGAAGTGGATACTTGGACTGAGAACGGAGTTTTAAAGGCTAAAATAGGGCAAGAAATAGTACTTTTGAACCCCCCCCCCCCCCCCCCCCCATCCCCCAAGTGGCTATTTCCGCATCTGAACTGCACTCAAGCAGGAGGAGTTTCTGTCGCGTGCGAGAGGAAACGAAAGATTTACAATGTTAAAGCAACTTTTCTTTGAAACCACGAATTCACTTTTATCGAACAAAGAATAATTAAAACAAAGCAAGTCCGCTTCTCTGACGTCTTCCCCAGCGTCACGAGTTTCAGCCAGACTGGGAAGAAACGAACTTCAGATCTGAATTTCCCTTACAACGAAAAGTCCCGAAATGAAGTCACGAAAGACGCAGCTATCACATTTTTTTAAGAACAAGGATTGCCTCAAGTGGATGTTATTAAATCGTGATTTCTCTTTGAGCTGACAACCGATGGGTTTTGGAATCGCCAAGAGCTTCATGGACCCATGGCTGCAGTGTAGGGGTCTGAGAAGGCTTACTAATACCGTGCTTGGCCAAAAGGAACCCAGCACTAGAAATTAGAAGTTGCAGAAAAATTGCAGTGGCAGGACGCCGGAATGTGTAGCATCTGTATTTTTTATTAAATTTTCCTGCGTGGCAATTAGCTACAGACTACAAGGAAGCGCTCTATGTACCACATATTTTTAAGCCGAAGAAACCTACTCACAGTGGACAGCTTATTAGGGATAAAAAAAGAACTGTCAGCATCACCTTCAAGTTAACGCGACTTTGCTGTCCTTCTTCCATGAATTCACCTGATTAAACCGCGCTTTCGTTTTTGGCGCAAAACGCAAAGGGCAGTCCCCGTGTCCTATTATGTTGTCCTTCAGAACGGTGGGCGCCTAATTAGTAGCTTCCGCGAAATCGGTGTCAGCACCAAGTGCTCCTGCATAAAGATCGGGGGCTGTTGCCGGTCATCGTGCGACTCAAGCATAAAATCTGTCTCATATACTTATAAATGGCAAGTTAAGGTTATAGTTTTTCTTATAGGGAATTTTAGTTGATCGGATCTCTCTCATGTTTGCACATTTTATAGCATTCCCGCATTAGAAAATCTCTCTCCACGTCTCAGACAACGCACATTGCTATTCGCATATTGCAGCCATTTCCTAGCCGCGAAATTAGAATTTCATTTCTGTTTCAGTTGACCAGATAACCAAATGACCAGATAGCCAACCGAGCATAGGATTTCGTGAGTTCTAAATCTTGGCAGAGACGGAGTTCCTAAGCTGTTAAAAGCTAGATAGAGAGTGGCGTGGTTAAGAGAACACACGGGTTAATATTTTCCTAGCGGTAATCAAGTCAGTAAAATGGGCTTTTACAGGGTTCATAATGCAGAATGCAGATAATCGGGGGCCTGCTACGGTAACAGAGTTGACTATAAGAGAAGAAAATGTATCTGTGACGGGAAAAGTGTCAGGTCGACATATTAGACCCATGCGTTTCCAACAAGAGTGCTTCCAAGCTAATTTGAGGGAGGATGGTAGGAAGCTTGATTTCTGGGAAGGGGGAGGGATTGGGCAGACTATGCAGGAGATAAATGCGAGGTGCCTTTGGCCAGCAGTGAGCATGAATTGACTGATCATAATCATGCTGATGACAACGACATACGGCTGGATACCTTCTGGAATGGACCGTGGGCTATTGTCAGGGTCATTAAACTTCTTCAGCACTGAAGGAGACGGAAAAAAAGCCGCCATAATTGCCATCTTACGCTCAAAGGGGGTGATACGACATACAGATAATCCAGGAGGGCGCTGAAGAGAATTACATGAAGAAAGTACAGAGCGCGACAGGGCGGGCGGAAAGAGAGCGTTCCACTTATACGATGGAAGCTGGGCAGTTTAGGCTGTTGAAGTGGACATGCAGAGCGAAATAATGATCTGCACAACAGATGGAGGAGGAGGAGGAATGCACGTTAATTATTAAAGGAGATGAGGAGATGTTCTCCTGGTTGTCTACCCGGCAGCCTAATATATATGACAGTGAAAAAAAAAGATGAAACAAAGCACATTCCCAAACAACACTCGCGTACTCACAAACGCACACAAGCACTAAAGCTGGATGTGCCAATGAACCGTATTCGCTCGCTCTTTCACCCAGTCACTCACTCTCGCCAACTCTTAATTACTCACTCTGTCTTATGAACTGCACCAGCTTCATGTCCTATTCTTCAAATAGTGTGTTTTAATACTCTGCCAACTTTTACATTTCAGCAACCGTGAATTTCCTCATGCTTTTGCACAGACAAGGCATCTGCCACGCCGAGCAGGTCACGACCGCGTTGTGAGACAAAGCGAGGTGCACTTCGTGCACAGCCGTCCTCTGCGCACCATTTAGCGGGGTTAAAAGTTGGAAATAAATTTTTGCGGCAGGGCCATAGCACGTTCCGTTCATCATCAATCAGCGGCTCGTTGAAATGAGCAAACGTGCCATTTTGAAGCCGTTCCAGATAGTATGGCCACCCTGGAGTTTCATAAACTACGTCTCCTTTGTGCTTGAATTCGCCCTATCAGTGCTCATCTTGGCCTAGGGCGTTGCTCCTATTTTGAAGAGAGGCATTGCTCGCACCGAAGGTTACATGGGAGTGGCGGTCTGATGAGGCGTTTTTTTTTTCGAGTGTTACAGTGGAAGCGCTAACAGACATGGGAGACGCCCATACAGATAACAGACAGACCGACGCAACGATCGCGGTTTCAGCTGTCAGAGGCGGCGGCTGTGTTCATGGTTATGGCGAAGCGATGAAAGTGCCGTATTAGAAGAGTTCTAATTGCGGGATGAAGAGTCCCAGTGCGGGCGGAAAGAATCTGAGGCTATCCTCACATCAAAAATAAAAAAAAGTAAGACCAGGTGCTCGTCCGTCGCGAAAACAACCTCGTTTCTTGCACCGCAGACGAGTCATTTTCGAAACGTAATGAGTCAGGACAGAGCTCTAGTCCATGGTGCCACGTTATCCAGAGGCTGTGGGCAAGAAAATGCTGAAATGTCGTATGCCATTAGCAAGCTGGCAGGTTAAGAAATACCGTGGTCGAATTTCAGTCACAACATCCCACTTTGGGAAAACTACCGCTGCATTAACGTTAGCAAGCCTTACAAACATTGAAATAACCATAATTAAGGCATGCTGCCCGTCAGCCAGAGTGAATGGCGTGCTAATAATGTGCGCCAGGTGATTTGCTGAAGATCTGGCATCTGCAGCTCTGCACCTTTGTCGGACGAAACGAAATAATGATTTCTGGATTGATGATCGAAAGAGCACGAAATAATAAGCAAGTTAAAGTCGCTTCGGCGATAAGTTACATAAAAAAGTGGATTGTTAGTGAATACCTATGATGTGAAAGAGCCTGAAGCTATATAAGGCATAAAAATTTCAAATAATAATTGCAAGGTATTTAGTGCGGAAGAAACGATTGCGTTCAACGCGCGCTCAACTACGTCTTGTTTCGTTGCTTTTTTTCATGCCTGCGAGACATCTTTTCTTTTTGATTTATTTATTTATTTAAATATACTGCGAACTCAATGAGACCAAGCACATAGGCGTTTTCTGTTTCAGTTTCAGTAACGTAAAATAATACATCAGCTCTTGCGCTCGGCATATTCATCAGAAAAGGGAAACGAAAACAGAAATACTCAAGTTGTCTTTTCAGCATTGAAAAATGATGGCTTTGTCATAATCACACACACACAAAAAAACTTGCATAGGTAACTTTTTACAGTGACAGATAACCAGGATGGCTTGGATAACGGGGTTCATGTTGACGGTAGTAATATTCGACGAGGTTCTGCGAAACATACCAGGATACGCACGCAACTGCGGGAAATATGGGGCGCCTAAAAATTTTGGAAGCCTAAAATGCATAATAGTACAGCAGAGGCATTTTTAAATGTCCACTGCAAACGACAGCCCCGAAATAAATACGCCTGGAAGAATACTCCAGATGAGGGTGACAAAGATGAAATGAAACAGTGACACAAAACTCAAGTGCACGCACTAGAGCATATAGCACATTTGTAAGGCAGAATGTATGCAGGTGTTGTCCCTGTGCGACAAAAGCGCACAACAGGCTCAAGCGCAGCTCGATGGTTATCGGTAGCAGCAGGGTCATCCGCTTAGTCAGTCGTGTCATCACACCGCATTTACGTGAACCTCTCTTGACTCCTAGGGGAAGCAGGCGCCTCGGCTTGAGAGATGCGGGCGCCCTTTTTTATCGACCTTGGCTGGCCACGGGCATGGCCGGGGCGAGATAGAGCTTCTTGTGCAGACCGACCTCAGCCTCATCTTGCCCGGATTTCTTGACCTTGCGTCCTGGCCGACGACGCCAGGTAAAGAGAAGCACCGCCTATACCTGCTCTCGCTCTGCCCCAGCACCGCCCCCCCCCCCCTCTTCTCCCCTCCCGAATGATGTCTCGCTCCTACACGATCCCGCGGTCACTGCAGAAATAGAAGCGTACACCGTTTCCTTTATGCTTTGGAAAAACCCAACCCATCTACAACGATCGTTTTTTTCCTCGGGGCTTAATTCTGCTATCGTAATAAGGCAAAATCGCAATTTTTGAAGCCGCAGGTACATTGACCAAACTACAGGCCTATGTTGAGGACTCGCTTTGTGTCTTCATGTCTTCGGACCTGATAGAGCATTTTGTCACCGAATATTGAAAGAAAGAGAAACATAAGGACGGAAAGGCAGGAAGGTTAACCAGGAGATGCCCAGTGGGCTACCCTACACATATAGTAGAAGCATATTGTTAATCCTTCGCGCTACCCTGCATGAGCGCAAACAACTTGTTAGAAGCCACATTCATAACCGTTCGTTATATGATTTTTCTCTCAAGCTTTCTGCCGCAGGTCTCAATGCCCTGAAAACTAGCAAGGACATCTGCAGCGTGCGCATTTGAACACATCGCAATAACATCAGCATAGTGAGGTGTCAAGGCCTTTTTTATCCTTGAGCCTAAGCCTCTTCTAACCTTAGACAATGAGTGAACAACAAATAAAAATTTAAAATAACGTGGTGGTAAAGCGAAATAAACCTGGAAAGACCTTCAAAAACTATGCTATGGATTACTTCAAAGACGCGAGTGAAAAAGCTCTCTTTAAGCAAAGTGACCATCTTTGAACGACAGCTCAAAGCGCGTATTTTGATGCACAATTCTGAAGAATGCAACTGTAGTTATTCTAAATTTATAGATGCGAGGACAATAAGTACTCAGTGGTTTCCGACCAAATTTAGGCTTTATGTATGGACGCGTTTGTAAAAATAACAGGAAAAGCAGCGGCAAATTATATTGCAAACCCTTCGTCAAAAGTCTTCGAGCCACATCATTGTGTTTTGAGACCTGCAGTGCCAGACTTACGGCACCGCTGGACTGCAAATGGTGAGGACGAAAGGAGTTCTTACTTTTTCGGCATTTAGTGCCGCAGAGACCCGTAAGTGCCCTGCTAAAGGGCTGAAAACAAATCCTTGTGACTCGCGGTATTTTGATTAAGGTTGTATAGGATATAGTCGGCAAGCATGAAACAAGCTCAAGCGCCAGATGTTTTCACGTGTCCGAAACAAAAGACATAAAAGCACGCTTTTTGAATAGTATGGCGCCTGAACTTGCGCGCTCCGCTAGTTTTATTGAAATCGCCACAGAGCCTACTTCTATATTCTTGCAATACATGCCGTTTTTTCTGCATATAATTGGAGGTTTCTGTCTGCTGTGCATCTAATTGCATTCTTCGTTGAACGCTGACCTCTGACGACTCTGGTATGAGTCCCTCGCTTATCGGCAATATCAAAGATATTTGCAACAGGAGCCAAGAAGAGTGTGCCTCAAAATAAACAGCTGCTTGCGCACGGTACAGCTTGCACTCACTCTCAATAAGGAGCTCGCTGGCCAATTAGGCAACGTGACAACGCGTGAAGATCTTTGAAAGCTCCGCTCTTAATTAACCGGCACCAGCTGTAGCTTCAAATTCATGCTGTGCCAACTTGTTATAAGACCGAGTACAGTACAGGTTGTTTGTTACGCTTCCTCATGTCTTTTACCCTCTCCGTCTAGCTGTTTCATTTCCTCAAGTTCGACCACATTTTAGGGCTCAGGACACCTCATGAAAGCCTCATCACCGGTTGGCATTGCGTGCTGTTCTACAGGAGACACTGATAGGCGTAGGGAGCCCTTGCATCATAATATTCTGCTAAAATGCACACACGCTCGGTCAAACGGCTCTCCCCCGCCGCGATCGTAGCTAGGTGGATCCTTGGCCGTGCTGGGATACGAAGGCAATGAGCTGGCTCATAAGCTCGCCCGCGAAGCTCTCATCCGGGAACCTGCGATCGCCTGGTCAAGGCATCCGATCTGTGACGAGGCTCAGCGCTACAAACGAATCATGAAGTCACGGTGCATACACCTCCGTGACTCCTTTCAGACACTCGCCAAACCCCACCTTCAACTCAGCGTCGCTCAAATCATAATCTCCGCAAGATTCGCAGCAATCTGGAGCGCACTCTCTTTCAGTGCCCAGTAGCCCTCCAATCTCCCTTCTTCGTACATCATCATCATCATCATCATCATCGTCGTCGTCGTCGTCGTCATCGTCATCGTCATCATCATCATCGTCGGCGTCGTCGTCGTCATCATCATCGTCATCATCATCGTCATCGTCATCATCATCGCCGTCGTCGTCATCATCATCGTCATCGTCATCATCATCATCATCATCATCATCATCATCATTTATTAACCCTTAAAGGCAAACAAATGAGAGAAAACTAGGCAAAGGAAAAGAGTAACAAATTAATATATAGTCAAACGAAGACAATGTGAAAAAGAAGCACACAGAAGTACACACTACAGTAATACAACATGTTCAATAAAGTGTTTAATCGTTCTGCAGTGCATTGTAGCTTACAAAGGGTATAGGAAAGTTTTATTGTTCTTTGAAATGGTCGATGAGTAGCTGCCTAAAGATGGTAGGACTAGTCTCAACGACAATGTTTTCGGGCACGTTATTCCAGAATTCGGTCGCACAAGGAAGAAACGATTTGTTGAATGCATTAGTGGAGCCATGCAAGCGCTGTATGCTAAAGGAATTATATAAGCGGCGAGATGATCGTACCGGAGTGCGCAGAAGTTTTACCGAAGTGCTGGAAAGTTAAAGTGCAGTTTGTGGAAGCGGCAGAGAATAGAAGTTTTTCGGCGAAGCGCTAATGATTTGAGACCGAGAGATGATTTCATGACAGTAACACAGAGCCGAGGTTTGTGCTGCAAGGTGATGAAACGTACTGCCCGGTTTTGGATGGCCTAGAGTGGGTCAATCAGGTAGGCCCGGTGAGGGTTCCATATTGTTGACGCGTATTCTAGTTTGCTGCGAATATATGTTTCATATGCTAGTTCTCTGATGGCTGGGGGAGACATGGCAACTGATCTCCTGGTGAATCCAAGTGACCTGGAAGCACTAGCGCACATTTTCGTTTTGTGATCTGCCCATTGTTGGGGATGAGGGGTCCTTGAGTGAGCTGACTTTTTCAGCGCCGCAGGTCCCTTCTCCGAATGACGTTGTCGGACTTGGTTATGAAGGAAACTGAACAAGGGGTTTATTTTACATTATTTACAAGATTTAGGAACCCATCGGTGGGTGATGGGGGAAGGTCGGAGGATTGAGAAGATCTGAGGATGATTGAGGATTCCTCCCTCACGGCACTCGTCGTCCGGTTTAAAAAGGGTCCGGTCCCTAGGATTCCCCAGGTTCGAGGAGGTCTTCGCCAGGTTGGGCGTGGCCTAACTTGCGTTGTCGTACATACACACACCACTTCACATAGGGACACGCCCCCGTCACATGCCTCGCCGGAGAGAGAGGGTGCCGCTGGGCCATCTCCCCCACCAGAGAGAGTGTTGTCTTCGCGTCCGAACGACAGTTCTCACGCTGTCAAGCCGAACACTTCTTCCGGGAAGTCCGAATGGGCGAGGCGCCGGCGAGCAGGCACAGTTGAAGGGGTGAGTCACCCCTGCTCGGTTCTGGCGGACACTAATTGCCTCCGTGCCGCACGGTCAATCTTCCGGGAACAATGTTGTTTACAAACGGCAGCAGAATCCTCCGTCTCGAATCCAATAAACCAGGCAAGGACCGGCCGTGGGAACCAAGATGCCTATCGCTGTGCAGTGACCCCGGTTGCAGGTGTCCGGGCCGAATACGCAGCTGAATCAGACCGGCTGTCGCCAGAAACCTTACACCATGTTTGACTGCCCGTTATCTCAATGCCGAGGTACCTGTATGAATTAGTTTGTGACACGGCTATAGAATTCAGGGTGCATGGAAAATAAAGATTAGAGTATTTGCGTGAAATGTGCATGAATTTGCATTTTGAAACATTGAGCTGCATTAGCCAGTCGGAGCACCACTTCTTAATTCTGCTGAGATCTTCCCTAATATTGTCTGATCACTGCTGCTGCTGACGCGGCGATAGATGACGCAATCGTCGGCGAAAAGACGGACGGTTGATGAGATACCAAAAGGTAAGTCGTTGATAAATATTAAAAACGGTAACTGAGCAAGCACCGATCTCTCTGGGGGCCCCGGAGCTTAATCTAGTAGTTCCGGATGTATGACCTGCGATGACTGTGAGCTGTTGGCGGTTAGTTAAGAAGCAGTCGATCCATGATAAACTAACAGGGTCGATTGACCGACGGGAGAGTTTGGACATCAGACGTTGGTGGGGAACGCGATCGAAGGGTTTAGCAAAATCCAAGTAGATGATATCGGTTTGAAATGAGGAGTCTAAATTTAAGTGAAGATCAGTAGTGAGCTCAAAGAGTTGTGTTTCGCACGAAAAGCCTGCTCTGAAGCCATGATGACTGGGAGAGAAGACGGAATTCTGATCGAGGTGCATGAAACACATGCATGAAACGGGCACACATACATGAAACGTGTGTATATGCATGCGTCGCTGGCATACAATATGTCCGAAGAACCACAGAAGATACCGTGGGGTGGAAGGAGACAGCCGATTCTGCTAGTTATGTTTCAGCTACTAGTCCCACTTTGTGTTGTGCCCTTTCACTATCCGTTGTATATTCCGGTTTCTTGACCCTATTTTTATGTTTTACGGACTGGCCTACAGCCATAGCCTCATAAATTATTGGTAAACACGCAAACGCCAGCGTGATATATACACACAACTTTATACAACGCTCCATGCTTCCATTCGCTTACGTGTACTGATAGGCGTTGTAGAAACTGTCAACTCACCCTCTGCATGAGGGATCAAACAGCATTGGCAAGATCTGGCAGCTTGGACCGCACAACTGCAAAATCAGTATCTCGATACGTGGAAAGCATGGCATTTTCGTAGAGAAAAATATGAACATCACTGACGTCGCTCCAGCAGCACTTAAATAAAAATGCCCGTGCATTGAGACTTAAGCGAAAGCTAAAGAAGCCAAGGTGGTTAAAATTATTCTGCAGCCCTCCTCTGTGATTATTTTATACTTGAAGATCTGCTTAGCCATTCTTTTCTTTCCTCGGCTACCCGGAAAATGTGGCACCGTTATTTACTCCTGTCAGCCTTGTGTGACCATGGGGCCACATTTGGCAGGCGGAAGTGTGCTTGGAGTTGCCAGGTGCTTCCGTAAGTCTCTTGCCATCGCTGCAGCCAAGCAGCTGAAATAACTGCAGAGACGGGGCGCGAGAAATACGTTTCATTTCATGAACGCAATGCGCGTGCAATTGAACCAGGGATGGAGGAGGGCTCGGTCAGACACAACACGTGCATCTCACTGGCGACGATTTCGGAGAAAGGCAAACAGGAAAAATACCACAGACACTGTGGCGAAGTTACTGGTCCGTAGTTTAGAATGTATTGTAGAGAGTCAAATTTCACTTGCGAATTGCTTTCTAGCTATCACTGTCGAATTACTTCCTGAAACGTTGCGTTCTACATGTATCTTGCCGACGCAGGCGACATTAATTATCCGCACGAACTGGAAAATGGGATTATGGCAAGGTGGTTTCGCTCTAAGAGCATGTATTCCTTAAAGCTCTCCAGTGAAAGTTGGCCAGCTGCAAACTCGCTGTTTGCAGCTTACCTCCTCCACTCTCTCCCCTCCGCCCGCTCCGCCTCTCTTGAAGGTGATATGTTTTGAAGAATACCGCGCTGAGAAGGATGGGGGGGGGGTGTCAACAGATAAACCTGAAGAAATGCATTGCGGGAATTAGAATTAGACATCCACCCTGAACCACCTCCTCCAAGAGCTCATAATTCATAAATCCGCCTCTGCTTCCTTTATCATTGATAACTGAGTAGAACTTATTACTGTCTTGTATAACCGTGATCAAAGCCCCAACTCCGTTTCACCTAGGTTTATCCGTCCTTTCACCAGGTTTCGTTACTCTCTGTCTCCATTTCCTTCGAGTATCCATTTCTATCCGCTCTTCTTCAGGTATCTACTGGCTGTTCTAATTGCAGCAGAATTCTGGTGGCTAAAAATGCTTCCTGTTTTTCCTGCTACGTTCTGCTTTAGATGTGTTTTATGCGAACCGATCTCTTTTAGCGCGAAAGCATTACTTCACGAGGTCAAACCGGCTCACCGGTTTGTGTGATGCTTGGCCTTGAGGGTGACCTTGAGAAAACAATAAATAAATAAATACTTGCCGCGACAGGAATTAGAACCCACGGCGGCGCGAACAGATCAGCTTCGCTGGCCACTGCGCCAGTGCACTGTGCTGTCGCCGCAGCCGACCATGCCTCGTGTTAACTGCAACACACTCGCTTGTGCATTGCACATCGTCTTCTTCATCAACTAATACTACTATCAAACTAATATTCATGCTTTGAGCTATGTGACTGTAATGACAGAAAGATGTGTGCTCCATACATTGGCGTGGACAACATGTGGCGCAAATACGACACCAGAGCAATACGCGTTGGCTTGATAACATTGATGCAGAAACGGAGCCCTGTAGTATAGGCCGCCGGCGTACATTGGGTAAATTGGCATTGACGATGAAAAACGTGAAGATGCGCATGACTGGCTCCTTGAGTAGCAACAACAGTGGACACCTCAATCGCGCTTTAAACCACCAGCCAATTTTTCCGGTTCAGTTTGCGCATGTATTATATTGCCGGGTTGGTACCACTCTACTTTCAATTCTCCTCCTCTTCCTCGTGCAATACCTTTTTGATCCTCCCAGTAAATGACAAGTGTCAATTTGCGGTCGAGGGATTACGACATTTGTGGTTAGAACTTGCACCAAGCCTTGTAAAGTCAGCTGCACTTTAAATGATAGCATGCTATGAGCATTCAGCCAATGATTAGCTATAGGTACGAATCACAAGCACACAACTTCGCTTTCCTGAACACTCTTCCTGTGAACGAATGACACTCGCAGGGTAATTTATACTTCAATGCTAAAGTCACAACAGGCATCGTTCTTTTATTCATAGTCAGTGTTTCCTCCCATAATTCTTCTAGCTGTACAAAGAGGGGATCGTATTACAGCCCACAGAAGAGGCCGTGAAGAATATAGGCTGTCCTTCGTAGTGAAATAAAAAATGCATTTTTTTACCCCCTATCCGTTCTTTTTCTTCTTGTTTATTTGTTACCTTTTGAGGGACAGATTCGCAGTGTACGACGCAAGAAAAATTACAGTAGCCGGTACGCCTGAAAAGAGCCATTAAAAAAACAACCTTAAGCGGCTTTTAATTGTTCTTTCCCTTCTTATTTCCTCCTCTTTCACCTGGAAACGAACTTAGCATTTCAACGAGGTTATTCGAACAAGGTTATAACAATAGCTACACGCACTAATGTGACCGCGGTACCGACCAGGTGCGCAGACAAGGCTTCAGCGATAGAGAGTGACACTGACGCAGTGACAGTCTCCAAGCTGGCGTTGGGAAAACTCAGTGTGGCATTCGCGGCCGTGTGGACATTCGACCGTAATCTGCGGGGACCTTGGGGAAACACTCCCTGGAAAGTTCCCCGTATGCTAGCGCAGCGTCCACGCGTGCATGAATATATCTGCCTCTCTTCAGCTCGCGTGTGTGGCCACTGGCAGTTGACCAGCAGTAATCGACCGTCGAGAGCTTCTTAAGTGGCTCCGTTCCACTCGGAGCTCACGTTACGAAGGCTGACGCACGTACTCCTTGTCGGAAAATGCGCTGCTCGCCTAGTGTTAAGAGCGGACAGCTGTTATTGCAATGCAGCATGCACTTGACAAGATCGCGGCCAATGGGAGGTGACGACGACTTCTTGAAGTCCGCGATGCGCTGTAGGGCGGAATGCCATGCGTCTATATTCTCCTCTTTATGCATTGTCCTCGTCGCAGTAATATCAACAATAGTAGTAGCAGTGCGCAGAACGCGATAGCGGTGTTATTGGCTTCACTGTGTCGATTTAGGTGAGAAGCCAACAGCCTCCGAGGTCGACGGAAGCACGGAGTAATTTTCAGCGTTTTAATTAAGGAATTAGTTTTGATATGGCACCGTAAGTGGGCTGAAATGTTCTAAAGCCGGGCATGAGCATTCAGTAGGCGCCGTAGTGGAGGGCTTCGGGTTTATTTCCAACAAAATGGGTTTTCTTAACAGATACTGACATCATGGTACCTACGAGCGTTTTTACATTTCGTATCCACATCGAAATCCGGCCTACGCGGCAGCGATACGATTCTGCGCCCTTGACTCAGCAGTCGGATGCCAAAGCGATTAAGCAACCCCCGCTGTGGGTCATTATTTTACAAAGGACGATAGTTTTAAAGAAAGAAGTAGTAAAGAGTGGCCCATCCCACTACTTGGATTCAAACCAACGGCCTCCGCATGTCGCGTGCTGTTCTCTACCAGTTGAGCTGCGGTGACAAATGTCTCGCTTTCTGCTGTCAAACAATTTGATACCTGCAGCCTAGACTTCTTCCCAGCGCCGCATTGAACCGCAGCGATGGGCGAGGGATCTCTTGTCATATACTGCTAGTGTCATGTGGAACGTGGTCGACTTAGATAATGGTTAATGGGGGTTTAAATTCCCAAAGCGACTCAGGCTATGCGGGGCGTAGCTAACGTTGTAAACGGATCCGTGGTGCGTTAGGTAAGGCCCTAATCGAAGACATCACGTACCAGGAAGCGAGCAGGAGTGCCGTCGACGGTGGTGTGCACGAGAAACTCCTTGAGAAAATGGTACTCTTCTCCAAGTTAAGCGTGAGTTTAATTACTTTATCGCTCGTGTCTGCCCTGGAACTCAGCATTCTTTGGTAGATTATGCCCACTTCTGCAATGAGCAAAAATGGAAAACGACAATTATGCCCCACTATGTCCGCAGTGTCTACACCGCATAGCGTATATTTCATGCCACTCATTCCTTTATGTTCTTAACGATGTATCGGGTATAAAGACGAAGCCTAAATTAACGTAACACAGATCATTTATGTGATCAGATCAACAAGACTCCGGCTTCTGGCTGTTTTGGCCGGCACCAATGCGTCGTCTTCCCGGGCTACTTAGGGAACTGAACTTTGTGTTATTCCAGAGCAGAACCATTGCTCACTGCTAGTCTAGCAATAATGTACAACCAAGGCCTTGTCCTTTTCTGTCCACCACTACAATGGTCGTGCTAGGACTTTTGCCTTAAATCTAGAAAGGATACTTTCCAGATTTTCTGCCTTTCCTCGGGACAAAGAAGTACCTGCGATAGCTGTCTTGAGCTAAATAGTTAACGCGTTATTTATGGGAAGGGTGTGCATGATTAACGGAAACTGATAGGCCCACGGGTCGCTTTTTTTCCCTTTTTTTACTTGTCTTCAAAAAGATTAACAAAAATGTAACGCCATAGGGAAACTAGCACTGCGGCGGCGCGAAAACGACTCCCTAACATTGAAGGAAACAGTGCTCAGGAGTTATTAAGATGAACAGGCGCCCAACATATAATCGCTTATGCTTGCCTTATTGAGAAGTTTTGTAAGTTGCAGATTCTCTTAATAAATTACACGTTATATATATATATATATATATATATATATATATATATATATATATATATATATATATATATATATATATATATATATATATATATATATTATATATATATATATATCCCCCGACACCCACGACCCCGCCACCGCCTGTTGCTGCTCCGTTGAGCTACGGTCCTCCAGTTGAAGTGCCGCCTGCCCCCACTCCCGTGCCTCTCACGTATGCCGAGGCTGTCGCGCGACCACCGCGACCGCAGGCTTATACGTACGTTCCTCAAGTGGTGCCTGCGCCTGCTGCTCCACGGACCCGCTTCACGCCCCCTACCTACAACCCTTGGCGCACGGCTGACAATCGACCGATATGCTACGCCTGCGGTCTTCCGGGCCACGTCGCGCGCCTCTGTCGACGTACTCTGCATGCGCCTGTCCACCCTCTGTCAGACTACCCTGATGCAGACCGTACCTTTCGCCCACGTTTCGGACCACAACCTCAGGAGACCTCTCCTGACCGCGAGCACGGTCGCCAGCCCTACGTTTCCCACCGCTCGCCTTCGCCTCGCCGCCGCTCATTGTCGCCCATGAGGCGTCGCAACGTCCGCGCCGATTCGGAAAACTAGCAGCCGCAGTTCCGGGGGCACGAACTGCGCACTCATCGCCCTGCTTAAGTCCTCGCCTTTCCCCGCCGAACCTTCTGGACGTTTTTGTCGACGGAGTCAAGACACCTGCGCTTGTGGACACTGGGGCCACTGTTTCTGTTATTCACGAAAACTTCTGCCGCTCGCTTCGCAAAGTTACAACCCCATCTTCTGGACTCTCACTCCGTACCGCCAGCGCCGATACCGTTCATCCCTCTGCCGCTTGCACAGCACGCGTCGTCATCGCCGATGTTTTGTATGTTGTCGAATTTTTAGTCCTCCGTGCCAGCTCCCATGACGTCATCCTTGGATGGGATTTTCTCTCCCTGCACAGTGCCGTCATTGACTGTGCCCGTGCGCACGTCGTCTTCTCTCCACTCTGCGATGCGCTCCTCGACGAGCCTCCGATTCGTTGTGCTGCTAAGATTGTTGTCGCCGAGGACACTGACATTCCCCCTGACAGTGCCGTGCTTGTCCCTGTTTGCGCCGCCTCAGTTTTTGACGCCACCGTTCTCTTCATGCCTTCCCCTGTACTTGCCTCTCGCCGACACCTATGTCTTCCCTTCGCCGTCATCGACATTCACCACGGTGCTGCCGCCATCCTCGTCTCTAACACCTCATTCTCCGCGCTCTCCCTGCTCCGTGGCGAGTGCCTCGGCCATTTTGAAACCGCTGCTTTGATCTCTTCCTTCGACACTGATGTAACCTCCTCCAGTGCCGAAGTCGCTGCCCTCACCCCACGTGGTGCTACTCCAGCTTTGTCATCGGACATTTTCGACCGCTGCATTGACCGCGCTCTCGACACTGCTCACCGCGCGCAGCTCCTTGCCCTGCTCAACCAGTTTCGCTCATCGTTTGACCACCAGTCGACTTCTTTGGGCCGTGCGACCACTGTCGAGCACCACATTGACACCGGAACCCATGCTCCTCTCCGTCAGCGCCCCTACCGTGTGTCGCCTCCCGAGCGCCGCGTCATAACTGAGCAAGTTGACGACATGCTACAACGCGGCATTATTCAACCTTCCGCCAGTCCTTGGTCGTCCCCAGTCGTCCTGGTTAAAAAGAAGGATGGCTCGATACGATTTTGCGTGGACTATCGCCGGCTCAACAAAATTACGCGCAAAGACGTCTACCCGCTACCACGTATTGACGACGCCCTTGACTGCTTGCAAGGCGCCGAGTTCTTCTCCTCCCTGGATCTCCGTTCCGGCTATTGGCAAGTCCCGATGGCTGAGTCCGACCGTCCTAAAACGGCGTTCGTCACCCCTGACGGACTCTATGAGTTCAACGTGATGCCATTCGGCCTCTGTAACGCTCCCGCAACGTTTGAACGAATGATGGACAACATCTTGCGCGGCCTGAAGTGGACTGTTTGTCTCTGCTATTTAGATGATGTTGTCGTGTTTTCGCCCGATTTTCCGACGCATCTCAAGCGCTTGCGCCAGATACTGAGCTGCCTCACCAATGCTGGCCTTCAACTTAATCTCAAAAAATGTCACTTTGGTGCCCGGCAGCTGACAATACTCGGCCACCTCGTCTCCAAAGACGGCGTCCTGCCCGATCCTGACAAACTCCGTGCTGTCGCTGACTTCCCTAAACCGACTTCTACAAAACAAGTGCGCCGATTTGTGGGTCTCTGCTCCTATTTTCGGCGATTTGTTCCCAATTTCGCCTCCATCGTCGCGCCCCTGACGAAACTTCTTAATGGTCCCGCCGACCTGTCTACGTGGGACTCGGCCTGCGACGACGCTTTTGCTGCGCTCCGTCGTTTTCTCACCTCACCACCTATCCTTCGACACTACGACCCCAGTGCCCCTACTGAAGTGCACACCGACGCAAGCGGAATCGGCCTCGGGGCTGTCCTTGCCCAGCGCAAGCCCGAATTTCCTGAATACGTCGTTGCGTACGCCAGCCGTGCCCTCACCAAGGCTGAGTCGAACTACACCGTGACGGAAAAGGAGTGTCTCGCCGTAGTGTGGGCTCTAACAAAATTCCGCCCATACTTATATGGCCGCCCGTTCACCGTCGTCACCGATCATCACGCTTTGTGCTGGTTGGCTTCACTCAAAGATCCCTCAGGGCGCCTAGGCCGCTGGGCCCTCCGTCTTCAGGAATTCGATATCACCGTAGTTTACCGATCGGGCCGCAAGCACTCCGACGCCGACGCCTTGTCCCGCTCCCCACTGCCCTCTCCTGCGCCCTCTTCGCCAATATCTGCATCCCTACTCGCAGCGCTCACTACCATGGACATGCCCCATCAACAACGCCAAGATCCATGGATTTCATCGTTGCTCGACGTACTTCGTGCACCCTCTACGGCCTCCTTCCCTCGAGCACTTCGTCGCCAGGCTTCCCATTTTGCCCTTCGCGACGGTCTTCTGTACCGGCGCAACTATCGTCCAGATGGCCGCAAGTGGCTTCTCGTGATTCCCCGACATCTCCGCACTGAGATTTGTGAACACCACCATGCCGATCCTCAGAGCGCTCACGCTGGCTCGCTGAAAACGTACGAGCGACTACGCCAGAGGTACTATTGGCGGGGCATGTACAACTTCGTTCGTCGCTACGTTCGCTCCTGCACGGCCTGTCAGCAGCGGAAGTCGACACCTCGCCCTTCGACTGCCCCGTTACAGCCAATACCGTGTCCGGCTCGCCCTTTTGATCGTGTGGGCATCGACCTATATGGGCCACTTCCCTTCACGACCGCTGGGAATCGCTGGATCATAGTCGCCGTGGACCACCTCACTCGGTATGCTGAGACCGCTGCCCTACCTGCGGCTACTGCTCGCGATGTAGCCTTCTTCCTTCTTCATCACTTTGTCCTGCGTCACGGCGCTCCTCGCGAACTTCTCAGTGACCGCGGCCGTGTTTTCTTGTCTGAAGTTCTTCACGAGCTTCTCGCTGCGTGCCACACAGTCCACCGCACCACTACTGCTTACCACCCTCAAACCAACGGCCTCACCGAACGCTTCAACCGTACTCTTGGGGACATGATCGCCATGTACATTCACTCCGACAGCTCCAATTGGGATCAGGTTCTTCCGTTCGTCACCTATGCATATAACACCGCCTCTCAAGCAACCACCGGCTTTTCCCCATTCTTTCTTTTATTCGGACGCGAACCTTCTTGTATGTTGGATACAATCCTTCCCTACAACCCCGACAGCTCGGAATATGCTTCCCTCTCTGACATCACCCGCCATGCTGAGCAGTGCCGCCAGTTGGCTCGCTCCTTCACCGCCGAACGTCAAGGTCTCCGTACCCATGCTTCCGATCAAGACACGCCCGCGGTTCACTTCTCCACTGGCTCACTGGTCTGGCTCTCTGTTCCGAATACGTCCAAATTTTCGGCCAAGCACATCGGCCCTTACCGCATCTTGGAGCGTACGTCACCGGTCAACTACATTATCGAACCGGTGACACCTTCTTCGGACCATCGCCGCCGTGGCCGCGACGTCGTTCACGTCAGCCGCTTGAAGCCGTATTATAGCCCCCTCGTAGTCTCCTCTCCTTGAGTCGCCAGGATGGCTCCCTCTTTCCGCCGGGGCACTTGGAATGAAGAAGATGAACCAGCCCCGAAGCCAACGACGACGAAGCGCTCGCGCCGCCGGTTGGATGCTCGTGCTGGATGGAACACTGCCGCTTGTGTCTGGTCTCTCGGCTCTCTGCCTCGTAGATTGCCTGTGCCAAGGTCTTCGTAGCCGGCGCTTCCATCGTGCCAATAAACCGCTCTACAATATATATATATATATATATATATATATATATATATATATATATATATATATATATATATATATATATATATATATATATATATATATATATATATATATATATATATATATATATATATATATAGAGAGAGAGAGAGAGAGAGAGAGAGAGAGCCAAGTGATGCAGATGTATATTACTTTTGTTTGTAATGCGTCAGCTTAGTGATAACTTCTGGCACTTAGTTCCATTGGTCTTTTGACCTATTGGCTTCCTGCGTATCCTCTATAGGTGTACAGGTTAATACAGCACAAAGAAATGCTGTTTACAAAGTTTGTGGGCATACCATGCGTAACGGACGTTGCAATGAAGCGGCCCTGAACTGGAGTCCACAGTACTCAGAATTCTCTCTTCAGTTCTGCAGTTTATGACGGAAGAAATGAGTGGCTATATTTAAACACTAATATTATGACACTGAGTCACTAAGAACATGTAGTAATTAGTTTGTATTGTCAAGGTCTGGCTAGAAAAAATCGCCAAGTGTATTTATTTATTTCACCCTCAAATGTTCCAATTTATGTCATAGCAAGAGGGGTGCACAAATAGGGCACTAGAAGAAAAGAAACAGAACACGGAAGAGAATATGAAGAAAAACTTAAACCATTGTAATTAGCCTCATTAAAGGAAGGAGCTCCGATCATAGCCTCCTTTTTGAAACAGGGCGCTTCGCAATATTTGTAAAAATTTATTTCATTGAGATTAAAGTTGGAGAAATTTCTCAATGTCACTCAGAATATATTTAGCACACAAACTTATTCCACAAATTAAATGCTCCAAATTCCTTTTTTTCAAATCGTTTTCGTGTGATTTCGTGTGTACCAATAAAGTTCGCATTGCAGAATTAAATGACCGTAAGTCAGCATCAAACTTCAGAAAGCTTGTTTAGAAATGACGACCTACTCCAAAAAGATTTTAAAGGTTGATTTGCACTGGTCACTGCGAAATATCAATCCTTATAATTCCAGGTGTCTCGAATAGGGCTATAGCCCCCATTTTAAAATGTAAGTGTCCGCTTAACCTTCCCAGCGAGTGACGCTCCTATTTGCTTAAACGAAGTTTCTGAGCCGAGATAGGTCAAGAGCAGTAACTAGACAAAAAAGTAGCTCTAACGTCTTCTGCTTACATTTTTTTTTTGCCAGAGTGAGATGCGAGCTCGTGCGAACACATACAACAACGAATTTATTTGCCCCATCGGTCTTCTCCAAGGGTCTGGCAGGGGGGAAACAAGCGCGACCTTATTCATGTCGGCCGCTTCAGCGCGCACCGTGCTTTTCTAAAGGCGAAAACACGAAAAACGACATCCGTAAACGTATATACAACAAGATGTGGCAGGTCACTACAATGCTGGTCACTCGTGTTTCTTTTTAGCTCCCTGATATATAGGGCATATGCGGAAAGGCCGACGTCATGATCTTTTCTCTGCTTTTGCATACGGTAGGGCACCAGACATCAGGCAGCTAAGCGTAGTTTTAGCAATTTCAAGAGCTATTGTTTAAAAGAACTTCTATTTGGGCTAGGTGGTTCATTTCGATCCAGAAAGGAAATTAGTAGCGCCGAAAAAACACACAGACACAGTCCTACGTCGTTCTTCTACTGTGTCTGTGTGTTTTTTCGGCGCTAGTGTTTTCCTTTCTGGTTCAAGAGCTATGTTTTCGAAATCGGCGATCAAAATTCCGAGAATGTTGTTGTGCACCCGTTTACTCTTTTGTTGCTCCTTGTCAAATTTGATCTGTAAATTAACTCTCATAATTTCCGAAAACACACAGAGTTGTGCGTGTCAGCTTTCTGATCAACATGTTTCGCTATCACGTAATGAAAGTGTGTCAGTCTCATAACAGCGAAGCGGCATTTCACGCCTGACAACAAATATCTACAAACTATTGTTGGCACTGATCATGATAGGGAGGAAACGCTGCATGTGCTCCTTCGTCTTCGTCCACTTTCACCTTCGTCGACGAAATGCGGTGACCTGGTGAAACGAACTACATTTTTTTTTACAACTAATCAGCTTACCTCATTTCGCTGCTGTCGACGGTGGAAGCGCACCAATACTGCTGTTTTTTCACCTTCATTTATCGGACATGAGCAGGCGATTCGCCAAAGTACATTTTTTAAACAATTAATTTGCCCATGTACAGCGACCTAAAAAAATTGATGGCGGTCCAGCATTACTAAGCACGAAATAATGGACGAAAGCCGGTTTTTGCAGGTGGTCGCCACAGCCAGCGCTGTTGTTGCTTTGAAGGCCCAGGCGCGCTATTCGTCTCGGAGCACACTGAGTCGCCCCGGGATTGTCGTGCTCGTTTGAAGATCTCTACCATGTTATTCGCCTCATCTAAGTCGACTGGGTCTTTTTCATCGTGTATTGGCAATTTACCCAAAGAACGCCGGCGGGTTATTGCTAAAGTGTTGCGTTTCTGCAACAATGTTTTCAACTTGAACGCGCCGTGTGTGTGTGTGTGGGGGGGGGGGGGGGGGTAAAAACGTTACTGGCGCACTTGGACGGGTTTTCGGGGAGAGTGGAGGGTTCCACCGCTGCCTTGCTTGGGTGGTAGCCCTTATTCCGGGACGCCATTGGTAGCAGCCGCCGCCCGCGCTCTTTGGACCAGAGCCCTCTGGGACACCAGGTCCGAGCAGTCTGCCCGCGTCGCCTCCCAGCCTTCTCTCCTTGGCTGCTTTATTCTCTGTGGTCCGGGATTTTTCTGGCATGCCCATATCGTGTGGTATACGTCTGCCCACGTGTCACAAAATTTTTAGCACCCCGAAAAAGTCGAGTCTATGTGTTTTAAAATCTCGGGGCCTAGGGGTCACCCCGTTTGCAGCTTACCCTTCCGATTCAAGACTGTGGTCGCTATGAGGTTCCTGGGGGGGGGGGGGGGGGGGGGGTGCGGGGGGTTCAAGCATATCTGCAAAGGCTTAGTCCACGTCCTATTTGCGCAAACACAGCATTTGCTTTGTTACTTTCTAGTATATCTTGCGCAGGGGGGTCTTAGCTACTGAAGGAGGACCTTATCAACTGGGGACCTGTGACCACCTTCGAGTTTTACGGCTTAAGTTCCAAAAGGTTCTTGCGTGCAGTAAAAAGTTTAGGTGTTATTTTTACTGAGAACTTGAGTTGGAATGATTACATCGAAATGATGATGAACAAACTGTCAAAGGTTGTCGGTATTTTGTGCCGACTAAGATACTTCATGCCGAAACGTATTAAGGAAATGCTGTATAACGCACTGTTTTCTTCTGTTGTAACTTATTGCTTTTTGGTGTGGGGTACTACGTATTTTGCTAATACTAACAGTTTGTATCTCCTGCAAAAGAACGCTGTTCGAAATATTATGAATGCCTCTCGACTAGGACACACTGAACCGATTTTCAATGAACTTAGAATCATCCCCTTGCCACAGCTGTACGAAACTTTACTCCTACGGCTGTTTGAAGCCAGTGTTAATAAAAACAATTGCCCTATGGTAAAGCTGTCAGGATTACAATGCAAAGAGCCAAAGTATTTTACGCGAACTACATTCAAATGGTTTGCACCTCAGATACGAACAAATTATGGCTATCAGATTTATTTATTTAATTATTTATTTAATTTATTTATTACAGATGCCTCGAGGGCCCTTGGGTGAGGGCTTTACATGAGGGGTAAATGTTCAGCTACACTCTCCCGTATCAACTGAACAAAGAGTCCGAACTGATGTATAGCTAATGCCAAATCTGTTATGTGTTTGTAAGGTGTTTCGGCTTCGTCAAGCCTTCTTACCGGCTTTTTGCCGGCGCACCCAACATCGTCATGAGGTTAAATAAACATGATTCTGATTCTAATTCTGAGGTTACATCACGGGCAGCGAGCTTTGACGCTGCGTCAATAAATGGCTGCGCTTCAATGATTCTGCCCATCACTGTATTTTTTAACCCGCCCTAAAACACCCTCGCGTGGCCTTTCCGTGTCCTCAGCACCCTCTAGTAAGCAGTCTCAAAGGGTGCAGGTAGAAGCGACCACCAAATCGCACCTCAGTTTGTCAAGCACCACGATGGACCAAAGTAAAAAAAAAACTTTCACTCTGTAACTTCGTCAACAAACATTTATTAGCGTCCGAACACGGGTTAATAACTTTTCGCGAACCACGTTTGTCTGGGGGAGCGGAAATCCAGGTGTCATTCCAATTTCTTTATCTTTGGCCGGGATGTGCAGTTTCCAAGAATGCAAACCTATGGCAGACCAATAAGGAAAATTGTGATTGGTGAACGCACAGAAAAGTGACAAATGCTGCAAGAAAAAAAAGATAACAGCGGGCAGAGAAGCGGTAAGAAAATGATTATCGCTGTCATTTATTCACTTCATCCCGAAGACGGGAGAGGAGTCTGGCCGTGATTATCAACGCCGTTGATTGGAAAGGATTGAATCTTAACAAGTGTTGATGGTCAATTAGTTGTCGAAATCGTTCTTTCCCTGACGTCTTTCGAGATCAGGGCTAAGATCCACAATACTTAGCTTCCCTAAAAGAAACAAGTATTGTTCGCCGTTGGACGGCCCTTTCTTGATAGCAAAAATCGCCACAGCTTTGGAGGTGACCATTCAAGCACCATTTTATTCTTGAAAGAAGGTTACTGGACGCGGCTGCGGAACGTATATCACTACCTGCAATGAAGCTGGTTATCTTGAATGGTTTGATTTGATTTGATTTAATTCTACAAACAAGGAGATACTAGGTTGTGGTGGGAAACGAGTGGAAAAAGCTGCAAAGAAGGCAGCTTGACTGGCCCCAAGTTACGTTTTCAATGGCAGCAGCAAGGCAGGAGGGGAACTTGTTAAACAAAAACGAAAGACCAACGGCAAATTCATATAACAATTTTAAAATATCCAGAAATGCGTGAAAAAATGTACAACCCTACACAGCCATGACCGCAAAAACACTTCATACAGATTTCTTGCGGAACAAGTGAGAACATCGATATTACATCTGGAAAGATGAGTAAGTAAACTCGACAGCCGGTGCCATAACATTTGCTGACCATAACTAGTACGTAGGTGAGGAACACATCAAGTTTCGGGAGCTCGAGTTTTTTAAGGGGCTTCGCGTTTCGCGAGATTAGCCAGACAGCTGAGGACGCCAATATTTTTTACATCTCTTCGGTAAGTTAACAGTAAGCGGTGACTTATTAAGGCAGGCAATCTGAGAGTTCTGAGCGAACTGCAAAGAGGAGCAGAATGAAAGTCGTGAGGCTTATTGCATCTGACACGAAGAACTTTCTCCTGAAAAACAAACAGCTTACGAATGTTCGTGTTTGAAGCCCCCCATACGAGACAGCAGTAAACAAGGCGACTGACAAAAAGTGCACTAAAAATTATTAGTTTTACGGATTGATGCAGGTACCCGAGGGAATGGACAACCCCAGCACCTGTGACAGTTTGCCAGCGAGAAAATCTATATGGGCGTGTCTGGACATATCTTGATCAAAGTGCACACCCAAATATTCGATTGATCGTACAACTGAAACTATACATCTCCAGGTAATGTGACATTCATATTTTTTTTGGATGAAAGAGTAAGGCTTTTGTGTTTTCGGTGTTGATTATCAGGCCGTTTTTGAAAGGCCACTGATCTAATTTAGAAAGCATTGAGTTAGCACTTAGGACCAAATCATCTGGGGTTATCGATGAAAAGAAAAGTGGTGTCATCGGCATACATAATGTACGTGGTGTCGGGGGTCAATGTTAAGAGGGCCCAAGATGCTTTCTTGAACACCTACATGAACAGGAAGGACATTAGATGATAAGCCGTTAACATTCACGATGCCTTTCTGTGACTCAAGTGTGATTTAATTAAGTCCAAGGCCTAACTTCGAATGGTATAGTAAGGTAGTTTACGAAGAAAAGTTTATGGTAATTGGAATCGAAGGCTATGGAAAAGTCGACAAAAACACCTAAAGTTAATAAACGTGCCTGAAAATTTTCTAGGATTAGTTCTTTCTGCTTAAGGAGTGCCAGGTCAGTCGACATGCATTTGCGGAAGACATACTGATGCAGCTAGGGTTAATAAGTTATGCTTGTAAAGAAAGCGAGATAACCCACAAAATTTCATTTCTCAAGTCCTTTGGAGAAAATCGGGAGTGTGGACATAGGTCTTTAGTTCGAAATTTGTGTTTGGTCACCTGTTTTGACAGTGCAAGCAGCTTTGCCTCCTGCGTTCTTTTCGGAAATTGGCCTTGCGAAAGACTGATAGTAAAGATGAACAAGAACCGGTGAAATAATGTCAAGCACATACCTGACTGGCCTGATCTTCAAGCCATCAGCATCATACGCATTACTGTTACTCAGTTCACGGAAAATAAGTGTTATCTCAAGTTCATTCGTAGGGTTCAAATTATCAATTGCGTGCAGTGAGCATCAATGAAATGGCATGCGTTCAGGCTGGCAGTTTCGTGACAGATACTGGTGAAATTGTCGTTAAAACAACCGGGAAGCGCGTCACCACAGATTTCCGCGCCATTAGTGAGAATGCGCATTTAAGGTGTAGGACATAATTCTCGGCTCATTAAAGTCTTTAAGTTGTGCCATATTTTACGGCTATCACTTTGGCATGTTAAAAAGTTCGTTTCAAAATATGAAGTTGGAGCTGAACGTAGCTCTTTTGTAAGCCGGTTACGAAAGGACCTAAATATTTCCAAATCGCCAGGATCTTTGGGACTGATGAACCTGTTAAAAAGCTTATTTTTTTCAATAATTTTTTAAATAGGTCACACGTCGTCCACGGTTTACGCATTCGGGAAGCGCGAGGCTTTCTGAAACTGAAGAGATGCGCCTCAGCAATCCGCCACTGCATCTTCTGTAGCCAGTATCGAGCTGAAGCTCAACAGATCGTTATGGGACGTGTTCTACGACAGCCTCCAAAACGGTCTGAATACCGGCTTACAAGACAGTGAGTTCTCGCGTAAGCATCTGTAAGCCTTACGCACCCGACATCTTCTTATCATGGATGCCTAGCACAAACCTCACGTATCCCGCCCAGCATACATGAAATTAACGAACTGCAATGTTTCGCAGCTACGCTCTGTCCTACCGCTTAATGTCTTTTTTCCTCCTGTTTATCACACTGCTTTATTCCTTGCACTTTTACGCTGGTCGTTGTTCAGGTGCACGTCGGGAATGTCGCGGCTTCTATACGACCGACACTTCCTTTTTTCTTCATTTTATTTAGTAGAACCCTACCGCCTAATTCGTCGGCTTATGTACCCGGGAGCTCTTGTTTACGAAATTATACGCCGCAGACCCGACAGACTGTTTCATATTCACCATTCTTCGAACCGATGAGAATGTTGCATATGCATTATGCAGCTACCAATGTAGACATCGCTACGGGCCGACGTTTAACTCCGCTTTGTGCACGAGAACACGCTGTACTCACATTCTTGCCATTTCCACACGGCGTTCCGTCCGCGACGTATGCGTACTTGACGTCATTATGAATTCTTTTTGTAGTAGCACTTAAAGGCGCAGTTGCGGCTGCCCCATTCCTGGAAGCATTGACAGCAAGTTGTCCGCTGTACATCACGCTATTTTTCTTCCACAGGTAGATTAACGAAACGTTTTGATTATTGTAACTTTACAGCTGGCATCCCACTGCATCGATGCCTACATTCTTCAGGTCAAAAATGAAACTGAATCAGTGCTTACCGGTGGGCTTGACGACTAGTCTGAGCTGACCAAGCAAGTGCGTCACTTCTTTAACATGCGCTACAGTCAACCCTGCTTGAGGTGCAAGCTATCATGAGGATCATGCCTCGACTACAAGGGCACTAAACATGTATAACATGGCGGTATTGGAATAAGCACTATTTATGACTATTCCGAGCACGGAGTTATTCTGCAGTCTCTTCTGGGCGAAGCATCGCGTTCTGGGTTGTTCCTTAAGGCTGTCACGAAAAACATTTTTCTGATGTGTTGAACGTTCAAATACGTTGATGTCTTAGCTACACGACACTGCCTGACAGGTTTAACGCTTTTCCGGCGAACAAAATGCTGAGTTCCGGTGGTGTTTATGGTTGTAAGTTGGTGGCGTTTATTTTCGTTAATTTACATCACGTAAATAAGCCGCGTAGGGCGGACAGAAGGTGTTATTGTACACCTGACAATGGCCTGTCCTAACAAGACAACCGTGGTATTACAAAATTATGTGCAGAGCAAGGAAACTACTCTCTCTCTCTCTCTCTCTCTCCCTATATATATATATATATATATATATATATATATATATATATATATATATATATATATATATATATATATATATATATATATATATATATATATATATATATATATATATATATATATATATATATATATATAGATGTGTGTGTGTGTGTGTGTGTGTGTGTGTGTGTGTGCAAGTTGAAAAACGCTTCATTTAGTCAAAGATTTATTTTAAACCGACGTTTCGGACAGAGCCTGTCCTTTCTCAAGACTGCGGTTACAGCTATCTTTTTCCTCTTCTTAAGGAGTTGCATTGACACACATGTACGACACATGAACAAAACAACAAGCAAACGGATACAGGAAGAGATGGGCACAAAGGAAAGAATACTAGAAAAGAGAGAGTGAAAGAGAAAAAATAAAACCAAAAACGCGCTGTCCCCGCCGCACACATATATCATATATATATATATATATATGATATATATATATATATATATATATATATATATATATATATATATATATATATATATATATATATATATATATATATATATATATATATATATATATATATGATTAGGCATGATTTAGCCTTTTACCAATCATACCGCCAACTTCTTCCTCTGTATCTCATAACCAGAAACTTTTCCTTAACAAGCTTAACAAGCCCGAAAAATCTGATTCTGTAAAAAATAAACGGTGCTGAAATGAAGACTTACCGTGTCTGCTTTGCCATAGCCGTATTCATAGTATACTTTCTTGCAGAACATGTCCCTGTCCTGCTTTTCGCCTGGAAATCGGTTAATATAATACGGCTTCCTTGCGGCGTTAACCTCACTGAGGCACGTGTAGTTCGGACGGCTGAAAATCCAACAGAGCAGGAACCAGTCACACCTTTTGTCTTCCGTTATCACCATCATCGATACAGCCACATGCATTATCATGCGGATCATCAGTTACAGAGGAAGTGGTCTCGCTGTGATCTCTATTCTGCTCTATATTCTCATCTATCCGCGGTGGCCCCATTGATCAACCGTGATCTTTCACTTAAGCATGGACTTAAACAAGGTGCGGTGGCGCTGCTCGCTGGTTGAAGGTAACGGCATTGGGTACGGCCCACAGGAATGGAAGTGAACAAACGTTTTGAGAGTGGTTCCCTGATTTCACAGCGCGCCTATGAGGCCGTCCCTTTGTTACAAAAAAAGCAGAGACATCCTAAAACAGAATTAGAGAGTTTGGAATGCCATTCTAAACCCGATATATTTTTCAAACACCCCAATATGTGCATGTCTTAGTTAGCCCCGGGTGGAGATACCAGGTGGGAGGGTGGCCCATAGAAACAGGCGTACGGAAAACTTAAAGAAGTAATTTGCTCTTTTCGCAGAGCACCTTTCAAGGCCGCTGTTCATTTATAGTCGCCGGGTATTTTTAGGCAGATGACTGAAAAGTATGCAACGTAATTTAGAAGGTGATATCTATATAAAACGGGACGATAAATTTGTGGTATGATGCAGGACATACTTTCGACTGTGGCTAGGCACCTAATAAGCAAGTTGTTTGTTCAAATCCGACAAGTTTCTCGTGCAGTTCGACATGCCGCCGCGTGCGATGCATTTGCTCATAAATATAATCCTTCGGACAAGACACCTCTGCATAGAACACACAGCTCTACATAGCGTGCCTGTAAAGCTCTCTAGACAGGCAGGCTAGACGGGCACATAGGGGGCCTCTGCTAGCGCCCCCTGTCTTTGTAAACGCGGTGTTTACACGGCAGTTAAGTACGGTCAGTACTTCCCTACCGCCTTGGATTGTGTTTCTATTCTATCGATGTCCAATCTATCATTCAAAGAGCACTGTGTTTCTGAGATAAATTTGAGGTATCCGAGGTAGCGATGTCTTTTTGCAAACCCAGCATACTGAGAATTATAGTGCCCCTGGATCTATTGGAAAATGATGGTTTAACTCAGCTGCACACTGTCGATGGCGCCACGAAAATCAAGGGCTGAAAGCCTGCGATTTGTGAGGAGCCGCACTTTCGCATGGCATCGTGTACCATGGAGATTTTATATGGTACATCGCTTTCTAGTGGCACTGGGGTTTTCACGGCATCATGCTTTAGATGAGCAATCAACAAATCAGAAATGCCCACTCAGTGAAGCTCGATTGAACTCTCCGTGGACAGGGTGGCTTGGCTGAGCTTACTTGTAGAAGTTCATTATTTCTCGTGAGCAGCACTTGGAAAATCTGTACATGTTGGGGTCGACGAATTCGTAGCTCATCATATATCCGTCCTTCCAGGGACAGTCCTTTGAGCCGATCATACCCGGCGGCCACCCTTTTGGGGGACTTTCATCGTGCATGCATCCCAAGCTGTAAAAAGAAAAAAAAAAGATCAGAAATAAATTTTGGATCGGCGCTTCTTGCTAGATGTCGCCTTTTGACGAACTAATGAGGCTAAACCGTATCGCTGTTATTCGACCTAATAACTACTTCACGAATAAATTCAAAAGAGTTCTGAATAATGCCAAGTAAGGTATCTCGTTAATGGCTTATCCTGCCGAGGCTGTGAACAATGTAACTTGTGTAATCTTGACTTGCACCAAGCCGTGATGGAGATGCGGGTACATTATGTGACCCAACTCTTATAAAATGACCTATAGACTTTATATTGCCTCCTTAAGGATTCTGTAGCCTTACTTTAGATATTACCTTTTTTTCTGTTTGTAGTCTCTAAACTCAGTATAGTAAAAAAGTAAGCTAAAAGTGTATGGCCACAAATGTCTAGATTGTCTATGGACTGTGTATGGGATTTGTATTGCCGATAGACTATTCTATAGGATTGTTCTGCAGAAAGTCTATACGGTTTACTGAAAATATTTATAAACATTCAATGGAATTTTAAACAATTTTTTGTAAAGGAATGGAGCTGCAGCGAGCGCATAGAATGTTCCATCGCGAAACGGCGGTGAACGATTGTGAGGCAATCGACGTCCCACTGGAAAAGAAGAAGCGGTGTGCAACGGGGGAAAATCTCAACTCATCTTATCCCCACCTTAGTGCGGTGCGCAGCAGACTGTAAACAATGAGAAATTTTCTGTTGCATAGATATTTTACGTTTACTGAAAGGAAACAATAGCTTGCTATTTGCAGCAAAAAAGAAAAGAAATAAAAAAACAGTATCGCCTAAACTGTGTTCAAAGGTATACTGTTTTTCAGTTTTCCAGGCGATTCCTCAAATGTTGTTGT
>JARKHS020004341.1:0-88275 GCA_030143305.2 Amblyomma americanum
ACACACGAAGCGAAAGAGGGAGGCCGAGCTGGGTGCGTACGCCTCTACTGCGACAAGAAAAAAGAAAAAGAGAGAGAGAAGCAAAAGCAGAGAAAAAGGGGAAAGCAAAGAAGAAACGTGGTGGGGCTTAACAAAAGAAGGGATGCGTCCGCCAATTGTGGGTTTCGGTATGCCTCTGTCCGCGTATGTGCGGCCCCGAGTGGCTCCGAAAGATGGCCCGGGCGAGGCGGAACAGGTTGAGACCGCCCAAAGTGGCTCCACATGGTGACACGCGAGCCGCTAAAACCAGATGAGCTTCCCATAGGAGGACCAGATGGAAAGGCTTGTTGACAGGAATGCAAAAAAACAAGAGATATAGCACAGAGAAATTTCAAAAAAATAAAAATATATAAAAATGACAAAAAAAGAAGAAAGAGAAGGGGACATATGGCCCTCGCGGGACCAAAGAATGAGTTGAACGGCAGATGGAAACAAGCCGAAACTGACATGCAACAGGGGTATGACCTCAGACGACTCGGTCAGTGGTGGTACTTTGTCTAATAGGGTTGAAATTTTCTTTGGTTTCTGCCATCGAAAGAGACGATAGGGTGCCATGGTTTTCGTTGATGCCGTTTTGCACTGTGTTAAATTTGAAAATAAAGTATGATTCGCGTTGTTCGCGCTCCCGGGTGTTTTTAAAGCTACTCTGCAATATCGTTACTTTAAGTTTGTCAAACTCGTGGCCTTTTTCGCGGAGGTGTCTCGATAGTGGGAGGCCAGGGAGAGATTGAGTATGTGAGCGGTGGTTATTAAATCTTAATCGGAAGGAATTGTCTGTTTGGCCAATGTACTGCATCTGACATTCGCCACACTCGAGCATGTAAACAACATTACTGGAATCGCAGTTTAAGTCCTCTCGGATAACATGTTTGAAATCTGAATAGGTACTTTTAGTCAGTGCTGTGGTTTGCATGTGTTTGCAAACTTGGCATCTGCTCTTTCCGCAAGGTGTGCCACCCACCGGCCTCGGTTTATTAACCGTTGAGTGCACAAGGTGATTTTGTAAATTTTTTGGCCTTCTGTATGTTACCCGGGGGACCAATGGAAAAATTTTTGAGAGCCGCTCACTTTGTTCTATGATATTGAAGTGTTTTTGAAGGATTTTGTTAATATTCGCGACGCGGCACCTTTGCTTCCCTAATATGCCATCGGTGTCAGTTGTGTTCCGTTCTCCCGGCCGCCCCTTCCCCCCTTTTTTCTTTACTTTTCTTTATTTCTTTTCTTTTTAAGCCTTCTGTGTGTCAAGTCCCATGCTATAAGAACACGCGCCCATGCACTGTATGGTCACTCTTGAAAAAGATCGGTCCTCCGATCGAAACGTCGAGTCAAATAAAAATGTTTCCTTAAATGAAGCGTATACTTCGATGTATATATATATATATTGGATCTTAATGGCTATAAGACCTCAAGTAATCAGTAGCTCTCATCGCTTTCCGGTGGGTGGCAAATACTGAATGGTGACATTGCCAGGGACACTATATATTTAATGGGCAAAAGTTTTATCCCTTGCTTCCCAGCTTCCCATTAATAGTGCACCTGACAGTGTGCACTGTACTTGCTTTAATAATTTTCTTTCAAGGATATAGATAAACACCATGTTTACGGACATAGGGGGTGCTCACAGATGCCGGAGTCTAGGGTGCTTCGATATAGCTTCCTTTGGTAGGGTGATGACATCCCCACCTTTTTGGAGCACAATCTCATTTAGCCACAATAAAATATTTCTCCGGAACTCAGCATTTCCTTGTCTTTGACACATGAGAGCATTTAATACTGCTTCCTTACACTGAAAATTTATTTCAGAATAAATTTTAGCATCTTTTTGTTCATTATAGGGTTCGGCGCAACCACTGTGATTCAAAACGGCGTCTTTTAATCAGATAATGAGTGTCTCCACTCTACCAAAGGAAGCTCTATCAAGTTGCTCTACCAAAGTCGGCTGAAGGTATTTTGTGTGCTGTCGTCTCCTATTGTGCGCAGTTCACTTATGCTGTTCGAGAAATTCCTTCTATGTAGAGCTGACTAAACTATCTAGTTTGAACAATTTTATATTTCTGAGCAAATTTATCACACACAGAAATCACGTCCGACTACACAAGAAGCTTATGCAATTCGGAGAAACTTGTCAGCAGTGAACAAACGGCCGCCTTTATTGGTGCATTGTGAAAATAGAAAATAATTTTGAAAAGCTTTCTTTGCATCTGTTACGCTCGCACACTGTGTACCCCCAAGTTTAGGTAACTCCAACTTGCACACACAATATCACTATGTGTTGTGTTGGGTTTTTAGTTTGGTTTTTTTATTGAATAGGCAAGCTCATAGGTGCATTGTGAAATCAAAGAGCTACTTCGAAAATTTTTGTTTACATGCATTCCTACAGGCCGTATGCCCACAGTTACCACCACCCAGTTGCAGCAGCGCTATCGCTGTTTGCACCACAGATTGCTGTAGGTCTGTAATTTTCTTAAAAATTTGAACCATTGAAGAGGTGCCATGCATCTGCTTACACACAGCACTGTGAAGGTGCCTTCACTAAATTGGCTCCCACTCCTCATAGAAAGTGTCGGGTAACTTCGATCAAGACATGTACTAAGAAGTGTTGCAGATGGGGCCTACAGTAAGACTTAGGGCACTGATGAGCAGCAGTGTAATACCTGGCAGCAAAACATTATTTTTTAAGTAAATAGGGTGCTGGCCACTGGTGTGGTGGTGCTGGCAAGTATAGGCAGGTGCGTATGAGAGTCCTGGGCCTCGTAATGTGAACTCCTGGGCGTCAGTTTGGCATTTGAAAGTTTGAGTGAAGAATTTTGAAAAGCGTAAGAACTGTTTCATGCCTAGGATAGGAAACCAGGCAAGACTGCAGACATGAATGCATGGTTCTGTCCTCCTGTGTGTTTTGCTTATCTCAGTTTGTCTGCCTGGATCATGGATTAATCATAATTAAATGCATGCCAGCACTTATATAAGTAGAAACATGTCAAGCATGCTGTTGAAGTCTGCACTGTGAAGGTCCGTTGCATTAGTTTAGGCTGGGTATTGATATACAATAAATGTAGAAGTGGAAGTACACTGAATGGTGTTGCAGACAAGCCAAGCAATTCATGGCCCTAAAAAGCACTGGCCATGCTACCAATACAAAGGAGGTCATACATATGGCTGGCAGTTCATGTTGTTTTCCAGCATACAGGCAACAGACATTTCTTAGGCTGAATGAAACATTGCGGTTTGCACTCTGTACTATTTCAGAAAATCTCGGCAAAGTAGGGAATCGCATTTATATGTCATGCAGTACTCAGTTTCTTCGGAAGGCTTTTCAGTGATGTGCCTTGCCTAACATACCTTGCACATTTGTGAGGTCAACTGAAAAGCATTCTGCGGGGTACATTCAGTATTAAAACATCAGTTTATGTCATGTGCCACCCAACATGTTAGCCAATTGGTTTCTATGAAAACTCATACATAGCATTAGATGCCACACTGTTAAACTACCATTCCGAGCTGCCACTGAATTCAGTTTTTGCCAGAGCCGCCGCGGTGGCTGAGTGGTTATGGCGCACGGCTGCTGGCCCAAAAGACGCGGGTTCGATCCCGGCCGCGGCGGTTGAATTTCGATGGAGGTGAAATTCTAGAGGCCCGTGTACTGTGCAATGTCAGTGCACGTTAAAGAACCCCAGGTGGTCGAAATTTCCTGAGCCCTTCACTACGGCATCCCTCATAGCCTGAGTCACTTTGGGGCGTTAAACCCCCATAAACCAAACCAAACTAGATTTTGCAAGATTTTAGCATTTTTGCAAGCTGAAAAGGATTCTGTGCTTGATCCAATGCCCATGACTTTGACACTGCAGGTTGTGCGTGAGCCTGCACTGAGACAGAAAGAAACACTCTTCACACCAGAGTCATCCCCATGCACTTCATCTGGACTTAAGGTTGCTGTGATGCCTGCTGAACCATCAGAGGAAAGCACATCGAGTGAAATATCGGTGAGGGCTTGAAGGTTACGCGCAAGGTTGATTGACAGGAGCATTTTGGATTGTTTCTGAGAATGTATGCATAATGATAATTGAAATGACGCTGTGGTAGCTGTGGAGGTTTATCCCAGAGTGACATTTTACTTCAAAATATGAACCTTAAACTGTAATGCAGATTTTGTCTCTTTTATCCAACCCGTGTACAGCATAAGTTGTTTCGACTTGTGATCTTTTTCTTTAAGTAAAAGAGCATTGTTTTCTGAAAGAAGTCGAAGTTTGGTTGTTTCCTGTGAGCATTGCATGTTTTTCTAGAGAAAGCAACTGTAATGCAGATTTTGTCTCTTTTATCCAACCCGTGTACAGCATAAGTTGTTTCGACTTGTGATCTTTTTCTTTAAGTAAAAGAGCATTGTTTTCTGAAAGAAGTCGAAGTTTGGTTGTTTCCTGTGAGCATTGCATGTTTTTCTAGAGAAAGCATCCTGATGGTGAGATTATCTGATTAAGCACACTTGTTCATGAATGTTTCCGCTTACCCTTTCTATTAATTTTTTTCTTAGCTCTCTGAGTTGGCTAGCATCTGTGAAGCAGTTCCAGTCAAGTCAAAGCCTCTGAGTGCTAACATCTTGCAAGTGACTGGTAATGCTGGAGGGGAAATCCTGCTCAACCAAATCCCATTCAGTCGCTGCAACGCATCAAAGCATCTGCAGGAGGCAGTGAATGCCTTACTTTTTTGTGGAGCTCATTCATTCTTACAAAGTCCTTATTCACACATGAGAAGACAGAAATTCCGCAGTCTAACAAGGGCTGTCATCAGGCTTTCTTTGCTGTTGTGTTTCTTATCAAGTTTCGTTGAGCTGTACTTGTGCCTATAATTGTTATCTCAGTCCCTTGTTTCTGCTTGTCTATTGTAGAAGCTGAAAAATGCTAATGCTTATTATTTTCCTCATGGGAACTGTAACCGCCGCAGTGGCTGACTGGTTTATAGTGCTCGGCTACTGATGCAAAAGATGAAATCCAAAGTCTGACGAAAACTCGTCTGGTCGGGTAGAAGATTCATGTATGAAGAGAAAGGAACGCCGACCAAAAGGTTGTTGTTTAAAACGAAGACGTTTCGGCTTCCATACGGAAGCCTTGATCACTGGGCGGAAAGCCCAAAGCACAAAGCTTAAGTGCGTCGAAGTAATCGCCCCAAGCATCTTGCGTACGTAGGCGGGAGATTGCCTGCGTTGTGGTTAAGGGTTTTGTCTGTTGTTTGGATTATCAGGGATTCCAGATATCAATGTGACAGCCAATTCTTTTCTCTTGCGATGACTGATGCTTCTTCCCAAGCTATATTGTGCGTCGCGGCTTCCACATGTTCCGCAAGTGCATTAGATGCAATCTTTTTGTTCCTGACGTCGTTCTTGTGGTCCCTCAAAGCTTTGTGCTTTGAGCTTTCCGCCCAGTGTTCAAGGCTTCCATATGGAAGCCGAAACGTCTTCGTTTTAAACAACAACCTTTTGGTCGGCGTTCCTTTCTCTTCATACATGCAAAAGATGTGGACCGGGATCCATAAACCAATTATATGAGCTGTCACTTGCATGCATCAGTGCACACAGAATCAAATAAAGGGTTTCCCTTTATTGTGTGCCAACCGCAGTCACATAGTAGTTGTGCACTTGGCTACTGACCGCTAGGCCATATGGGCTCGACCTTGTTGTGCTCAATCACTTGGTCTCTAGGTTGAGGGATGGCTTTGTTTTTTCAGGCGACTGCATGACTTCTCTGCAAGTGCCTTAAAGCATGAACAAGACTCCTCGTTGCCCTTTTTAACCTTGAAACCAGCAGCAGCGATATGTGTGTCACTGTGAGGTTTCATGCCTCCCTCGTCGAACAAAAGTTTCAGTGGAGTGAAAGGAGTTCAGTGAGAATTATTACGTATGTTTCGCATGAGCATTGTGCAGTGTGTTGGGCACTTCATTAAAAAATTAAGAGGACAAAATCAATTTTGTATGTGGAAGTAGCTGGCCTGGGGACAGGGTAGCTGTGCTTAATACAAAGTTATCATGTCAATTATTGTTAATGCAATTGTTTACATGCCATGCCACAGGAAAGTCTGGCAAGGTGCTAAACTCAAAGCAATCTGTGAGCAAGATTTCTGGGTCCTCATCATGTTGTCACATTACTGCCTATTCGTTTCTCTTGCACCCTCACATTTAGAGTAACTGGGAGAGCGTGCTTCCAGTTGGAACTTAATTTTTTTCGTGACATAAAGGCATATTTTTTGCATATATTGCTAGACACACTATCACTGATCTGACAGTAAGCTTTCTTGCAGAAAACACCAGTAAAGGCTTCACCACGCAAGGGAAAGCATCCTAACAGTGTAAGTGGCTCCTTTTAGCAGTTGGAAACTATTGTATTTTCTTATTTCTTAGCCTGTGAAGTGAGAGTCAAGCTTCTGATCTCTGCAGAATGCCACAATTTTTTTTTCTTGATATACAGTAAAATATATGTACTATAGATTGTTACTTTATCTGGCAACTTAAAAGTAATGTAAGAGGTCATTTTTTTATTAATATTTTGTTTCCTTTGCAAAAAACATCTGAATTTTCATGTTATTAACTTTGTTCAAGTTTTAAACAGAGTGTAGCCAAAACCTTGTGGTGCAGCTGTGCAGCTTTTTTTTGGGCACTTTTAACTGGTCATGTTTTTCCAGCGAAGGGGAGGCATGACCACACATAGCTACATTGTTTCATATTTAGTATGCAATGCTGTGAAACATAGAAGCAAAATACATTTCAACTGGCAAACATAACTTTGTCATGTGTCATTTATTCAAAGTGAAATGTTCTTCAAAAAGATGTGGAGTGAATGAGCGCATGATGAATAAACTGAAAACTTCTTCAAAAAGATGTAGAGTGAATGAGTGCATGATAATTAATGCATTTTCATTGATAAATTTAGTATTTCTTGATGAGATGTCTAATCACATGTTTACTATTACAAATGTATTTCATGTCATGCTCTGTCGTGTTTTTCATGCTATGTTGGTGGCTCGAAAATGCTGAATTCAGCCATCCGTTTGGGGGACCCCACTGTGCATGCACAAGCCATAATTACTTTACTGACAGAGGGTTTTAAATTGCGTACTGAGCAGTAGCAGCATCGCATGTCAGCTTGATCAGCACACTTTCTTCATGTGCTGCTTCCAGCTTGGACATTCATCCTTGAAAGCTGTTCATTTTATTCATAAAGCTTTCAAGAATTATGCCATGAGCGTATCAGATGACATTCCCTTAACACCTGTACAGGGGCAGCTGCAGCAATGCTACTGCAAATGTACTGATCAAATCATTCTGTCATTTAGTGGCGTCGCTGTTTGTTGGCTTAGTGACTGAAAACAAGAGAGGTGACCAGCGCATGCATAGGGTATCCCTCTCGCAAGCATCCTAGGGAGGTGGAAGCCAAGCAGCAGGCTTCAGGGATCTGGTTGAATGCTTTCTGAGTACGCCTTGTGTGTTGCATTATTAAGAGACCGACAGTCGACCGAAATGTGTTGCGAGAGTAGGATAAAAATGTTGATGACTACAACAGCTTAGCGCTGCAGTATTGAAGAGACATTATAAATTTAATTTGGCACTGAAAATTGCATAAAACACCTGAAAAGTCATCTTGCAGCGAAACCTTGCCATGATTGGTGTATCGTGATTTCGATAAACGTTTCGATAAAATTTTGCTTATTTGCTGTTAAGTGCAGTTTCTCTTCCTTTCAGTAATGTTCGTCATATTCTACTGTTGTTTACGTTCTTTCTAGTGCACCCTTTGATGAAAAGCAATGCCCTTCTCACATTGCCGATGAGGTGCTTTTAGCTTTTGTCACTAGGTGGAATCATAGTGTTTTACATTTCTTGGATAAAGCGTAACCACAGTCCACTGAAGTTTTTATCGACGAGGTGTAGATCACTGCGCCGTAACAGCTTTGGGTGTGGAAGCTCAAATGGATGCTACTTATGTTAATCTGTGTAATTGCTGTTTCTGGGGTGGGTTTATACTCTTTTGAACCATTATTTCTGCCAGCATTCAATCACCATCGGGCTTGTTGATTTTATTTGTTGTTAGCACTGTATTGCACAGTTTATTTCTTTCGTTCTTGTATCATGTCGTATATAACCACTTCTATCCAGGCCCTATTTGGGCTGATAGTACCAATAAATAAATAAAGTGGGCACTTATTCTGAGATTGAAAAATTATTTATAAAATTCCTCTACAGTGTTTTTAACAAAACTGCTGTGGGCGTACCATGAGGCAATAAGTTTGCCATTGCGCTGAAAAAAATTGGGGGCTCAAAATTCAGTTGTAAGTACCTTTAAGAAATAAAAATATATTTAAGGTGCATGCCACACTGTGAAAAAAATACAGGGTCTTTGGTTTATTGGGGCTTTACGTCCCAAAGCGACTCAGGCTATGAGGGACGCTGCAGTGAAGGGCTCCGGAAATTTCGACCACCTGGGGTTTTTTAATCTGCACTGTCATCACACAGTACACGGGCCTCTAGAATTTCGCCTCCATCGAAATTCGGCCGCCACGGCCGGGATCGAACCCGTGTCTTTCGGGTCAGCAGCCGAGTGCCGTAACCACTGAGCCACTGCGGTGGGGCCCATAGAGGGTCTTTAGTCGTAAGAAGTTTGAGATATATCTCTGCCCTCCAGTGTTTATTTAGCATTAGGAGACATATAAAAGTTAATCTGAAACCAGTCGACCACAAAAGTGTGTGAAACGGCATCTGTATATATTGTAATAGGGAACGTCTTGCAAAGCACAGTGTCGAGAACAACCAGTGGTACAGTCCAGGCACAGACCAGAGGCAGCGGTCAGTCCAGAGCACGCACGAGGGACGGAGCGTTCGACGCTTCTCGTCGTCTTCTTCGTTAAGCGCCAGCCTCTGAAGATTCCAAAGCCAAAGGCCAGCCTTACAATTCCCCCTGGGCGAAAGGGCGCCATCCTGGCGGCCTAGGGCGATGTGACGATGGCGGGGTAGTAGTATGGTTTGAGGCGGGTGATGTGGACAATGGCGTGGCCTTGGCGACAATGATCAGGGGATGGCGTAAGAGGTTCGATGAGGTAATTAAGGGGGGTGTCTGCTGAAGAATATGGTAGGGTTCCTGGTACTTGCTAACAAGTTTGGAGGAAAGGCCGGGACCTGAGGAGGGTACCCAGAGCCAGACCAAAGAGTCAGGAAGGTAAGCAGGAGTAAGTGCAGGGGTATCACGGGTGCTTTTCTGCTGCTGCTGAGTGTGAGAAGTGAAAGACCAGGCAAGCTGTCAGCATTCTTCGACATAAGTTGCGGCTTGAGAAAGTTGTAAATTCGGAAGCATCAGGGCAGTAAGGTAGAATGGTGTCCATTGTGCAAGAAGGCTCATGGCCATACAGGAGAATGTACGGAGAGAATCCGGTGGTGGCTTGAGCAGCGGAGTTATAAGCGTATGTGATGAAAGGGAGAACACGGTCCCAGTTACAATGGTCGGAAGCAACATACATGGCCAGCATGTCGCCGAGGATGCGGTCAAAACGCTCAACCATGCCATTTGTCTGGGGATGGTAGGCAGAGCTGGTGCGGTGAACGATGTTGCATTCCTGAAGGAGAGCTTCTACAACTTCAGAGAGGAAGGTCGGACCTCTATCACTGAGCAGCTCTTTGGGCGCACCATGGCGAAGAATGATGCCATCGAGAATAAAGGATGCAATATCATGGGCTGTAGCAGATGGTAAGGGCAACGTTTCAGAGCGTGTAAGGTGGTCGATGGCAACGATGATCCAGCGGTTCTCTGTTGGCATGCTGGGAAGAGGGTCGTAGAGATCGATGCCAACATGCTCGAATGGTTGCGCTGGGCAAGGCAGCGGCTGCATAGAGGCGGCGGGTCGCCAAGGTGGATGTTTTCATCGCTGGTATGCGGTGCAGGACTGAACGAACTGGCGGACATAACGGGCCGTCCCACGCCAGTAGTACCACTGTCGTAGACGAGTGAAGGTCTTCAAGAATCCGGCATAGGCACACTGGGTATCATCGTGGTATGAAGAGCAAGCAAATGAAGGAGCACAGATGTGTCGGAATGACGAGAAGCCACTTGCGACCATCCAGGAAGTAGTTGCGGCGGTAAAGAAGCTCGTCTCGGATGGCGAAATGGTGGGACTGACGACGGAGAGCGCGGGAAGGAAGTCGAGACAATTGTCCAGATAAGAGATCTAAGAGACAAGTGATCCATGGGTCTTTGCATTGCTCGGAAGCCATATCAGCGAACTCAAACGTCAAAGAAGGCGGGTGGATATACGAGGCACTGCCTCAGATGGTACAGGGGAACATGAGAGGGCATCAGCATCGGCATGTTTGCGGCCGGAATGATAGATAATGCGAATGTACTCTTGGAGTTGCAGAGCCCAGTGCACCAGTCGACCAGAGGGATATTTCAAAGAGGACAACCAGCAGAGGGCGTGGTGATCGGTGACAACGTCAAAAAGGCGCCCGTACAGGTAGGGGCGAAATTTGATGATCGCCCAAAGGATGGCTAAACACTCCTTCTTCAGCTTTTATGAGTGTCCGGCTAGCGTAAGCGCCAATGTATTCGTCAAAGCCTTGCTTGCGCTGAGCGAGTACTGCACCGAGCCGACGCCGCTGGCATCGGTGTGGAGTTCCCTCGGAGAACGAGGGTCGAAGTGACACAGAATCGGTGGAGTGGTCAGGAGGCGACAGAGTGTCGTAAACGCTTCCTCACAGGCTGGTGACCAGGCCGAAAAGTCGTGGCTGGAAAGGAGCTTGGTCAGGGGGTCGATGATAGTGGCGAAATTGCGGACAAAGTGGCGGAAGTAGGAGCAGAGGCCGATGAAGCTGCGGAGATCTTTTACAGAAGTGGGCTTCGGAAACTCGTTCACAGCTCGCAACTTGGCCGGATCCGGGAGAACGCCATCCTTCCACACGACATGTCCGAGAATAGTGAGCTGCCGAGCTCCGAAGCGGCACTTTTCAAATTGAGTTTGAGGCCAGCATCGGCCAGACAGCGAAGAACAGTCTCAAGGTGCTGGAGGTGAGACGAAAAGTTCGGGGAAAAGATCACAACATCGTCTGGGTAACAAAGGCATGTATGGTGCCATGTGAGCCCTCGGAGTATGTTGTCCATCATGCGCTCGAATGTGGCGGGTGCATTGCAGAGGCCAAAGGGCATGACATTAAACTCATATAGCTCGTCAGGTGTGATGAATGCAGTTTTTGGGTGATCAGCCTCTGCCATCGGCACCTGCCAGTAACTGGAGCGCAAATCCAATGAAGAAAAGAACTAAGCGCCCTGCAGGCTGTCAAGGGCATCATCGCTGCGGGGGAGAGGGTAAACGTCCTTGCATGTAATCTTGTTCAGACGACTGTAGTCCACGCAGAACCGGATGGAACAGTCTTTTTTCTTGACCAGGACCACTGGCGATGCCCATGGGCTGTGCGACGGCTGTATCACGTGGCGCTTGAGCATGTCGGTCACCTGCTCGTCAATGAGGCGGCGCTCAATGGCTGACACGCGGTACGGACGTTGGCGCAAAGGGGCATGGGTTCCAGTGTCAGTACAGTGGGTAACGGTGGCTTGCGGCCCAAGGAAGGTTGCTGGTAGTCAAACGAAGCTTGAAAACGGTGCAGAACGGCGACAAGCTGATCTCGTTGGGTAGGCGTCAGGGCAGCATCGACGGAACGGTGAAAAATGTCGACAGAAGACTGATTGATGATGGGAACAGGCGTAACGGTGCTGACGTGAAGGCTGGCTATGCTATCGACGAGGGGGTATGCTGAGGCGGGATCGAGAAAGGCAACACTACCAAGCAATTGGCCACAGAGTAAAGTGGTAGGGCAGGAGAACGGGTTGGCCACATAAATAGCGCTGGAACCACAAACAATTGTCAGCACAGCATGAGGCAGCAAAACAGACTTCTGGTCAGCGCATCGTAAAGAGAGGGTACAAGTGACAGTTTCATCTGAGAGAGCAGCACAAGAAAGAGGCACCAGCACTGAAGAGAAAGGTGGAACTTCTGTGTCCTCTGAGATGACCACAGTAGCGGCAGCAGCACCGGTATGTCCAAGGGAGTGTCACTGTATGGCGACAAATCAAGCTGAGGACGGGCGCAGTCAATAATGACATGATCTGAGGAGAGGAAGTCCCAACCAAGGATAATGTCGTGAGAGGAGCAGGCGAGGACGATGAACTCAATTGTGTAGGAAACGTTCTCGATGAGCAGGCGGGTGATGCAGGCAGCTAACGGTCGAATATATGTCCTGAGCGCTGGCGGTGCAGAGAGAAATGGCAGGAAGGAGCGTCGTCACTTTTTTGAGTCTGCGACAGAGGGTGTGACTGAGAACGGAAACGGCTGCGCCAGTGTCAGCAAGTGCTTCGACGGCGACTCCCTCAACGAACACGGTAATAATATTGGCAGGCACAGAAACAGGTCTTGAGTGAGTCGCTAATGATGCAGTTCTTGCCTCCAGAATTGCGGCCGTTAGTTTTCCGCGTGAATGGCGGGTAGGCGGCGGAGCATCGGAGAATGGGAATGGCAGCCAGGAGACGGCGAGCGGTGGGAGCAGGGATGGTAACTAGGAGAAGAAGAATCCGGAGGTGGCTCGTGTGATGCAGGCGAGGACGGCGGCGGAAGGTCGTACGTCGGCTCACGCCTACAATCGTAGGGACGGTGGTCACAACTGCGACACAAACGAGCCACGTGACCAGCGACACCACAGGCGTAGCAAATAGGGCGGTTGTCTTGTGTGCGCCAGGGGTTGAGTGGCCGCAGCTGTTATCGGGGGCGGGCAACCGGCCGATAAGGTGGGGTTGCAGGTCGCTGGGGTTCTAACTGCCGGGTAGGTGGCCTGTAAACAGGGGCAGCAGGTGAGGGCCGCGACCACACCACGGCATCTGCGTACATCAGAGGAGCCGCGATCAGGGGTGGCTGAGGAGGAGGTGGCAGGACTTCAGCAACCTGCTCCTCAATAATATGCTGTAGGTTGGGAGTGAGCAACGGCGCAGGTGTAGGCGGGCAGGTAGACAAAGATATCTGGCGTGTGACTTCCTCACGTACAAACTGCTGGATGTGCTGGAGGAGCGACTGTTGGTGCTGATAACCGTTCCCTGGGAGAGCCAAGCTGGAAAGTGTGGCCTCCTGAAAGCCTGCACGCCGGGTAGAAAGGCGCTGTTTGCGCAGCCCATCGAAGCTTTGGCAGTAGCCGATGACACCGGAGAGTCTGGGAATCTTTGGCGATGAGCATCTGGAAGGCATCATCCTCAATGCCTTTCATAATATGTCTGATCTTGTTGGCCTCGCTCATAGAAGGGTTGACACGCTTGCAGAGGTCGACGACATCTTCTATATAACTGGTGAAGTTTTCACCAGTTTGCTGGGCCCGACTTCGCAAGCATTGCTCGGCGCGAAGCTTACGCACTGTAGGATGACCAAAGACTTCTGTCAGGCTGGTTTTTAGAGCTGCCCAGCTTGATATGTCAGCCTCGTGGTTTTGAAACCAGAGATTGGCTACGTCGCTCAAGTAAAAGATAACGTAAGTGAGCTTGACGGTATTGTCCCACTTATTGTATGCGCTTACGTGTTCATAGGAGGCCAACCAATCCTCCACATCCGTGTTATCTGTGCCGCTGATGATGGCTGGGTCATGCTGGCGCACGGCGCCGGAACAGAAGACTGCCGACGGAAGCGGTGAAGCGGTTTGGGTGACGGTCTCAGGCATTGCAGAGGCGGTAGGCAATGCGCGGGTGCGAAGCTCCAGGGTGAGGGGATCGTTGGCACTTCCACCATTTGTAATAAGGAACGTCTTGGAAAGCACAGCTTCGAGAACAACCAGCAGTACAGTCTGGGCACAGACCAGGGCAGTGGCCAGTCCAGAGCATGCACGAGGGACGGAGCGTTCGGTGCTCGAACTTCGGAGCGTTCGGCGCTTCTGGTCATCTTCTTCGTTAAGTGCCAGCCTCTGAATGTTCCAACGCCAAAGGCCAGTCTTACAATATATATTTTTTTGTGATTAGTGACTTGCATATCTTTTACAAGTTTTAAAAGGCTAAGCATGAAGCTTAATATGCAGCTGCACTTGAGAAGGTGATCAAAGATAATCCAGTGTTTTCACTTTAGTATTTCCATATTGAGCCTGGGGTTATTGAACTGTGCTTTTTAGTCAAGTTTTGAATGAACTGTGCTTACGGCTGCTGTTTTGGCATAGTTCTGTTCTCTTGGAGTGGCATTCCTGCCACTTGTTATAAATTTCTTACAGCATTATATTTGGTAGTCAGTTTCAAAAGCATTCCAGTATAACTTTTGAGTACTTGAAAATTAAGTCTATTACAAAGCCACCCTCCTGGTTTCAAGCAGATTACTACCTTTTACGGTAAAATTCCGAATAAGTGCCCCCACCCATGCAAGGGCCCCACCCCTAACTCCACTGTTTATTTCACATTTCCGCACCGTTCCGGGACAGCGCCCACTGCCTACTCCACGCCCTATCATGCATCGCACCCAGGCAACACTGGCCTGCCCCATCGAGTTCAAGAATCCAATCCAATCCTGCTTTTCAAGCCATCGACGCGTTCGTTCGCATATCCGTTCGGCATGCACCATTTGTCATCTTGTTTTGGCGTTATCAAGTCAGCAATGCATTCGTACAACGTGACAAAGAAAATTGAGGTCATACAATAGCGTCAAGAAAAAGGAAGCGAACATGCACAGTAAATTCAAGATGTTTCTTTGCGTTTCTTCGGAACGGCACAGGACCTCTCCAAACGTGAATTCGACGGTGTTGAAGGAGCAGACGATGATTGATGCCAGATAATGGAGGCAAAGAGAAAATATATTTACAGGATGTACAAGGGCAAACTGCATTACAAGTTGAGTCACAGAGACAGTCAAACTGTGACTTAAAAGAAAAGATCTCACGCAGAGAAACTCGACAAGACCTTACTCATCGACCCGAGGTTAGATTCTAGGTCTGTAGAATTACGTGCCACTGCACGGAGCCTCTATCTCAACTAGACAAGACTGCTCTCCAATGATTTTACATGCAGTTTTAAAGCTTTCACTAACAAAGAAGTTAGGGCAGTCACATTTCGAGGCCTGCCCTAAGCTTCGATAACCAATGTAGGTAGTAGCCACAGCCCCGGAAGGTTGGGCCCAACTTTGAGCCCGGGGCTTGGGTAAAAAGGAAAAGAAACGCATACCGAAAACATTCTGAAAACCCTCTCCCCAGGGGGAGTTCTAGCCCTTATTGCTTGACGCTTTCCCCTTCCCTGCTGCACCCGCGCGTCGCCGCCTCTGGAAAGATGAAAAGTTTTTTTTTAAGCTAATTGGCGGGACCACTAATCCACTGGCTCGCCGCAGGAATGTCAGACGGCGGAGACCAACGACGATTCGGTGCTATCGAGAATGCATAAAAATGGGGGGGTCCATTGCGGAATGCGAGGCGGTTCGCATATTTCCGCAGACGCGCAGTATGGGGATCTGCCGCCGTGGGAATGCTGCCTAAGACCAAGCGGCACCACGTGCTCGTGTGCGCCTCGCATGCTTTCTTGGGGCGCTTAACAAAGCCAGGAGTTTTCGGCCGTCACAGCGGTGCTTTCAAGCGGCGAGTGACTCCTGCGCCTTTGCCGCTGTTTGCGGAAGGGGGCACGCGGGTAGGGGGGAGCTCGGAGCTTCACTGAGAGCTCTCCACGCAGACCAGAGGCCTGCAGTGACCGCAAGCTAAGGGGAAAAAAAAAATGTAGGCGTTGATGAAGCGCAGCCTTACATGCACCAAACGTCTTGAGACTTCAAGCTCGACTGGAAACGGATACGAAAATGGGACAAGAATGCTGGGAAGTTGCTACAGCAAACCTACGGGAAAGCAAAACTTCGAAGAAAGTTGAGTAACGGCGCGCAGGTGTTTAGTGAATACGTGGATGATGCGCTCTTAGAGTTCTTCGAGCGGGAAAGAGTGGCAGGATGTTTTAAATCCATGTGCAGTGCACCTTTTTTTTTCTGGCGGGAAAATGTCGCCACGATCTTGAATTTCGGCCCTGTTACGGGATAGCGCCGCCCCCTACTTTGCCAGTAATTTCGACTTGCGGGGGTGGGGGCTGCTTGCTCGAAATTTTACAGTATGTAGAATAAATTCTATTGAGCATTCATGCTGCATACAAGTCGTCAAAATCTTGCAATGCAATGACATGTGGCCCGCATGAAATCAGTTATGAGGAGACTGTAATTGGCTTGCCAAAGACCCCAAGGATATTTGTAAATGATGGAGGCAGGGGCATGACCAGCTGAAGAAGATCCAGTTTATAGTGCTGTGGCAGGGGAGTGAGCAGCCAAAAATAAAAGTAAACTGAGCCAAGACGGTGAAGTGTAGTACCGGCCTGTAAATTTTTTTTTCTGGCTCGCTCTGGTGTACGAGTGGAAAAGAAAAGGAAGGGGTTCATTTTTAATTGCTGATATCTGTGGTTCTACATAAGCTAGATCTAAAATTTTTGCAGGGGGATGATGGGCGATTCAGTATCTATTAGTACTGATGAATGTTGAATTACCCCGTCTCCTGCAGGAATCCTAAGTCGTCAAACTGGTTTAAAGAACTAGTTGCGACTTATTTCCAACAAAACCAGTTGATATCTGGCTGGTTTCAACTTGTTCCATTTGGAATCTACTGGGAATTTGTTCCTTAAACCAAGATTGATACAGATTGATGAAGAGTGGTGCATAGTCAGAGCTCTTTACTCTTGTGTCCTATGCTGTCCCTTCTTTCTACCTGCGCTGCCACTGAAGTCCTTAAACCAGTTTGACCAGCTAAGATTTTCGCCTGGCTTTCACTTTTCTTAGCCTTAGTGCAAACTATTTCAGGTACCCTTTAAGTGTTGTATTTAATTGTATGCATGCTACTTTCATATTGTTGTTAGGTTAGCCTCAGTGCTGCAGTTTTACATTGGCTTAATGATTTCTTGCAGGCATCTGCAGTTCCAGCATCGTCCAAAAAATCAAAGCTGGAGAAGAAACGGGAGTCAAGTTGAACTGGAATGCCGGCAGGTGCATCGTCCCCAAAGAAGCACAGATCGGTCAGCTCAAGCTTGAGTCTCTATGACTCCTAGTAGCCCCGATTTATCTTTTCATGGTTTTCAAGTTGTGCCTCAATAAAGAATTCTGAGTGCACCAAATGCCCGTGGGAGCATCGCTTATTTGAATCCTTTTTTATTTTGTCTGCACTAGGGTGTGCGTCATTCTTTTCCTTGAAAAAAATTTTCAATGAATACATTATGCAAAGTATGCTTCCATGAGATGTGGGCTGCTTGTGGTTTTATTCGTTTTGCATTCAAGATCATGTTTCAGCACCTTGTGCATGAACGTCCAAGTTAAAGTGATATCGAGCCATTTGTACTTTTTCCAATTGCCTTTAGTTATGGTGTCTCGAGCATTAAGCCTGTGTGTAGTTAGGCTCAGTTCTGCTTGTGCTGAAAGCAGTTATTATTTTTAAGCTTTATGCTTATCTCTTGTGTCATTCAATGCGAGTTTTATGTCCACACCTGTTTTCAGATCAGATCAGCTTAACCTCGATCAGACCTTAACCCGAGTAATATCGTCACCAGACGTGCCAACGACCCAGCAAAGCAAAACAATGAGCCAGTCAGGCTGAACACGTGCTTTCGCACGTCTACTCAGTTTAACTGCATTAAAACTCTACCATTTTTTTACATTTCCCTTCACTATGGCGTACCTCATAACCTGAGCTGCTTTGGGACGTTAAACCCCCATAAACTAAACTGACTAAGCTAAGCGCAACATGCTTCGCTGGGACTTGCCAAGCTTTTGTGGCCCTCGTGATAGTTCTGAATGCGCGGAACCTCATCCTGAACAGCCGCGATGGCGTATCCGCATTTGTTGTCAGAAGGGAGGCAGCAACGAGGAGGGGGCGAGTTGCGGCACGCGTGCGCCTTCTGCACTGTTTTCGCAGTGGCGGCCTCTTGGATCCTACACAATCCTCCTGTATTGGAGTCTACAAATTGTGCCTTTTAAGCTGCAAGGAAGAGGAAAAAAGCGGATCTTAAAAAACAAAAGCTTTGGAGATGACCCACGCAACTACACTAACACTGCGCTGCCTGCATGCCGTCGCGTGCGCACGGCATTGTTTCGTTTTCGCGTCATTGGATCATTTGTGCTTGCTTCACAGCGGAAGGCGCATATTCAAGACTGGATGGGGGCGCTTGTGGGAATAGAGCCCCCTTCCCTGAAACAAGAACCCACATTGCGCACGTTTATGGCGCTGCTCTGAGTAACACACATCTTAACAATGCCCACAGCACTATCCTCAGCATGCACATATGCAAGTGGGAGGCCAGAGCCTCCCTGCCCCACTCGATTCAAGAAGGAACATTTGGATATCTATGCCCCCCCATATTCCTGGCTGCCTGCCTCCTGCAGTGACTTTGCCTCCGTCCACCTGGATCGTAAGTACAGTGGTTTGGTTGGTGGATCTGCATTGACTTGGCCTAGCCCAAATCTTCCCTGCAAGGCTGTGGTGGGGCCAATTTTGCCGCCTGCAAAAATGCGTGAGTGGCAAGGGCCGCTTTCCTTCTCCGAGAAAGCCCCATGCAAAAGCCAAATCGAGGCGAAACCGCGCTGGTGAGGCCGATGCTTTGGCGAGGAAACACGGAGACAAAGCGGAGGCATAGTAATGTAGTTGCTAAGCATAACTGCCATGTTCGACAAAGGAAAAAGTGCTAGGTTAGAAGAGTATGCAGACTGGGCACTCTATCAAACCGCATTCTTGAATCTGAAAACTTTGGTGCTCGTTTTTACAACGCTGAGAAAAAACATTATGCCAGTATGGTGATATCTTTTCTCCAGCTTATCTAGAAAAAAATGTAAGCTGGATATCTGAACAGCACCCAGTCATCGCCACAGCCGCTCAAGTTCTGATGACTATACGGTTTATGTGGTTGTAGGGAGTTCAACGTACCGAGGCTGAATGCAAAATGACGAGGGATGCCGTAGCGGAGGGCTTCATGTTAATTTCAACCAGTTGCGGGTTCCTCGCACATAGACGCTTTCGCATTTCAACACTGAAACCGGTACTCGCCTATGGGGCAGAAACATATGGAGGCTAACGAAAAGGGTTCGACTTGAGGACAGCGCAGCGAGCTGTAGAAAGAAAAATGACAAGTGTGACGTTAAGAGACAGGAAAAGGGCAGAGTGGATCAGGGATCAAACACGGGTTTAATGACATCCTAGTCGAATCAAAGAAGTGGGCATGGCATGTAGTGCAAAGGCAAGATGGTCTTTAAAGCTAATGGAGTGGATTCCAAAGGAAGGGATGTGTAGCAGGGGGCAGCAGAAAGTTAGGTGGGCAGATGAAATCAAGGAAGTTTGCTGGGATAGGGTCAACGTTTCTAGACACGGTGGCCGCAGCTAGCACAGGGCAGGGTTAATTGGAGAGATGCCTGTGCAGTGGGCATTGTCAGGCTGATGCTGATATCGAAATGCGGCCGAACCGGTGCGGATTCGACTCTGCGACATCGGGGTTCAGCCAAATGCCATATATACAATGAAAGCAAGCCCACAATAATGGCAAGCGGAGTTCATTGCATTCAAGTAAACCGGCAAGCTAAATCAGAAGACGAAAGATCTGATTATGAAACGCCAAAGCATGAGGGCGTCTAGCCCTAGAGACAACATAGAACTGACAGTGCTATCGAAATTGATAAATAAGAGCAAGGTAGCCGACCTAAGGAAGTTTAATATGGAAAGAATCGAGCATGCTCTGAAGTACGGAGTTAGCCTAAATGTAGCGAACAGAAAAATTGGCATAGCTAAAAACCAGATGTATGCATTAAGAGACAAGGATCGAGGGCAATGTCATTAGCAATATGGATAAGGATAGTTAACGTAGCCGAAGAGTTCTACGCAAATATATACAGTAGCCAATGTAATCAGAACATCAATGAGAGAGACAGTAGCGAACAGCAATGCATCATCCTGCCGGTAACAAGAGAGGAAGTAAAGAAAGTGTTCAATGCAAATGGGAAAAGCAGCTGTTGGTCAGGTAACAGCAGATCTGTTGAAGGATGGAGGGGAGTAGAAAAATTAGCCGCCCTGTATACGCAATGCTTTATGACCTCGACCGTACGAGAAGCTTGGAAGAACGCTAACATTATCTTAATTGGTAAGAAAGGAGATACCAAGGACAAAAAGTTACAGGCCGATCAGGTTACTGTTCGTTACATACAAGGTATTTACTAAGGTAATCGCTAATAGAGCAAGGGCGACCTTAACTTCCATCTACCAAATGATCAGGCAGGCTTTCATAAAGAATATTCCTCAATAGATCATATTCACACTATCAATCAGATGATAAAGAAATGCGTAATTATAACCAACCACTATATATAGGCTTTATTAATTATGAGAAAGCATTTGACTCAGTGGAAACCTCGGCAGTCATGCAGGCATTGCGGAAACAGGGTGTAGAAGAGCCTTATGTGAAAATACCGGAAGATATATATAGCAACTGCACAGCTACAATAGTCCTCTATAATAAAGTCAGCAATAAAATTCCAATAAGGAAGGGCGTCAGGCAAGGAGATACGATTTCGCCAATGCTATTGACCTCCTGTTTACAGGAGGTATTTTGAGGCCTAAATTGGGAAAAGTTGGGGATAAGAGTAAATAGAGAATACCTAAATAATCTGTGATTGGCTGATGACATTGCCTTGCTGAGTCACTCAGGAGGGAACTGAAAATCATGATCAATGAGTTAGACAGGCAGAGCAGAATGCTGGGTCTAAAAATTAACATGCAGAAAACCAAAGTAATGTTCAACAGTCTAGCAGGGGAACAGCGGTTCACAACTGGCAGCGGGGGGCTGGAAGCAATAAAGGAATATATCTACTTAGGGCAGGTAGTGACAGCTGATCTGGATCATGAGAGGGAAATAACTAGAATAAGAATAAGGTGGAGCACATATGGCAGGTTCTCTCAGATCATGAATGGCAGTTTACCAACAATATCGCTCACAGTGTTAAAAGTAACGTGTTAGAAGTAACGGTGTTACCGGTAAAGCGTTACTTTTTTCGGTAACTTAATAATGTACTCGTTACCATTTCGGAACTGTAACAGGTGACATACATTACGTTAACATTTTTCGGTAACATGAGGTGTCGCGTTACTAGTTACTTTTTATTCCAGTTATCTCCCCCTCCACCCCCTTTAAAAAAAACGTAGAGCAACTAAAGTGACGTTGCAAATAAACAAAATGTACAGGTGCTCTTGAAGACCCTCGTTGAGGGCTTGCATGCATGCCAGAAAACACCTGCTCTTGACGACGCACCAAACTAAAAGAAACAGAAGGGACATAAAGCACGAAAAACGTGCACGAACACGCATTCAGACACTTGCCTTTGCCTACCTCCCCTTCCCAAACTACTCACACACAATTCTCTAAAGATAAGAAGCATGCCGAGCATTTCTGAGCATCTCATTTTTCAGAATTGTAAATTTGTTGAGAGTTCAGTGATGCTTCCTTTGCAAAGTGAAAATTGATGAAGTGTCATTTTGTGTTTATAATGTCACATTCAGAAAGTGGCTTCACCATGCGCCAGAGTTAGAAGCCATCACATGTAACTCTACAGGCAACTTTAGGCCAATATAAGATTGCTATGCTCCTGCACATTTGTGCGAATTATTCTCGTTAAATCAGGATTTCGGCTAAAATCATTGTTTGGGCTAGAAGTTTTATCCAAAATATGAGCTTTATAAAATTTTTATGAGTTTTTGTAGTGAAGATGCACTGATTAAAATTTATAGCCATGGAGTTATAGCAATTAATGTATGGTACTTTTTTCTGTAACGGTAACACATTACCTTTATTTTCTGTAGCTAACGTAGGGCAGTAACGCATTCCTTTTTCTTATCGTAACGAGTAACGTATTTAGTTGCTTTTTTTTCAGCAACGCCTACAGCACTGATCCCTCAAGAGAAAAGTATACAACAGCTGTATCTTACCATTTCACCCACGGGGCAGAAACGTGCAGGCTAACGAAAAGGGTAGCTTAAGTGAAGGACAACGCATCGCGCTATGGAAGGAAAAATGATAGGTGTAACTTTAAGAGACCGGAAGCGGGCAGATGGGGTGAGGGAACAAACGTGGGTTAATGACATCCTAGTTGAAATCAAGAGGAAGAAATGGGCTTGGGCAGGGCATGTGATATGTGAAGGCAAGATAACTGCTCTGGCTGTTAAGAGGAATGGAGTAGATTCTAAGAGAAGGCAAGCATAGCAGGGGCGGCAGAATGCTAGGTGGACGGATTAGATTAAGCAGTTTTCGGGCATACGACGTGGGCGCAGCAGCTGGCAGAGGACAGGTAATTAGAGAAACGTGGGAGAGCCCTTTGCCCTGCAGTGGGCGTAGTCAGGCTGATGATGATGAAACTCATCGCCAGCTGTATCACATCCATGCATCAGAATATATACACATGAGCCATCCTGGCTGGTGTATCCGTGACTGCTGGAGGCACTTATCAAGTAACGTTGCCACCGAACCAGTGGCTGTGTCACAGTGATACCGTTAAGTGCTGTAACTGAAGTGTTCACACTTGAAGAATCACATTTACTGACGCCATCACAGCTTGAACTTAATGGAGATCTGCACAGAGCACAAGCGTGCGCAAAGCTTAACTGCCATCCTGGGCACACTATAGTGTCATGATTGACACCGGAAGGAAACGAAATTCAATTGGAGTTTGAAACACTTCAAGGCATACTTTAAGGCCTTCAGGGAACTGCTCCGCAAGTCATATGCATGGTCTCGCCCGACGAATGACACATCCACAGTGAGCATAAAAGACGCCGGTTTATTCCTGACCAAACCAATGCGTGGCTGGTTACTCGCTGGCGTTCTCCTTGTCGCAGCAACAGGGAACGTAGCGGCGGAGCAGAGCAGGCGCGGACAACAAAAACGGGCGCTAACACCTGAGCGCGGCAAAAAGCACTGAGGCGTGAATGGGATATGAAACTGCTCAGATAAAAGGGTTCCCGAAGCGGTGTAAGAAACCAGCCTGCTCGCGTGCAGCCACTGCTGCCGCTGCTGTTGCTGAGAGGAAGAAAGGAAAGGAAAGTGCACGGGCCTGCCGCTTCAATCTGTCTTCGGGTAAGGTGTCGCTACATATCCCACTGGCTCGTGCTGGCCGCCGATAGCGTGACCGCGCCCCAGCAGTGCTCCCGCTGGAATCCCGCGCGCGCTGCTTTCGCCGCCCTCGTCAAATCATATTGCCCATGCAGCGACCACATTCCACATCTCGCAAGCAGCAGTTGGATCATGCACAGTTGCGTCGCGCCCGTACGTGCATATATGCACCTAGCTAGAAGCTGAGCACCATAATCACTGTGTCACCATGGCGGCTCTGAACTTAGAACTACAGATTTACGACGTAGCTTTGGGGAGGAAGCGATGCATCGACAATCAGAAATTTAGAAGGCGAATCGTATGACTGAAACCAGCTGAGAGATGAGGTAGTTAACCGAACGTACTCTTGTAAATAAGGCCATTGCCTTGAGCTTGCCGTCGCGAATGCGGATATGTTCACTTCAGAGGACTATGATCATTAGCAATCGAATTAAAGCTTCGGCACTTCCACTGAACCACCAAAGATGATGCACTATCCATGGTGTGGTCGAAGAACAGCAATGGGGGTGGCCACTCTCCATACTCCATATGGAGGAGTGGCCACCCCCATTAGTAATTAACCTACCCACCACCATTAAGCTAATATATTTTGTCCATTGTCGTGGTGGTCGCAGTTAATGAGAGGTATAGGCACCGGCAGGTGACCCAGTGATGGAGATGGTTCGTGTGATGATGTAGCTCCTCTGATGAATTCTTTGAGAGGAGTGCGAATGACGCTGTTCCATGGTGCTCAGTTAGTTCTAGGCGGCGACGAGTCTTTTTGATGGCATTGTCTAGAGCAGTAGCTTCATCAGTGTGATCTGCATGTGATGGACGCAGTGCATGTGTTGCTGTGCATCCCAATGGACCACAGCGGTCTGCTGAATGTAGGATGTCCGCTGCCGGATTTTCGTACGTCCGACGGACATCGAGATAGAGCCGAAATACAAACTGCGGATATCCCTCGGACTGTCCCGTGCAAAACTAAGGTGGCCGAACAGATGTCCTACGTACGTCCACAGCGGATATTCCGACGTCCTACGGACGGCAAAGTACGGATGCAAATTGCCCCAACGTCCGAAAGACATACGCGGAACACAGTTTCTCGGATATCGGACATCCATCAGACATCCATTTTGGTCTGAATTAGGTTGTTTAGTACTGGGTAGCTCAACGAATGTCCTACATAGGCCAAAATGGCTGATACACCTCAAGAATGAAGTGGCAAATGCTTCTCAAAGGAGGCCCTCCCACTAATGCTGCCGGTCTATTGTAATGACCTCTAAGTCACCTGCTTTGCACCTGCTAGTGTAGCATAGCACGTGGAAGGTATGCAACTTGAATGTCGCTGCAGGAGGACGCCATTGGCCGCAAAGCTTCCTTTAAGAAGCATTTGCCGCGTTAGTCTTGGTGTATATCCGACTACAGGATGTCTCTTGAAGGTGCTCCCCACTGTGCTCTTCAGCATGAAATAATGCATCAAAACAATGTACAGACCATTGATTTAGTTTTAAACAGCATTTCAAAGGCTTAAACACTGAACAGACCCAGTTCAAATTCAGGCACACCTTATATTGTGAATGCTAAAACTTGAGTAATGGCTACATACAACTAAAGGCAGATTTCACTAGAGTATATAGAGAATATGCATGACTTTCAAATGTGTTTGACAGCTGTTAGAATACATGGGATGCACAAAATTCTTGGTAGCACAGCTGACTAGCTGAAAACAAAAGGCGAAAGCATTTTCTTAATGAACGGAAAAATTTTTATTTTTAAACAATGCAAAATATACAATATTTGGTTTACAATAATCGCTTAAAAACAAACTAAAAATATGAGTACTAGTGCCAGAACTAGAACAAGCTAAGAACACTTTTCTGGGTGCAAGAAGCAAACATGAAATGCGCACGGTTATTGATGCAACGGTCACTGAAAAAGAAACTAGATTTGTTGAAATAATTTTGCAACTGAAAAATTGCAACTCACATGGGAACTAAAAGCTAAAAATATTTTTCAGGGATCTAGGAAAAACAAAATACACGTGGTTACTAATTCAACACAATGACGAGAAAAGATAAGACTAGATTTGTTGCAATAATTTTGCAACCTAAAATCACAACTCTTGAGTGGGAACAGTCAAGGACGCTTTTCAGAGATCTAGGAACAAAAATGGAATACACACATGGTTATTGACACAACAGTGATTGCAAAAGTTAAAACTAGATTCACTGAAATATAAGACTAGATTCGCTGAAATAATTCTGCATGATCATTGCACCACACTTGCTCAGTAGCCGAAACTGGCGGGAAAAGAAAAAGCACCAGAACAGCCAGCACAGTCAAACTGGCAACACAATACAGTACTTTGTGTGCAGCGATCTGACACCACTTGCTGAAAGCCTGTAACTCAGGTGAGAAAACGCACCAGAACAGCAAGTCCAGTCAAACTCTCAGACATCATTACACAGTTTAGGCAATATGTTTTCAGCCATATGTTGAGACTGCACCTGACTGGAGCAGCCATTTTTTGACAAAAGAGGCAATCCCCCTTAACGGAAAGACAACGTAGCACAAGCAGTGTGAGAGGGACCCATCATGTGCCCAATTTAATGCTCTGGTGATGTGCACAGTGGCCTGGAGACCCAAGTGATACACGACTGAACAAACTGGCAACATGCATGAAAAGAGAAATTAAGGAAACTCAGGAATCAAATATCTCAGCCCTCAGCAAGGACAACAGTATCACTGGCACAAATGACAGTACACACTTAATATTCATGACATTCAAAAGAACTTTGCAACGAACAGGAGTTTTTGTAGTAGCATCCTGCACCAGTAGCATCATAGCAACCCGATATATGGCCCACTGGCTGTTTTGCCAATGCAAAAAACTGAAAACTGCCTGAAAACTGCACAGATTTAACGCATCCCTGAACTTCTCAGGATGCGAAAAATAATAAACAAGACCTGGTGAAAAAAATAGTAATGAAGCACAGTACTTAACTACGACATCCCACAGCAATTCAGATGCATTCATTCAAAAGGCATTTAGCAATGAAGAAGGCAGTTATAGGCATTGCAAAAGTACCATAGCAACAGTGGTATTATAGGAACCTGCTATATGACCTTTTGAGTGCTAAGGCTTCCATCATATTCCTGAAGCTTCACTGAAGCTTCACTTCACAAGTTGCCAAAACAGAGGAAATAGAAAAGAAATGAGAGCTGCAGAAAAAAAATACCTCACCTCTAGGCATAGAGCTAAACAAGTCACTGTTATACTAATAACAGTTCAGATGCTCAAATTACGCTTCAAGGCACCACACAAAAAGAAGAAAAATCTCAACATAGCAAGAGCATCGCACCGCCCGCGGAATTGTAAGAACCTCACAGTGCGACCCTTTGAATGAAATATTCACCAATATGACACATTACTGGAGAAGTTGCATCGATGCGGTGAGAAAAAAAAATGCAAGGCGACCAGAGCTGCAGATAAGGGAAGAGACTGCACAAGTGTCTTGGATCTCAGCCCAGAACAAAACGTCCATTCAGAAAACACTTGAATTTGATGGCAGTAGCAATGGTTCAGGCCACAGCCACTCTGCAGTAGGAATGGTTCGGGTTTGCAGCCACTCTGCACAGTTAAATGAAATGAGCACACAGCAAGATGAACAAGCGAGGATATAGAAATGAGGGCTTCATTAAGACATAGTACATATAAAGAAAGCCTGCAGTCATTGAAAGCAAGAAAAGCATAGAGGGACGTTTTTATTTTTATTAGTGGTGTTGATCAATGAGAAATTAGCAGGCAAGAAGACTGGATGTAAAATAACCCATGGAAATGAGTTCGTTCCCTGTAAGATTGTGGATGTGTATCAAGTGCCTTTGTCCTGTGGCCGTACGTATATAGGACAGACAGGCCGGTGCATCAATATAAAGCTGTTGGAGCACCTAAATTCCTTGGAAAAAAAAAGTCTACGAACCTGGCAAAGCATTGTTTCGAGTGCCAGTGCACTCCGTTCTTTGTTGACACTGAAAGCTTGTTTGTACACCACTATCACAGCACTAGAGAAGTGGCAGAAGCTTTTCATATTTTAAGCAAATGAATTGGATGTGTTAGTCAGCTTTACATAGCCTTGACATCCAAGGAAATGGGCTTGTTAACCAGGGGCGCACTACGGAAATAATCACACATGCATCCACGAGACAATTTTTTTTAGATGTGACGAGCATCCACGAAAAAATTTTTAGATGTGACGTGCATATGCTTGTATTTATTTGACCATGCGCATGCATGCAAGCTTGATGTTTTGCTTGAAAAGCAAGCATGATCTTCCTATTAATTAAATCCAGTTGAAAGTCAATGCAGTGTGCGTCCTTTTCTTCTCTGTCCTGTGTCCATAACGCTGTTTTATGAGTAACTATGCAAAACAAACTCGCCCAATCTGTCGTTCTTCTTTAACTGCTGAAGATAAGTATATATTCTGAACAACTTCCTGAAAGCACTACAGTCCAACGTGTTCTCACTCCTTTTAGCAACAAATTCCCATTATTCAAATATCCATCCAATGTAGAGCATTTTTAGACTTGAATTGATTGTGCTAATTTTTTGCAGTTATTTCACCCCAGCTTCAGTAATAGATGCTTGACTCCACTTTCTGTAAAAAAAAATCTTGTGCCATGGCGCTTTTTGGCCAAAGCTACCATTGCGCCGTTAAATTTCAACATCATATTTGCAGCTATGCTAAGCTTTTTACGACATTGATAAGCCTGCACATCACATACGTCTTGTATAACACTGAGATGAGTTACAGGCTCATGTTCAAGGCTGTGAACATACAGCGTGCATGAAGCTCGGCCAAACATTACAATAAGAAACGACATAGAGCTTACACGAACGTCAATGTAAAACTAACACATGTAACACAAGAACCAGCACTAGCACTTTATAGAAATAACTACAACATCTCTACATCGCATATAACTGTCTCTAAGCACCCTGACAAGTTATTTTGGCAAACAGCATTGCTTAGGCAAGACTACATAAAAAAACATCACACTTAATCAGCCAAAGAAAAAAAACACGTCTTCCCATGCAAGCAGCTTTCAGCTCACCGATTATTGCAGCTGTAATCCTCAAACCTAAGAAATTCCTTTTGCCTTTTCTTCCAACCCATGAAAATTGTGAAGCAAGGTCATTGTAGAGAGTATGCTAGCATTCGTTTTGTCGCTGAGCTGGGATCTTTTCCTCCGAGCCGTGTCAACTCCTGAATCTGTCAACAATTTAGACGACACTCACTGAATATATATCACTGCACAGAAAAAAAAGCTTCAGATAGGTCCTTTTAGGATAAGGTGGATTATACAGTTCAGGCATACCATTAGAACCAAATGGGAAAAATAAAATCATTTGTAGCATGACTGACTACTGTCATAAGCAAAAAATTATTACTGTCTCAGAGCAATTAAACCAAAACTTTGCCAGAAAATTTAAAAATATAGGCACTTTCAAGCTGCCGACAGCAGCTAAAAGTGAAATATGCTAGCATTTACCAACAGCAAAAATTGGTGCTGTGTGCGGCCATAACTAATCGAACGGTACTACTACTCCTATACAAATACAGATATTGAAAAACCTTAATGCACTGAAGGCACATCCAGAATACAAAATTCCAAGCATGCCAATACTGGCAACTCTAGCACTAATCACAGTTTGTACATGGAGAACACAGCACCCATTGCATGCCAACCATGTAGTTCCGAACTACAAAATATAAATTAATTGCACAGGCCTGTGGTAGAGATTGCAAGAATGATAAATTGTGGAGAATGTTAGAATGATAAATTATTTCAAGCCTCTCCTCAGGTGTCCGTTACATTTTTGTTGAATTTTTGCAACCCCCAGTTTCCTCATCTAGCTTTCACCAAGAATAGTACTTACCAGACATGCAGTCTTCTCCTTGTTCAAACTGTCGTCGAACGTCAAAAAATCTGTTAAATCTTTAAACGGCTCTTCAATAAGTGGGGCACATGTGATGACGGGATTTCTGTCCAGAGTCCCACACATCTTGTTCAACAGTTCGCCGTGATGCTGCTGCGTGAAGCGTAGCACGTTTAAAAGTCTGATCATGTGCTGCTTAAAACCTGTAAGACCAAAAATATAGCCACAAGAAACAAAAGACAGTTAACAAGGAGCTAGTTTTCAATATCACATTGTTAAAGTTCTTGGCCTAAAGAAGTAATCCCAAATGTAACAGCTACAACACAAGAAATGAGCCTGTTCAACATTTTATGATTTAAGATTTTAACATCCTGAAGTGACTTTGAGAAGTGATTTTTGAAGTGATTTCTTGGCCTTAAGAAGTAATCCCAAATCTAACAGCTACAACACAAGTAATGAGCCTGTTCAACATTTTATGATTTTAAGATTTTAACGCCCTTAAGTGGCTTTGAGGAACGCCATAGTGAAGGGCTCCGAATTATTATATACCCCCTGGTGTTTTTTATTGTACACAGACGTCGCACAGCACACTGGCGTTTTTGTATTTTGTCTCCATGAAAATATGCCTGCCACAGCTGGGGTCAACCCTGCGACCTTGGAATCAGCAGCCGAACACAAAAGCCATTCAGCCATAAATCATCTATCATAATCAACATACATCATCATTTTATCATAAATCAACAACTATGTAATTTGCACAAAATTGCACACAAAGTGCACCTGTTATAGTATTCTATCCGTGAAATGATGCATATAGAAGAGGGCAAATTAAGTTTGAATGCAGTCCTTAACTTTATGAGAATGTTCAACATAGTTGCCGTCATCCAGCATGTCTTTTTGTGGTCTGCTCATGTCAGGCCCTAAAACCACGAAAGTTGTAGGAAAAAATTTGAACGATTACATAATGCATTCTTGTCTTTTTTTTGTCTGTAAATGTCCTTAAATCTACCTGCATAGCAAAATGATCTTGTGATGCAGCAAAAATACACTCAGCTGTGAGAACCACTGAGTCCGCATCAGTGTATGATAAAAATGACAGAAAGTGCCACACAAACAACTAACATTAAGCGTAGATCTTTCTGTTGAGTGAACAGTGAAAATATCACCTTGAAGACTGCATGTAAAAGTGCTTAAGTGTTGTACACTAGCGTCAAATACTCATCCACCTGTCTTTGACAGGCTCAATGGCACACCATGTCTGCATATATATATATAAGCAGTGTCATCTCTGCATGCACATGATCATGCTGTGATCACCTTCTTGTATGGACACTGACTTGGCACAAAAGTGAACTCACATTAGACATGACACACTTAGCAGCAATGCAGAACCTTGCAATCCTGACCGAGAAAATTTATGACTCAATGAAAGCTGAGAGGCGTCTTGCATGTGCAAAAAATTTAAAGGCATTATGGAGCAGATAAATCTAAAGTTTAGACAGATCTTTTCACTGCTGTGCTTTTATCACTTGAATGTCCAAGGACAAGCATTGTAAACATGCAGGCATGCGTAGCCGATTAAATTCTGGGCACATCATGCAGGCATGAATTTTCAAGTGCAACATTGCTCTCTGGCTTTGGTGAACTACACTGCCTGTATGTACGTGACGTGCTTCCTGAAGAGCCACTAGTGACTGGTTTCAACAACGAATTTCCAGTTCAGCTGGGACAAGTTGCCAACTGGTTTAAGGAACAAGTTTCCAGTTGAACTGAAACCAGCAGCCAACTGGTTTAAGGAACAAGTTTCCAGTTCAACTGGGACCAGTTGTAACTGGACCAGTTGAAGTGGAAAATTGTTCCTTAAACCACTTTAACTGGAACCAAACGGTTCCAACTGAAAATTTTCACCTGGAGTGGTGGATGAAGGCTGAAGAATGGGTCAAGAGAAATCATTGGGGGCCAATTGGGAGGTAGTGAATGAAGGCAATGCAAGTATGCTGTCCAGTAAATATTTTTTGTTACACATAAACTGCTAACCTGACATTCACAGTTCCAGGTAAACCACATAATGCAATTATAAAATGCAGAACAAATGCTTACCCTGGTCTGGAGGCTGGTCGAAGTGGTGTGCTGAAGACTCGCATGAATACCTATCGCCTGAGTAGCAGAACAGCAGTAATGGGAAGTTACTTCGTTGTACATACATTAAAAAAAAGGCTTATAAAATAGACAACGGCAGGGAAAAGAGGTGCTCGTTATGACATGCATGATGGAAGCCAACAGTAACAGAAACAAAGAAGCATAGGGGATGTTTTTTTGTGTTAATTGGAAATTAATACTAAAATTATTTTATGGCTTAAGGTAATTGTTAAGAAAAAGTTACTAGACAACCGGAAACTACTAGAAAAAATTGATAGAAGAAAAAAAAACCACGTGCCAGCAGTGAAATCTGAACACACGACCTCTGAATTTTGCGTCTGGTGCTCTACCAACTGAGCAATTCATCATCATTGTCAGCCTGACTATGCCCGCTGCAGGACAAAGGCTTCTCCTATGTCTCTCCAATTAACACTCTCCTTTGCCAGCTGTGTCCACCGTATGCCCGCAAACTTATTAATCTCATCCGCCCACCTAGCTTTCTGCCGCCCCCTGCTATGAATAAAAAAAATCCTCTATGCTCCTTGCTTTTAGTGACTGTTGGCTTCCGTCACGCATGTCATGACAAGCACCTCTTTTCCCTTCAGTTGTCTGCTCAATAGCTTAAAGAGGGCCTTGAATCTGGCAGTCTGGATGCCATAGGCAGCATAAGGGGGTTCTCACAGCTTCTGCCCTCACCGTTCGATCACGTTCCTATGTGGTACTCGCGGTAATACAGGGTGCACTATGTCTGCTGCTATGGATGAGGGTGGTGCTCGTGAACACTCTCAAGGTTCGATTAGTCACTACACATAAATACCTTCAAAAGCAGAAGACTGGACAGAAGTCGCAGTAGCTCAGTTGGTAGAGATCTGGACGCGAAATTCTGAGGTTGTGGTTCGGATCCCACGAGCAGCATGTGGCTGTCTTTTCTTCTGCTTTTTTATCAAATACCTTAAGCCGTCAAATAATTAGAGTATTAATTTACAAGCATTCAACACACAAAAAAGCATCCCATGTGCACCTTGGTTTCAGTGAATGTTGGCTTCCGTCATGGTTTATGAAATGTTATTCATTAGGGATATGTAGTTTCTCCTATTTTTGTTTACATTCTGCAGAAGATAAGACCAGTATCCGCAAGGGAACGCATGCAGTCATTTTTCAAAGCAATAAACTCTTGAGGTTGAGTACATGGATGCTGCTGCTGTTAAATGTGTATAAATCAACTGAGAACACACTGCAAGGTGCTTTAGTGTTGTTGCACTTTCAACAATTGCCATCAGCGTCAACCCCATCTTAAGCCAGATGCAGCAAACCTATCGCCACAAATTTCCTAATCTCATCGCCCACCCGTCTGCCTTCACTCACATTTATCTTCTCTTGAAACTTACTTATTAATCTAACGAACCACCTGTTATCTGACCTACACATTACATATTGTACTCATGTCCATTTTTTCTTGATTTCACCTAATCCGTCAAACACGTGTGCTTCCACAACCCCCTTGCTCCAACATTACCTGTCATTTTGTTCTAATATTATAGCACCCGCAAGACAAAAATGAGCAAAGGATTTCAGATCAACTAAAGACATGTCATGAAAGCAACAAAGCAGTTAAAGATCACTGACTTTCACTGTCTCCATGGGGCTCTTCACTGTCTCCATGGGGCTCTTGCAGCACTGGTGCAGTAGAAGGCAGGCCTGAGAAAAATGATGTTAGAAGCAAGCAATGAAAAAAAAAAAACATTGGACCCATTTTCTGTGAGCTGTTGCTGAAGCATAGGAAGAAATTGCTTTTATTACCTTGAGGAAAGTTACTTGGCACAGGGGGCATCATTTGTTTTCTTTTTTGCACTTTCGGTGGTGTTATAGACTCATCCGAGTCGGACCAGTTTTGTGGTGGCCTCCTCACTCTTTTGGAGTGGGTTGGTTCAGAGTCAGTGTCGAGATCAGATGTATACTGGCTCTTTTCAAGTTTTCTTCTAGCCTGGTCGTAACTTGCTAAACATGATAAAACAGTAGTGTAAGAATAATTATATCATACTTCATGCCAACATTAGGAAGGAGCAGAATCCCTAGAACTGAACATACCAAACACCCCTTTCACCGATATCTTGAATCGCCTCCATGAAGGATCTGGCAGTGTGGCTTTTTTTACCATTCCTGTTATTCTGTCTCCTTTTGCATACTCCGGCCACACGCATTTTTCATCTTCTACCCATACAGATGGCACAACCTCAACCTGGTCTTGTTACAAGAACTCAACAATGATGTATGCCATATCTGAAAAACAAAAGGCAAGAGGTGCCAAGAGTTTTTTTACCAGATACTCTTGCAGCGAGTAACACACAAGTTAACACAAGGTTGCTAATATATAATGGTATTTATAAGTATACTAGGTACTGGAGAAATGGAGCAACCAGACAGATGGTGGAAATGAAATGCATGCCTCGCATGGACAGGCCAGCAGTCAGATATTTAATATTTTCTTCATCATATGTGGCACCTGTGTGTTCCAGCATCCAAGTAGCTTGCAGCTGCGATTATGCTTAAACCTAAAGTACATAAGGTTTTTTTCAGCAAAATAACAAAAACGTGCTACAAGTGCACATAGAGTGAAGAGAAACCCTAACTTCATCAACTGAGTTCATCAACCAACAGCTGTTACTTTTTTTGCCCTTCTATTTCGTACTTCTGCCACTGTTTCAAACAGTTAAATGTTAATAATGCAGACCTGATGGGACCAAAAATATGTCCAAATTATCCGAAGGTCGAATGATCCCCAAAAAAGCTACCAGAAACAGTGGCTGTTTTTGGCAGACTTTTTCTGCCTAGCATTGAGAGCTCTCACACTTAGTGAAGCACACATATTGGCAGTATGAAGAAAGGTGATGCTCCAGACACACTTGACCTGTATCAAAATGTACACTCACCTTAACAGATATGATCTAAAACTTGTCTTCATACACTATTTACAAAAGTTCGCAAAGCAGAAACACATCACATAGTGTGAAGTTCTGGCAGGACCAGGAACTTTTCACCCCAAGGCAGCCTCACCATTTTCTGCAATTTGTACAGAGGGCACGGCTTTGGTTCAGAAAGGACCGACACAACACAGATGCCCAGTCGGGAGGACTCAAACGGTACAGAGTAAAAATCTGCCTTGTTTAGAAACTCTTCGCCAATTATGCAGGGCTCATTTGAGTCTCTCATTTGAGCTATGTTTCTCGCCAGAATGACACGGCCACCTTGTGAAAAACAGTTGTCTCTTTCGGACAGCGTTATTGTGAAGCCTTCAAAGGTGAGCCTTTGATATTCGGGAGGACAGCATTCCGGCAGCAACATCCCTCCAGAGTGGGGATAGGTCAACTCCACACGTTTTTTGTCAGATGGCTGCCAATGCCGGTATGACTGAGTCTGTGACTCCATCATCCTGTTGCGCAGCTGCTCTAAAGGCTTCCCGTGCTTGCGCAGCTGCCTCTTAAGAACCTGCATACTGTTTTCGAAGGGGAAGGAACTGAACGAGTCTAGCTCCCCATGCCTCTGGACATCAGAGGCAAGGTGTGTTAGACATGTACATTGTACGAAGCATTCGCATCCCCATACAAATTGCAGACGCTAGAAACAAAGCATCTGAGGAGCTCAGCAGAGTAACTAGCATGTTGTCGACACAACTCCTTGTTAGCAAGAATAGATAAAGATGCATGGAGGACCAAAAAGTTCTGGCACAGCCGATCTGACAAACAACATTTCAGAAGCAAAGGGCCAGTGTAGAAAAGAAAAAGCCGGAACTCAACTGCCTTCCAGCGGTCTACCTCTTCAAGTCCTCGAGGCTAGCGAGAAAACTCCCTGGGGACATGAGGAGTGAGCAGCCTGCTCTTTTCATCAAAGGTGCGCCGATCTAGAGGCCCAGACGTCCACAACAAAAGCATTTTTTTACAACGCCAAGTAGCACAAGATGCATATAATCTAATGGCAGGTCATTTACACTGTCAGTTGGCAAACTCAACAGAATGGACTCTCCTTTGTGGTGCTCAGGATCATGCTGCTGCCTGAAACTTTCATCTTTGCTTAGGGGCACCTCCAGGTCAACGAATACAACCCTACCATCCAAGTATGTGCCCTCAACCGTACATTTTGGACAGGCACTGTAGCCTCCATGACCTTTGGTCATTGCAATGAAGGCTCTAGCTGGAGCGTCACATATGATTGAGCTGATTTTCAGCCGAACTGCATTGCCATTGATATCTACACCATGTTCAAGCAAATCCTGTAGTTCTTGAACAAAGGCCTTCAGAAATTCGTTTGAAGACGCTGGCTTAGACTGTCCAGCAAATGCACCAACAACAAAGGGTGGCACATTGCCACAACCACGAGGTAGGCACTGAATGGGCCAGAGCTGGATTTTGGTACTTTTCGATAAGGGCAAGCCATCTACATTGAAAGAAAGAGGAACTACATCTGGAAGCTTCTCCACATTACAAAGTGACTTCTGAAGACCTGTAGCAAGCCCAAAATGGCAGTACTGCCCTGGTTCCATAACTTCAATGGGTAACTGGTTCTGCGGCACGCGAGGAGTGTGCAGAAGCGTGCGACCATCCTCTGGTAATTCAGAGTATCCTTCACCATGATGCTTTAACACCTTAAGAAGAGCTGTTAACGCTCTTCTCTTGATTCCATGCTCTATGGCCCAACTCCGCAGAGCTTCTCGGAGGCTCTCCCGGTTGTCTACACCGCTGCCAGCACTGCCTTCTGTAGCTCCAAATATAGAGCCCAGTTTAAGCCCTGAACACGGATCATAGTCGTGATCGGCCCCAGCTTGCGCGGGAACAACACGACGAAGCTCGTCAGCAGAGCAGCTCGGTATTGAGGCATGGCTATGGTGGCCATTTCCACTATCGCTATCTTGCAGAGAGCCGTATACACCAGTCCCTTGCCTTGCAGGTTCCACATCACACGCACGCTCTCTCTCTTCGTCCACATTAGCACATCCAAGGAGCTGTAAAGTTTTTTTCGCCTCCCTCGCAGCCTTTTCCCGAGCGTAAGCTTCTCGCGGTAACGGCATGGCACTCAACACGCAAGCACTGACCTCGAGAACAAACCATAGTTTCGGAATTCTGCTACTCAGTTCCGTTAAACAGGCTTTAAATGGTTAGTAGCAAAAGGTACACTTACCAACAAGTTCCACGCGCACTCCCGAGACCCCTTTTGTCTCAAGCAGAAAGCGACACAGCGTCTGGATGCGACGCGGCGCCGCGCTAACGAAGAGCGAAAAGACCGCGAAAATGCGCGAAGGGCAGGCGAAGGCGGATTGGATTGGAATGGATTTTGGGGCTTAGTTCTTGTGATGATGATGGCGATCGGAGGTCGGAAGCGAAGAGCCGGCGTCGCCAGCGCTTCAGCTGACGGCTGCTCACGGGAAACTGCGGAGAAGAAAAGTGGCGCTTCCGCGCGCAGCTTTGCTAACGTTTCTTGTAATTATTAGGCATCGAAAGTGACGAAATAAATAATAAAAAACACCGTTAAAGAATTATAAAGCAAGAAACTCGAGCTTGATGGCAGCTGTCATTACCTCATTTCAAAGGAGACGCTCCTATCAACCGTCCATTTATCGTAAGCCGACAGCGTAGTCTATCTGCACTGTGTATTACTTTTGAATGCTTTTTCCCTGTGCCCATCGTGTCACCGTCGAGGAGTCTAGCACGGACTGCTGCGTTGTTAAGGGCACAGGGTAAGCCCTATACTTCCCATGCATTTTAGGCCATGTTGAGATACATGTTTCTCACTAACTAATAACAGTAGCCTAATAATACATATATCATTGTTTGCCAAATTTTGTGCTCTTTTTACTGAACTAGAATATTTGAAATGTGTTGAAAATTCGATTTTTAATAAAATTTTTCCGGTAGTACACAAATCTGGCCTTTCTTTGCGCATTTCAAAATTCATAACAGAATAACTGCTCAATGAAATTGCTTAATTCTAGTTCAGTAGTTGGCAACACTTATGTAGATGATTGAAAAAAAAAATCAGCCATCTGTCTTGAAAGGCATTGGAAATAATGGTACCTTTGTAAGAAAAAACACTGTTTTGAGATTATAGAGCGTAAAGAGAAAAAAGATGTGAAAAACCATCTTTTATTCGCAGAAACGCCTCCATAGTAATTGGTTTAATAGCCCCCTGCTTCGTAGTCACTGTCGCCGTCATTTTTTCGCTTTTCGGCTTGTCGTTTTGACTGTCGGGCCTCTTTTGTAAGCTGTCGTGTTGCTCGGTCCACAAAGTACATGCGCTTATGGTCAGCTTCCCTCAGCCACTTGATGGTGTTGCTTCCTGGGTTCAATCCGCACGCCTTCAAAACGTTGGCCCGTGCGATGCTACCATCATTAAATGAAAGAACAGCATCCAGTGTTGCCATCCGTAGGGTCCGAAGCCTAACAAACACATTCTTTGGCGCGCGTTCCCAAACAACATGGTTGAACGACTCATTTGCATTTTGAGTTCGCCCATGCAGGCACTTCTCTAGGAGCTCAGCCTTCGATAGCTCCCTATAAATGGGTTTGATAGCCTCCAAGACAGATGCAGGCAAACTCTCCTTGTGGAAAAATGGCTTGCCCTCTGACTGACTTCTGTTGAAGGCACACCACGTATCAGGTCCCTTTGGGCAAAGTCCATGGCATGGGTCATCGTCTGTGGCGGATAAGTGGAAGAAGGTTGCCCAAACGGCCTTTCGCATTTCATCCAGATTTCCTACATTTCTTCTGATGGCCCAACCATAGTACGTCTGGAGCTTGTCTATTACTGCATCAGTCAGTCGGCCTCGGCCCGAGAGGCTCTTTCCATCAGAGAGTTTTCCTGCTTTGTTTCCTTTTTTTTAGCCTTCGTAACCTTGTGCCCATCCTTTTTTGCACGTGCCCTATGCACTCAACCTTGGATATTTCAACGGAATCACCATATGGCATTTGTGCCTTCACAGCCATAAAAGCCTTGCTGTCACCATCCCCAAGGTATTTGACGTATCGAACGCCGTGAAGCTCCTCACTCCTGCCGAAAATTTTCAGTGCTCCTGCGACTTCCATTCCACCGCTGGTGCCTTCGTAGTTGCTTTGGCACACCTCTCTATGAAGGGGGTCACTGTTTGTACCCTTGATGCTGCACTTTGGACAACGTTTAGACAAAACCTCCACATCCAGCACTTTCCCAGAGTCTACACTGGTCGCAGAGACTATGCCGTTATTGGAAGTATGGCCTCGCTTCTGCCAGCTTCCATCAAGAGCAACTGCGATGTCTTTATCCCCCTCATTCAGCTGCACAGCTTCGTCAGCTGCCCTTTTCATCGACTCCTGAGCAGCAGCTTCGATGTGACCTAGAAGCTCTTGATTGTATTTCGCAAACTTTGTCGGCGGCTTAGGAAGGTTTAGCATAGCACAGAGTATATTTCCTGCAGCCATTCCCTTACCAATGGACCTCAAGGCATACACTAACCTGAGGTTGGCTTCATAGAGGCCAGAAGTAGTTTTCTTCGACGTCTCAAATCGTTGTGCGGCACTACACACTTCACAGTTCAAACTGTAAACGCTTGCAACACCTACCCGTTTTGTCACAATTTCGATGAGCTCAACACTTCCACCGCACTCTCTGCACACACAAATCTGTGTAATTGCGGCACAAATGCCGTCCATGTCCATTAAGGCATATTGGCTGCTGCTCTGTAGCACATCCTCTTCCTGGAAGCACAGAGAAAATCTTGAAAGCTTCGATGTCGAGGAGCTGGCGCGTTCGGCGTTCGGGATCTCATTCGGTCGTGGACATCCTTTTGCTTTTTCACGATGAGCGTAGCGGTTGCCGTGAAATTCACGCCTGACGAAGGCCTTCTTTGCCCTGGGCATCGCAACTTATCAGCAGCAACCAACACCGGCACAATTTACAATACTGATCGAAAGGGATAGCACTCGGACGCAGCTGCATGAAGGTTGCAGAAACGTGGAAAAAACGTGCAAAGCGTCTCAGGATTGTCTTGGCTAAAAAAGAGGAGCTGTACAATAGTTGCCAGACAATTTTTTATATGTAGCTGATTTTAGACAAGTTTTGAAATCAGGTGGTGGACTTTTTGGTTGAAAAAATTGACGTTAATCCTGAAAGGGGGCGTGGCCGCTCACTACTTGGTTTCGGAAAAAGCGTTTTTAAGCCGTAAATATGGCTTTCTGAGGAAAGTGCGATCATGGAACATGTGTAGAAAGAATTGAACTTCTAAAATTCCAAAAGAAAAAAAAAAACGATTTTTTTCTAATTTTACCTTACCCTGTGTCCTTAACTGTGAGATTCATTTCAAGGGTTGAGCGACGGGAATTAACTTTGTCAATCTTGTGTCACTGCCATATGTTTCCATCGCCAACCACGTGTGCACAGCAGGCGTCCGGTAAACAGGTATACGTCCACGCGAGAACTTCTCCGGTATGCTAGAAGTGAAATATTCGTTGACATGTACTACAGCTCGATCTTGCGTGCGTGCTGCACGCATGCATAAACGTGGATCGATTGCAGATTTTTCCTTCCTCAATTAATGCTGACGGAACTGAAAACCAGCCTATGAAGCGTCCGAAGATCTGCAGCTAGAGATGAACTTTGAGCACGGCACCGTCGTCGACAGGACTGGCGTTTCATGCGGCATAATGGAGCATAAAAATTGCTGATATAACTCTGCCTGACCCATCTTGTGCCGCGTTATATGTTGAAAGTCAGCTGGATTTAGGTACGGAGCGATCGCGAAAGTGAGGCGCAGTCCCTGTTGACGCTCGTAATTTCCACAGTAGTTTGCATGGCAAGCGCATTGTTTGGCTTAGCCCGTTAGCCATACGGCAAGTACGGTAACGCGTTGCCGTTGCTACCGTGGCCACGCTTGCCAAGCCACATTTGCTGTACGGTAGCAATCGCTGTAGTTACCGTGTTTTACCGTACGGTAGAGCTAAAGCTCTCTACTGACGGGGATAAGTCTGGCACTGATTTAAACAGCGTACAGATTGCATTATCAAAAGCAGACTTGAAGCATTTGTTGCTGGCGCCACAAATCTCGTTGAAAAGACACCCAGTGAGGGCGTCCGGAGTACGTTGGTCGCAGGATATATATATCGGACAGCCGTGTGCGGACTTCCGTAGGACGCCTCTTGCGTCAAAATAGACGTTGGTGATGCCCGAAAGTCAATGTCCTGTGTTTGTCCCCTGGCCGTCCTGTTTCGGTCCTGGACGTTCGGATCTAAATCGGATGTCCGCCGGATATTCATGGACCATTGGGATGTTTTTGGTCCACAAAGGTTAGCCTATTGAATGCATGAAGGCAGCCCTGACAAAAACAGACGTACTGAGAACGCCCTGAAATGGTCAGAACGTCCTCCTCCTCCAAGGATGACGTTGTTTTACATTGTTTCGGCGGTGGGTATCTGGTAAAGCAATGTATCTGGTAAAACAATGACATACGCGGTATGGCGACTGAGATCGGCCGAAGCGAGCCGCTTGGTTCCACGACTCAGTTCCTCGCTCGCTTGGCTTTTCTCAACACATCGCAGTACCGACCAAGTTTGTCGGCCTATGATTTCGAAAGGCGCTGCAATGCACAGCATGTGTACGAGAGCAGACGACGCAGCGATACGTGCGTCACAACATTTGGGGCCCATGTGACCAGGGTTGCTGCTCTTCCCTGATCGTGACGTCGCAGCGCACCCGGCGGCGTGGCGCGTTTCCAAAGACCCGAAGCTGCAGCAGCGGAAGTTCCGGTTACGTCACTTAACACAAAAACACAAGCAAAACGAAACGATTACGCGCTTAAGTTTGTTCGAGCATACCCCTTATTCCACAAACTGCAATGCATTGTTAGTAAAATTATATGCTGAACACGTCGGCTGGCGGGCTTGCTTGTTTCGATCGAAATTTGAAGTTTCATCGGGAAGAAATGAGCATAGGATTGAGTATCGCGCTACGTCACAGCCCCAAAACCAGCACGAGCGGTGTACAGCTTGAGAAGAAAAAAGGAAAAGAAAACCGAAGGTGAGCAATGCCGATACTCCGTCTCGATAGTTGTCGCGTGATCCTGTCGTACTCATTGGTGTGCAGTGCGTTTATTCTTGGTGATACGCAGGCTGACCCGGTATTCTTTTACGACATTTTTTCGCCCCATCCCAAACATATGCCCGCAAATATCCTAAATGGTCTTCGATCTTGCCGATCACCTAGAGAACTATGTTCTCTCCATCGATTCCTCCGGAGCTGCGAGAAGGCGGCGATTGGGATACATTCGCAGGAATGGCTTGGAGCTGTTCTGCTTCGTATCCGTGATTACACTCCTATATTCTTTGCAGAGTTTTTGGCTGCTGGTTTGGCTCTTCTCAAAATTCCTAGACATGTAGCACGGGTTCTTATCCATGCAGACTGCCTTTCAGTTTTATCTCTCTCCAAACTTCAGGAAAATCTCTATTGAATCGTTCCGTTAGGTTTTTTGTTCCGCTCTCCGTGAGAGAGGTCTATTTTGTCCGGGTACCTGGTCATTCGGGTGTCTATATATTAGCGAGGTGGTCGATTTATTGCAAGGTCAGCTCTCAATGCCCTTGTAATCAATTCCGTCCCTCGCCTCATTCTGGTGGACATTTCGTTTCCCGCGTTTTCAACGTAGCTCAGCCAGCTTCAGTGAATCTGTTGCTCAACACCGCGGGTTTTGAGCATTTAAAGTATACCGTTAATTGGAATGTCTGGCGATATAAATTAAGGCTGTGTGAGGTGCCAATGACGCTTCTACGATGCACAATCCCCCGCCTAAATTTGTATTATCGGGACAAAAGTGGTATAGTCCATGCAGCGGGAGCCGGACCAATGGAAAACTGCATCGTAATGCCATCTACAGGCGGCATCTGGGATCAAGACAGCCAATTGGAGCCCTTTATTACCTGCAGGCATGTCTTTTTACTAGTTTCAATGTTTCGTGCTTTCGATGGCATTACGATGCAGTCTCCCGTTGCTCCATCTCCCGCTGTGTGGAGTATACCACATTTGTCCCCGATAATACATATGCAGATGCGGGTTTGCTACAACAAACCTTTGTGACTGATATGTGGGGAAGTTGAAACAATAGAACATTTTCTCCTCTCTTGCCTGCGGTTCACATTTCAGAGAAAGACATATCTGGAGGTCACCCTTGCGATGTTAGGACTCCTTGTGTCTCTTCCAGTTCTTCTCTCGTTTACTGTGAGCACCAAGGCATTCGCATTAAGTAGGTATCAGGTAGAAAAACCAGCAGAAAAGGACGCCTACAGAATAGAAGGAATTCACACAGACGACGCTGGAGACACAACTGAAAATGTTTTTTTGATCAAGGAATCGAGCAGAGCAGGGCGCACATGCGCATGAGCAGGACATGCCGACAAAAGGACGAAAACAAAAGCAAAATAAAGGTCAGTCATTAAAAATACTGCTATCTTGCACATGGAGACTATATATCCCATTCATGAACCGGTATTCTTTGGAATAAAATTTGACTGGCGTATCGCTGACGCAATCAGTGCCCGACTTTATTTTAAAAACTTCCAAGATTCCACATTCTATCTGCGTTTTGCCTCGGCCGATCATTTTTACACTGCTGAACAGGGCGTACGGTTTTGACATTTGTTACAATTTTTTGGGAGTTTGATCGTATTAACCGGTTGCAGTGATGTGCGAAAATACTCCCGCATTCCAAAAACGTGTATTTTTTCTATTCCTGGTACTTCAAAACTTTAATTTATTTCAATTTTTCAACAAACAATTATTACTATTTTCTTCCTAGCTTCTGTCATTCCGCTATTCTACTTCTCCACCTTATGCTTTTCTGTTCAAATGCTATATGGTTTTCCTTGGCATTCACCGCCATACTTTGGCCAATCCCCGCGCATAGGTATGGGCCATGTTTAGCAAGGTAAACAACAACTTCATTCTTTGCATAAGTTTCTTCAGCATTGGAAGCCTCACAATGCGACTAGTGCTTGATTAAATTCGGCCAGTCGCGCCCTATGTTCCAATGCAATTGCTACTAAGGAACTGCATTTTAGGGCTCATGTCCGTGAGATGTAATGTAGGCACAGCCTGCCAAGCTAGCGCACTTCTTAAAATTTTTGCCATTCTGTTCAGTGCTTCTAGAGATGCACGAGAAAACACACTGCCAGCACATACGAAATGCTTTTTCCTTGAAGCCAGCATTTGTGCCCGCGATATCGGTTTCCACAGGAACAAAAGCGAATAAATGTAACATTCGCACATACAGATGCAACCTGCCAGACGATGAGTGTCGTTGGACCAACGCCTGGTTCGACCCACATTGCTCGGTGTTCGTGATTGAAGCGGTTGAATAATTCAGCACAAATGGTTTCTGTTACTTGCATGTACGAGAAGGGTATAGTTTTGTACCGTAGACAGTACAAAATGTATCCGGGATCTTAAATTTGTTGTTTTGCTTCTCCAAGGTTGCTGTGCCATAAAAAATGGCGATGTCACCATGCCAGCGGGAGCAATGTGACAAGCTGACGCAATGCGAAGTGCAAGGCCATGGTAGTTGTTAAGGCTAAGGGGGTGAACAAGAGCACCGAAAAGAATGACAGATCCCTTTGCTGAGCCTCTTTCTCTGTGTGCAATCACAAGCTGAGCTATCTAGCATGACCAGTGAGTGGAAAGCGCTGATGCGCTGCGCTTTTAGCTCGAGAGCAGTGAAAGCCCGCTTCAGCAAGTACTTAACTCAGGGCTTTCTGCGACCTGAAACCTGTGTACCTGCATGAAAGCAGACTGCATGTTGAAGAGGACACTACAGGCTCAGGGTGACTTCTAGTGATTTTTTAAACCCGATGAAGAGTACCATGTACTACATCTGTTAAGTGCAGCTACAAAAACACGTCAGAACCGTTGTCAGCCCGCTGAAAAAGCTGCAAGAGAAACTTCTGAAATACTCAGTGTGCAGTTTGAAAATCAGCCGGTGGTTTCAACCTGGTCTCCACTCACAACAGGTAGCTATGACATGAGCCACATATCTTCGCATTGTTAGACCTGAGCAAAGCTCCAGTTATTAAGAAATAATTTGGTGTTATTTGGGGGCTTGGAGTGGGAAGATGGTTTGGACAAAGCAGCACACTTGTAAGGCTACCCAGAGGAGCCCTATATCTACACATTCCTGAAAAAGTGACTGTGTGGGAGCACAGGGAGCACTCTCCCACTTCCAATGTCACTTCAGCTACAGAACTGATGTGTCTTTTAAATGAAAATTGCTATAAAAGTTGTTCAATGAAATGTGCAGGATCTTACGTGAACGACGTATCGAAATGTAATGCCACTGCAGTGCTGGCAATAAGGGGTGTATGGCAGTTCCTTGGATGCATTTCAATCTACTGAGGTTGTCTGACATGTTTTAAAGTGATATGCTGGCTGGAGTTTCTGTACTTAGTCTGCATAACAAATGCATCTCTTCTGATCAGAAATCAAGCCTTTAACCTGGTTTGTGAGGCAGGACAGCTTTACTGCTGCATCACCACAGCAACTCATCCACATTTGTTGATTCTGTCTCCTATCACCCACGACCACGTCGCTAGCTTTTCAAGCTGCAAAGAATACGATATTTTCAGTTTATTTGTAACCATGCAGGAGGAGGAAAAACCTTGTTAATTATAATGGGCATTGGAAGATTTCACTCGGTGACATCAATTAAGCAAACATAACAAATGAATATATGCCAGTAAAGGCAAGCATAGTACAGATAAAGTAGCAAGGAAAACTCTGGACTTCATATTGCTGCTGTGACTTCCAGACTTGTACATAATGCATTACAATTAATTGATTACTTGAAATAAATTACAATTTATTCAAATTCTTTGATGCATTGATTGCTTTTTGTAAAGTGACAGTAATCCAGTTATTTGTAAGATTGAGAACCAGAACTCAGTGGCAAACACTGGTGTAGCACGGAATTCCCCCGCATTAGGACAATGATCGAGCTGCGGAGAAGCTAGAAGCTACATGGGAGAGGATTTCAGCACATGCAAGCCCGAGTGGTCTGCATTTGACTAGCCCCGTGTTGCGCGCTTCACGTTTCACCACAACAGGATGTCATTTATAGTGAGCTTGGACTCACTAAAGATTGGACTTGGTTCGGTATTGTTTATAAGATTCCTCTCAAGTGTAGACATTCGTACATAGGCCAAACATATCAGAGAGCACAAAAATAATCTTCGCACATGCAAAGGTTGCCGGCCCATCTTTGTAAAAACGGTTATCTTGTTTTGCCATTCATAGTGCCACCAAGGGACACAATAAAGACACTTTGTATCGGCTCAGGTACGAAATGTGTAACCAAGCTGTCGCTCACGCTCCCACAGAAAGAGACTATCTCGAGATTTTAACACTCATGATTTTGTGAGCTCGTACTGATACAGGAGCGGTGTGTTTCTTGTTGTCTTAAGTTTTCATTCACTTTCCTAAGAAATCAGTTGCAAGAATGAATCATGTCCTGTCTTGTCTTCCCGTGTCATCGAGTTTGCGCCTACTTATCTTCAGCAACCGCCATCTCGTCCAGTTTTATGTTTTGTGAAGCAGAGAACTACTTTGTTTCTGGGGCAGAAAAGGAAAAAAATGGCATAGCCAACCTTCACATAACCATTTTTCATTGATGTAGGCCACCACTTATAAAAAAAAGAAGGGTGGCTAGCGTTTCGTATAGACGGAACAGCCTCCTAAAGTTCTTAATAATAATAATAATTGGTTTTTGGGGAAAGGAAATGGCGCAGTATTTGTCTCATACATCGTTGGACACCTGAACCGTGCCGTAAGGGAAGGAATAAAGGAGGGAGTGAAAGATGAAAGGAAGGAGGAGGTGCCGTAGTGGAGGGCTCCGGAATAATTTCGACCACCTGGGGATCTTTAACGTGCACTGACATCGCACAGCACACGGGCGCCTTAGCGTTCTGTCCTAAAGTTCTGTCCAAAGGCAGCATTTACTGGCACTGCAATTATGGCCACACCGGACTCTCATTTTCCCTTAGGACTGATCCTCAGTGCTGAATGCCCTTTCAGGTCTTGGTCAGGCCAGCATCAGAACACAGCATCGCAAGATATACTATGTACAGTTGGGCTCGCGCTTCCTTCCTGAGGTGAGTTCGGCGAATTTGGACATGGGGAGGATTCCCTGAAAACCACAGCGAAGGTGGATGAGCCCTCTGGAAGAAACGCGGCTGCAGGAACGTCCGATGCAGCGATGATAATAGCGTCCCCACGTGTTCGAACAGGCCATCGGGTGCAGCGACGATAATAGCGTCCCCACGTGTTCTAACATGCCATCGGGTCGACGAACGGAGTGTTCTCCCCTTCAGTCACGCTGGGGTTGAACAATTGCCCGAGGGCCGCGCCTTCGACAGAGGTTCCACGTTCCGGTCATCAGTACAAGATCTTTCAACCCCTGCTGGGAGACAGCCCGAATTCCTGTGTCACGCAGGCGCCTTCCTGTTCCAGGTTGAACAACTGCCCGAGGGCCGCGCCTTCGACAGAGGTTCCGCGTTCCGTTCATCAGTACAAGATCTTTCAACCCCTGCTGGGAGACAGCCCAAATTCCTGTGTCACACAGGCGCCTTCCTGTTCCAGGTTGAACAATTGCCCGAGAGCTGCGCCTTCGACAGAGGTTCCGCGTTCCGGTCATCAGTACAAGATCTTTCAACCCCTTCTTGGAGACAGCCCGCATTCCTGTGTCACGCAGTTGCCTTCATGTTCCACATGGGCGCAGTCCGGACCCACGTGCGAGCCCACCTGGAGGCCGTATGGACGACAACGTGACCGGGTCTGTTCCCTTTCCCTCCACCGAGCTGCGAGAAAACATCAGGACCGCTCTGCCGTGGGTGGTACCATCAGTGCCATCGTGGGATTGGACATCATTCTTCGAACTGTAATCCCCGGCTAGGGATCTGGGGAATACGAAGAGTATTTAAGGAGCTGCTGGTTTGGTACCAGAAGAGAGCCACCCTCTTGAGAGATACCCTTTGCTGGGAGAGACTCCCGACTGCTAAGAAGCTCTCTTTACTGAGAAGCACTCTCAGTTGCCGTTACTTGTACGTTATGTAAATAGTCCTTGTATAAAGTTTTCCAAGTTTTCTTCATCCGATCGTCCTCGTCCCTTCTCCGCCCCAGTCACGCTACCGGAATCCCAACAACTGGATGGCAGCTGTGGGACGTCCACGCGAAGTTACGGGCTCCAACGGACCTCGGCAGCTGCGGGACTGACGGGCGTCAGCTATACCTTGACAGGGTGAGTGCCCAATGTTTTCCGTTCATTTCGCCAGACCGTACTAGCACAGGCAGATGCTAGGTGCGGATTCCTGTTGTCTGGGAAATTGATTTAGGGAAACTGTTTTATCCACTTCGAGCTAGAGCTTTTGTTTTAGTGGGCTTGCTAACGCATGGTGGAACTCACGATGGAGAAGTTAAAAGTGCAGGAGCTGCTCGAAATTTGCCAGGAGCTGGGGATTTCGCTACGTTCTGCGAAAAGAAAAAAAGAAATTCTCGAGGTTATGCGGCAGGAGGAGGTGACTACTGAGGAGGTCGACGAGGCTTGTGAAACGATTGTTGGACGCAAAGAAGAGCAGAAAAGACGGGAGTTGTGCGAGCAGAAAGAAAAAGAAGAGCTTCGGTTGGCTCAAGAAAGATGGGTGTCGTTCCAGCAGGACGAAAAAAGAAGAGCTTCGGTTGGCTCAAGAGAGACAGGAGGTCCGTGAGGCAGATGAAAAAGCGAGAGAACATGCTCGAAAAATGAAGGAGCTCGAAATCGCGTCGAACGGAGGGAATATGGCGCGTCTTAGCCCTGTAGCTTAGGTAGAGGAGCAAGGGAGGCAGAGATTGCAGGATCTCGTCTCACCATACCGCGTGGAAGGCGATATTGCATTCTTTTTGGTAAATTTCGAACGTGCATGCGGGAAGGTGCACATCGACAAGAGCGCTTGGTCGAAGTTACTTCCTCTCCTTCCGTGCGAGGCGGCCGAAGTTACTTCCTCTCCTTCCGTACGAGGCAGCCGAAGTGATGGCTCGCCTCTCACAGGAAGAGTGTGATGACTACGACAAGGTAAAGAGCGCACTGCTTAGAAAGTACCGGCTTTCTGCTGAAGCCTTTAGGCAGCGATTCAGAGAGGCAAAGAAAGGCGGAGAGTCGCATACTGACTTCGGGTACCGGCTTAAAGTCAACTTAAACGAGTGGATTAAGACCGCTAAGATGCACGGAAGTCATGACAAGGTACTGGAGTGCATCGCACTAGAGCAGTACTATAGCGCGATTCCAGAAGATCTGAGGATATGGCTGCAAGAGAGGCTAACAGATATAGACCTAGACAAAGCTGCACAGCTCGCAGACGAGTATTACGTTAACCGAAACCTCCAAAGCAAGGCAGGGTACGATAACAGGTTAGGAAATGGAGAAACCAATTTAAAGAGAATCCCCGACCAAAGGGTGTCACCAGCACGCCGGGGTCAATGAACAGAGGACGCGGGATCAAAAGGAGGAGGTAGCGAAAAAAAGATTGAGTCACCCAAATCAACCGATTCGCCGAAGCAGCAGGCACCAGCAGCTCGCGTGTTTAAATGTCCGAAAGCCCATTGTCTGCTATAATTGCAACAAGGAGGGTCACATCTCATTGAACTGCAAACAGCAAAAGATGGCGTTCGCGTTCATGCGAGAGTCGGAAGAAAACCTTAAATTGTTGGAGCCATACATTCGGGACGTGGTGATAAATGGCAAGAAATTGAGAGCACTGCGGGATTCAGCGGCTACCATGGATGTTGCTAACTCGTCCTGTGTTTCCTCCACGGACTACACCGGCGAATGCGCCTGGATTAAGCAGGTCGCCGAAGAACAGAGTGCATGCTTGCCTATAGCGAAGGTGACTCTAGAGGGGACTTTTGGCAGGCTAGACACAGAAGCGGCAGTTAGCGCAAACTTGCCGACACACTTGCCCTACCTGTTTTCGAACAAATCCGAGCAGCTGCTGAAAGAGAAAGTCTCTTTCACCTCGGGCTTTGCATGCATGGCGCTAACACGTTCTCGAGCACGAGAGCTCGCAAAGAAACTCGACTGCGCTCCGATAAATAAGCAGGCACTGAACCATTCTCCCGACCAGCCGGGGGATTCTTGCAGGAAAACTGATACGTCTAAACCGCATGAGCATGACCATGAAGGTGTTCCCGAACCAGCGGTAGCTCATGAAATCCAAGGAACTGCCGATTCCGTAGAGAATGGGGCAACAGGAACCAACGCGAAGGATTCGGCATTAACACCTGCTTCGACTTGTTGGGAGGAGTTGACTAAAGTTGATAGGAAAGCACTCATTGCAGAGCAGAAAAGCGACCCATCGTTAAGAGCTCTAAGCAATAATGTGAGAGAGGGAATCGCCAGAAAGAACACCAGCTTTCATGAAAAATCAGGCCTTCAGTACCGGAAATACTGTGGCTCAAAGGGAAGCGCATATGAATATGCAGCTCCTGGTGCCTGAGAAGTACCGGCGGCAGCTTCTAGGAGCTTGCACACGGAAATGCATGGGTGAGCCTCCTGGGCATAAAGAAAACAAAAGCTAGATTACGCCTCGAATATTACTGGCCTGGCTGCTGGAAAGATGTGGAACAGCTTGTTACATCTTACGACACCTTCCAACGGGTCGGCAAGTCGACGGATAAATAGAAAGCGCCCATGACACTAGTTCCCATCATTACAGAGCCTTTTCGGCGTCTTGTAATAGATACTGTCAGCCCGCTGCCAGCGTCCAACTCTGGTTGTCGCTACATTCTGACCTCACTGTGCGTGGCAACCAAATTTCCCGAGGCCATTCCATTGAAGGAGCTAAGTTCCGCATGTGTTGTAGACGCCCTTTTGCCAATTTTCTCTCGCGTGGGGTTCCCTGCAGAGATAAAAAGCGATAACGGGAGCGTGTTCACAAGCTGCTTGACAACAACGTTGTTTGAACGGTGTGGGATTAAAATAATCCGCAGTTCCATTCACCACCCTCAGTCAAATCCAGTCGAGCGTATGCACTCAGTGCTAAAGCGGATACTTAGGTCTCTGTGTTTTGAGCATAAGGGAGATTGGGAAGGCTGCATTCCAGCAGCACTCTTTGCAATGAGATCCGTCCCTCACGAAAGCACAGGATTTAGCCCCGCTGAACTAGTCTACGGGCGTGACTTGAGGACCCCATTGCGCATGCTGAGGGGGTCATGGGAGGGTTACGGAGAGGATCCCTGTGTAGTGGAATACGTCCTGAAGCTACTGGAAAGACCTGCGAAAACCAGAGACCTCGTGGAAGCAAATGTCAGAGCAGCGCAGTCACTGTCTAAAGTGTACTACGACAAATCTGCACGCAAGCGCACCTTTCAATCTGCGACCAGGTGATGTTGCTGCGTCCGTCAAAATGGAACAAGCTTGAGGTGCAATGGGAAAGGCCAGCTAAGGTGGTGTCCAAGCTTTCTGACACCAACTATGAAGTAAAATTTAAGAACAAACACAATCGTATCATCCACAGTAATTTGATGAAGCCATATGTGCAGCGTCAGGTCATGGTTAACATGGCGCTGAACATGCCAGAGGAAGAGATCTCAGACATACCATATGTCCCTCATGAGGACGAGCAAGCAGCGAATGAGCTGCTAAATTCAATCGACAGAGAGCCACGTTTGACGGAAAGTCAACTAGGAGACACGGAAAACGTCGTCCTCGTCGAACCCGACATTTAGCTGTACAGCGAACAGCCGATCAGGAGCAAACCGTACCGTGTCTCTCCAAGACAAAAAGAAATCATTGAGACGGAGATCCGCCGTATGTGCGAACTTGGCGTCATAGTACCCTGCGAAAGTGACTATACGTCACCAATCATTATTGTAGAGGTTCCAGGCAAGGATCCGAGACCTTGCGTGGACTACCGGAGACTGAATTCAGTCACAGTGGACCAGACCTACCCCATTCCGAGCATCGAGGAGAGGGTTGAAACAGTCGCTAAATCAGAATAGATATCTACCCTGGATTTAGTTCGTGCTTACTGGCAGGTGCCACTCACTGAGCGCGCCAGCAGGTACGCAGCATTCGTGTCCCCCGCGGGCACGTTTCGCCCTGTAATGTTGAGCTTCGGCTTGAAAAATGCTCCGCACTGTTTTTCAAAGTTAATGGACCAAGTGCTGCGGGGAGTTGCAGATTTCGCACTCCCCTACTATGACGACGTGGCCGTTTTCTCACAAAACTGGGAGGAGCACATTGAACACCTGCGTATTGTGTTGAGCCAACTGCTTGAGGCTGGTTTAACGGTAAGGGCGGGATAATGCCACCTGGGGTGCGCCGAAGTGAACTATCTTGGGCATGTGGTTGGACGAGGCCAACGCAGACCTGCAGAACTTAAAGTGGCTGCCGTGGTGGAGTACCGTCGTCCAACCACAAATCGGAACTCAGGGCTTTTCTTGGCCTAGCAGGCTAATTATCAGCATTATGTAAAGGGCTACTCTGATTTAGCCAGCCCCCTGACCGACGCGCTGAGAAAAAGTGAGCCTACCAATCTTTCTTGGGACCAAAAGAAAGATGCATTTGAGAGTCTGAAAACGGCCCTAAGCGAGCGCCCAATACTAGCAGCGCCAGATTTCTCGAAACCATTTATACAATGTGATGCCAGCGACCGCGGGTTGGGCGTTATTCTTTGCCAGGAAAGCGAATGCAGGCCCACACGGCCTGTCCTTTACTTGAGCCGCAAGCTCAGCACGCGGGAAGAAGCGTATAGCACGTCTGAAAAAGAATGCGGATGCCTCGTTTGGGCTATAGACAAACTGGCATGCTACGTCTCCGGGCCCGTTTCACACTAGAAACGGACCATTGCCCTTTGACTTGGCTGCACAATATGTTGCCCAAAAATGGTCGTCTACTGAGGTGGAGCTTGGCACTCCAGCACCACAGCTTCGAGGTTCGCTACTAGAAAGGCAAGCTCCACAGAAATGCCGACGAGCAAAGCCGAGCCTTTTAGCTGGTAAAGATTTTACCAAAAGGGGATGTCCCCCAAATTTTTAGTTTTGGAGATTTATTTTATATTCTATTCCTAATGGAGAGTGTATATCTCCCACTTCCTTTGCAGTAATGCTGTTCATAATCAGGTAACATACCTAGGAGTACGTTTTCCTTCTTTCGGCCAAGGATAATAAGAGCGAGTGGTGTAACGTGCCTTGACTCTGAGGTATTGCGGCGGGCAAAATTGAACGCCACGTTGTCCAAATCCACTCACCTATTCCCGTGCCGCAGGCCCTCTAAGCACCAACCTGATTTCATTTAGCGAATTGTTTTTCCTTCCAAGGGCGCTTCGAGCGGGAGCACACGCCTTGGACAGGTGCCCTGTCTAAACTCCTCGTCGTGAGACACCATGCGGGCAAAACATTTGATCATTCAGACCATTCAGGTAAAACATTTGATCTTTTCAAGTTTTAGTTGAAGTTTTTTGCTAAATGCACTTTTGGCCCTGAGTTTTGGTCTGGCGGGATGAGTGGGTTCTGAGGGCACTTGCTTTTGTCGGGTGTGGTTTGGCGTCTGTGATCCCTTTCGGCTAGCATTGCTGAGAATTTCCCAAAACGGCCATCTGACGAGGGGAAGCGATGCCGAGCTTCGGCACTGAAGGTAATCCGAAGACTCCCAAAGAGCTTCTGGTTCCTGGCACGCCCAGTCAGCCGAGCTACGTGCGAGTAGTTCATCTTCCGGGCGCAATATCTGGCGGCGGGGGTGCTGTTGTGCTCGCGCTTCCTTCCTGCTGTTGAGCTCGGCGAATTTGGACATGGAGAGGATTCCCTGAGGACCACCGCGAGGGTGGGTGAGCCCTCTGGGGGAGACGTGGCTGGAATGCCGGAAGCAGCGACGATAATAGCGTCCCCACGTGTTCGTTCCGGTCCTCAGACGACGAAGTACAAGATCAGTGTTGCCCTCTTCAGTCACGCTGGGATTGAACAATTGCCCGAGTGCCGCGCCTTCCCCAGAGGTTCCGTGTTCCGGTCATCAGTTCAAGATCTTTCAAACCCTTCTGGGAGACAGCCCTCATTCCCGTGTCACGCAGGCGCCTTTCGGGTCCACATGGGCGCGGTCCGGACACACGTGCGCGCCCACCTGGAGGCCGCGTGGACGACAACGTGACCGGGTCCTGTTCCCTTTCCCTCGACCGAGCTGCGAGAGAACATCAGGACCGCCCTGCCGTGGGGGGTACCATCAGTGCCATCGTGTGGTTGGACATCATTCTTCGAACTATATTCCCTAGCTACGGATCTGGGGAATACGAAGAGTATTTAAGGAGCTGCTGGTTTGGTACCAGGAGAGAGCCCTCCTCTTGAGAGATACCGTTTGCTGGGAGAAACTCCCGACTGCTAAGGAGCTCTGTTTACTGAGAGGCACTCTCAGTTGCCCTTACTTGTACGTTATGTAAATAGTCCTTGTATAAAGTTTTCCAAGTTTTCTTCATCCGATCGTCCTCGTCCCTTCTCCGGCCCAGTCACGCTACCTGAATCCCAACAACTAGTGGCAGCGGTGGGATGCTGCTACCTTAATCCCAACAACTGGTGGCAGCGGTGGGATGCTGCTACCTGAATCTCGACACCGCTGACTCGTTGATGGGCCTCCGCTTCACTGGTTTCTTCTTTTCCCTCTTCAAGTCTAAACTTATTCCAGACCTTACCATCCTGTGATCGTTTCAACTCACCTTTCCGAGGACCTCCACACCTTGCACGTTGCTAAGGGGAGCGCACAGTATGAAGTCGATTTCATTTTTGTCTCACGATTTGGGCTCTCCACGTCCACTTCCTGTTCTCTCGTTTGCGGAAGAAGATATTCATGATCCGTAAATTATTTGTCTAACTACCCCCTGCCATTCCAGGTGAGTTCCACCGCAATGCACGATGGATCGACCGGAAAGCCAGAATCGTGAACGATCCGCTTCCGGGTAAACAGCGACGTTGTTTGGGTAGTTTAAGAAAGACCAGGCAAGCGCCCAGCTCGAAGATTTGTTCTTCTCGCGCAAGTTCGCGTACGTGGAGTTTTAAGTCCCGCGGGTTCGAAGTTAACGCACGCCGAATAGGCATCGCTTAGCCGGCCGTTGTCACACGCGATGCGGCGCGGGCACTCAACTTCGGCTGGAGAACGCGGATCGCCACAAGGAAATCCTCGGCGTTTATGAAGCGGACTTCGGCACACGGCAGACAATCACATGTGCCGCATGTTTGCATAGAAACAGCCAGAAGTAATTTTGCAATTCGCACGCTGCAAACGTGCAAAGACATGCTAAATCCGGCAGCTCGTCCCCTCGTCGCGACAAAAAACCAATGACACGAACGAAGAATCCGCGATAATAAGTGCACACGACTATGTTATGACGCAGTTAAACACTCGCAACGCTCACAAAATTCGCACAGATCGGCGTCTTCATCCCCGGCTGCGCGGCGCGCCGTCACCCACATCGCAAGAGGCGGCGGCCTGCGGGCGACGCCACGGCTAGCGGAGAGGTGTATTCGCTCGGTGCCTTCGCAGTCCGGCTTAGTAAATAGTCTCGTAATTTCCCACCTTGTTTTGGTCGTAAGTAAGGCAAGTTATCACCAGATTTTATGCTGGATGGAATTCTGCACTGACCTCTGAAGCGCCACTGCATACTTGCCAGCGATCGAAACCTCGTACACGAAACAGCATGCATCTTACCCTGCAGTGCAACCTGAAGTAATAAGTAAGAAATATCATATGCTAGCTCTTCTTTAACGGCAGACAGAATGCCCATCTTTGAAATTCTAGCAGTGTATCTCACAGCGAAGGCAAAAACAATAGCGTGTCAAATTTTTGAGTTCAGTGGTTACTGGCACAACGACGATGACCAAGCCGTTGTTCCCGCCGAGGGGAAGGTGTGCTCCACCACAATACACGGAATAGCAACCTCAAGGCCGGAAGAGTGTATGAGCCGCTTGAGGGCTAACGCCCACGTTTCTGCGCAGATGTGAAAAGAGCCCTGCTCGCAGCTTGTCCCCGCACATGGAGTTTAAACTCCCGCGGATTCGAACTTAGCACGAGCCGAAGGACCCCCGCTAAGCCATCGCCACAAATGCGCGAGCACCGCAGCGTGCACTCTTCGGCTGAAGGACAGCGGCTTGCCGCAAGGAAACAGTTTTTCAAGTTGACGAAACGGATTTTGGCACACGGTAGAGAATCACATATATTGACATGAAAGCAGCAGGAGTAATTTTGCAGTTCGAAAGCTGCAGCCAAACAAAGTGCGACATACGGTGCAACCGGAGTAGTACATAGTGTTTGTCACGCGCGTAGCAGGTCATCTGCTACGCTCTCGAAGTACGCGCGCCGAACCGCAATCGTACCATTCCGGGCAGTGATCGTAGATATTCTTGAACCAGCATGATGCATAACTATTGTAGTTGGTAGACCAAATGAGCGCTACGAGAACAAAATCGAGCAGACTTCCTAGCGAGCATCAAATGGCCGCACGTTGAGAAAAGTTATTGGATCTAAGCTTATTGGCTTAACGCATTAATCAGCGAAAGAAGATTGGCATTAACGGCAGAGAGATATGGAGTGACTCAGACCCATTTTCTGGCTTGCTACCGGCGAAAAGCTAGGCGCCAAACGATCACCCCTCTGTCACATTGTAGTTGATTCTGGCTTAGCTTGTCACGCTAACTCGAGGATATCTCCTTTGATACCGAAGCAGCTATCCCCCCCCGCCCCTCTATTTAAGGGTGTCTGGCTATATATACCAGCAGTGTGTATGTGGTAGCCTACCAACATTGTGGCCAATACTCGCTGGAAAGTTGCTGGTGCGGAACGATCGGATACCAAATGGCATCACCTTGAACTCGAACAGACCGCTCTGAGTGATGAATGCCGTTTTCCTGGTCCCGTATATCAACTTCAATCAGCCACAGGCTGCTCTTTGGACCCATAGATGAGAAGTAGGTGGCGTTCTGTTTATTCATGTCGTCTATTCGTCGGAGGGGGTAGACATCTTTCCTCAGTGTGTTGTTCAATCGTCGGTAATCGACGCAGAGCTAAACTGCACCATATTTCTTGGTGACAATAACCGATAACGCCCAGAGACTCTTTGAGGGCTGAATGATATCGCGCAGCATTGCATCCATCTTGGCACCGGGTGTCTTCGCGTCCTTGCGCCGTCACTCGGTGCGGACTTCGGCGCACACGTCTGGCGTATTCGTCGGCGGTGATTCGACACTTGGCGACAGCTATTTTTAGATCTTTGTCCAAGACCAAAAGCAGTCGCTGTAACGTCGAAGGAGACTGCGGGCCAGGTTCTGCCTGTTCCGCAAAATAACCCCATCTCCAAACGTTTCTTTTTTCAGTTTACCCTACAGGGGCTGGAGGACCTCCCTCGAGTAGCCTCTGTTTTTATTTTTATGGGGTTTAACGCCCCAAAGCGACTTAGATTATGAGGAATGCCGTAGTGGAGCGCTCCAGATAATATCGACAACCTGGTGTTCTTTAACATACACTGACACCGCACAGTACACGGGACTCGAGAATTTCGTCTGCATCGAAATGCGACCACCGCAGCCGGGATTTCTGGTCAGTCTTTCGGGTCAGCAGCCCAGCACCATAACCCATGAGCCACCGCGGCGGCTGTCCGAGTGGTTTCCGTGTCTCTGCGGCGTGGTGTAACAGAACGTGCAGATGCCGCTAGCGGTGACCTCGGTGAGCAGCTTGACGTGTACTCGGCTGAAGCAAGTGCTATTTGACTTCGCGCGGTCCCTGGCGGGTAGTGGTCTTCGTGTGTCATAGGAGATGCCCCGGCGGCTCATTCTTCTGCAGGAACGGTGTTGCAGTATGCGGCCGGCCTCTCCGCAACGAAAACACATAAGGAGGTTGTTATCAGCTCTCTAGGCGTCTCATTCCCTTCAGCTTCAGTGTGGGTCATAGAGTGGGCGGGCGGATGCTGCAGCGCAGCGCTCTGGAACAGCAGGTTGATAGCGGCGAGGTCTTGGCGCAGCTTAGCGTCGCTTCAAGCTACATAATGCGGCGGCGCAGCTTATCGCCTGGGGTCCTTGCGCAGCATTCGACATTTCCAGGCTGCCTACTTCCAAGAGCCTCCTGCATCCTCTTCGCGCTCGATGTCCATGAGTGTCGCTGTTCTGGCGGCTGTGACGATGGCAGCAGTCGACGAAGCTCTTCGCGGACTATCTGGCGAATGACCAAACCTTATGTTATCGCCATATATGCTTCCATGGGGTCCAGCACACTTGCCGAGAAGACTTGCAATGGTCTTTCCGACATGGTCGGTTCAGCTCGCAAGAAGAGCCACGTCGTAACAGTATCGTTCGATGTCTGTATGCAGGACTGCAGAGCCCGCTCAGCCCGTTCCCAACGATCCGCGCTGGTGCGAGCCACTAGCAGTCAGCGGCGGAACTCACGCCATGATGTGGAAAGGCCCTAACGGCTCTCGTACAACGCATGAGCTCCGTCTTCCAGGCGGAAGGAGTTCCTCAGCTTTGCGGCGTCATTACACTGATTTAGCGATACGACGCGTTCAACTGAATGAGCAGTCTTTCACGTCCTCAAGCTGAGTGCAGTGGAAGGACTTCGGTACTCGTGAGTTCAGGAGGGTGTAGCACCTCGCATGGCTGGTCGATGGGGGACATGCGAAATGTAGCTCCTTTAGGCATCACATTAAGAAACCAACCTTCTTCTGTTCTGTCGTGGTCCGCTTGTCCGAACAGGGGCATCATTTCTTCAACGGACATGTTGACTGTTTCATTTGTGTCTCGTATCCTTCATTGCTGCAGTGTCTCAGCCCTTCCTTCGCGACAATTCTGGTAAAGGTCTTCACCAGTTCCCTCTTGAATGGGTCTCCCGTCATCAAGGAGGTCTCGTGGTTTTCGTACAATAGTTTAGCGGGTCCGTCGAGCTGAAAGCAAACTTACCGGAGCTTCACGCTATCTTCCCAACACTCGAAAGCAGGTACATGTTCTCACTGGTCTATTCATTATTCGGGGTCGTGAGAAGAGGAGCCGTTGAAGGCACCCGGGGCGGGGTGCAGGATCACCGGGATTAATTTATTTCAATAATACTGTCGACAGCCTTTTCGTAGTGATGGCAGGGGTGGTACCAGGTGTGAAATTACACCTGGGGGTCAAGGCAAGATGATACAGCTCTTTACAATCAACCGAAAGTGTAAGAGCAAAGTGGATACAAGCAAATCACAAGGAAAACAACAGCAATGAAAGTATGTACATAGCACGCTATAGACGCTCTAATGCGGCACGTGGAAGAAATAGCGGACAAAAGAGATTTTTTTGAATAATGTGTTGCTCTTGTCACATCAGAGCCGGTTCCACTCGGAAATGGTGCCTGGAAAGAATGAAAAGGAATAATCTTTTATCCTGCATTTTTGCATCAAAATTTTCTCATGTTTGTTCCAGGTTTGTCTCAGGTGAAGTATTTCATGAAGATGTGAAACTTCAGTTTTGTTTTATTATGTATTATGGCGTCGGACGCAAGCTCACGGTCAACATGGAAGCTCCTTTTGGCTGTCGGGTGCGCCCCGCTACGGGCCCGTGTTCAGGCGGCAGCCCATGGAGGCGACGGCTACTGCGAGGATCGTCTTCGGCCTGGGCGGCTTCCGTGGATTTTGCGGGGTTGCCTTTGCGGAGACGACTTGTGCTTTTTCAGCAGCTTCCGAGGGGCACCCCACTCAGCTCCTTCAGCAGATTTCACATGGCTGCGACGACAGGGGCGAAAGATGTAGAGAAAATAAGGGCAGTCTGGAGTGGAACTTGTGCCCACACAAGAAAAAATAAAGAATTCGGCAGTGGCAACAGCAACAAGCACTCTCAGCCGCCGTCGAATTTCATAATGCTCATCGCTAAAGGCAGTGCTCAGTTTATAGGCTACAGCGAGCTTTCGAGATGAGGTGCCCAAACATCGACAGTAATCTTGAACATCGTTGAAAGTGTTGCGCGCAGGCACAGTCGTTCCATAGAAAGCTCATAGAGCCTCTTGTCGCAAACAAAGTGATGAGACCGCCTGCCGAATGTGGGAAACAAAGATTGAACACTAAAAAACACAAAAGCAAACCTTCGTGGCTAAATGAACGCAACATTCATATACTTGCGGTCAAATTTTAGAACGCTCCTTGACTTTGGGAGGATGCCTTAAGAGCGGTTCGCCAACCTTCTGTCAGTTTTAAAATGCGCCTTACTACGAACTTTTTTGGAGGCCTCCCCTGGAGCATTCTTCATGGCTCCTTACCTTGCTCCTTGGTCTGAACGCATGCTTAACTGCACAACAATTCGTTCTCCACCTGCACAGCAGGGCGTCTCCGGCGGCTGCGGCACGCCGATGTCACAACGGCATAGCGAACATTTGCCGCTGCCGCTGCGCTGTAAACAATGGAGCGTTGCCAGACTAACCATGTTTTCCTACCAAGCCATAGATAGCATTAAACAATAGCCTAAAATGCAAAACGAGTGGACATAGGCACGAGCCCCTCGAAGCGAATATATACACGTGAAATACATGTGAACTGCCTTTTTGACCCCTTTGGACAAATATATTTCCTGCATTAGGCGCTTCTCGATATAAGGCGCGTACAAGCAGCTCCTCGTCGCTTTGAGTGCCTCCTTACCGAAGGAGCGGCTATGGACGGTTCGAATATTAAGTACGTAACTGCCTTTAAGGCTTCCTTGAGTTAGGGAGCATGGAGGGCTCCTCACTTGAGGTAAGAAAACCGTGTAAGCTATGGAGCATTCTGAAATTTGGCGCTTAGTGCAAGAGTGATATTATAATTTGGTTCACTGCCAGCGGCTACAGAGCGCACGTCGAAATTTCTGAGTCAGTGACATAATACCAGGCTGTGCAGCACCGCGAAAGAGACGATATGGCATCACCGCAAATGTATAGTTATTTGGAAGAGATAACTGATAAGCAGAATCGGTATGAAGGTGCAGGCAGCAGCTTCTTTGCCGGCAGGCCAGTCAGGCGGTTGGCGGGTATCCGGGAGATGCGCCAGGATGAGCTGGGCATCCTCTACATACATCAGTAACAGTGGCACTGTGTTGTGTGTCAGAACAGGGGGATATTTGGTAATGGCAATCGTATAGCGGTCGAGGCACTCGAAGAAGCCGATAAACAGCTACGATCGAGGCACCGGGCCTCGAAAAGTCTAGAAGGAATTAATAAAACTTTTAATAAGGAGAGCGCAGAGGTTTATATTGCACATGCTAGATAGACTATGCATACTCACTACATGTAGCACAGATCCAAAGAAAAGAGCTGAGTAGAACTGAAGGATAATGATGTATTTGACGTGTTTCCACTGACGAACTTGAGCATATGGACATTATATGAAATGTTTTGTTCTTATTTTTTTGTTCTATAGAGTGATTGCGATAGGAGCTGCACGAAAGGCGATGGTTAGGGGTGTGCGAATATTCGAAATGTTCGAATATCGAATCGAGTATACTCCTATTCGATTCACTGAACGAATCAAATAGCGAATATTCACAAGTATTTGAAGCTAATTCAATAGGATCTCAAGTGTACGAATAACAGACAAAGTTGAATCGTGCGCGCCAGGGAGTTTTCGTCGAAGGCTGTTTCAAAAACAATGCCCACTCCAAGGTTTCATGGCATGGTGCCCTGATTGGTCCGTGCGTTCAGTGCCGCGACGCAGTCCATAGGTGTGGTAACATACGCGATGCTTAAACGTATGGCCTTCAACATGTGGCACCAGCTTATTCGCCGTCGTCGTCATTCACAAAAGGTAATTTTCCGAGGAGCATGAAATGACGGTCACGTAGTGTGCCGACTTAGGGCTGCCTGCCGCATAGTGAAGAGCAGCTTTGCGTTTATCGACAGCTACAGCTTAAACTCCAAGAGTTACAGCGCTGTCGCTAGCTCTTCGTTATTTCATCATGAGTATTCGTTTTTTTACGTATATCCACACAAGCAGCGAATAATCATGCGAATATCACATATGTATTCGACTCGGTTTCGAAAAAGTACTATCCGCACACCCCTAGTCGTGGTCGATGCATACTGCATGCATAGAAATCGGTTTAACCGTTTAACGATGCGTTTCAGTGTTAGAAATTGTGTTAGAAATTTTGTACTTGCGCACGATGTAGTGGTTACGCACGTAATTTAGGGCGGAAAAAAAGGTTCATAATAGTGAACACCAAAAAGCCCGCTCGATGGCTTACACAATTTCATCCTCCTCATCACACTTGAGCAAGAAATAGGCTGGCAGTTTAGATGCTCATGGTTGAATCTTCGCGCGCCGAGCGGACTCGTGCCGAGGAAGTAGGCGCGGTCTGAAAAGAAGGAAAACTCGTGCATACACGCCGCCATCTAGCGAAGGAAGTCAGCAGCTCAACTTAACCATTTGCTCGGCTACGAGGACAAGATTCTCCAATGACTTCCACCAGGTGGCAGAGGCCGGTGGGAAAGCTCGTGAGTTTGGCCCCGTTTTCGCGTAGGCTGGCCCAGATGAGTGAAGCGCGACACAGAAAGACCATTTTCTTTCCTGTACGCAACGCTTGCGCCTTTTCGGGAGCCGAGCACCTTTCCATCGGTTTCTCGCTTTCGCTCGGCGCCTGAAAGATCTTCAAGACACGGTATCCGAGAGCGCTCATTGCCTTAACGTCCGGCGCCATACATAGCTATCAGGTGGGCCCACCTGATAGCTAGGACTTCAGATCAGTGTATCAGCACTCCCTCTGTAGCCTTGTCGGATAAGGAAACCCGCTACCTTGATTGTGAATGAAAACTCGTGCCTGCTGTAGGGGTGATACTTTGCACTGATGACTCTTGTATGTTGACACGTGCCTGATGAACTGGCGATGTTTGATATCACGCAAGTCAAGCGTGCTTGTATTCTTTTCCCGGCCACCAGGCCAGTATTTATACTGGCTGGCAGCCAATAAACGTTTTAGTTGTGAGTCAGCGCTGTGTGTTGTGTCTCCTCTTCTTTGTCCCGTCTGTCGCGCTGTTATGGATCAACGTAGTAGATTGGCAGAATTTTTTTCGAAGGCTTCAATTATCTCTCCGGTGGGTCGGATTCCTCTTCTCCTGATGACAGAATAGTTTTTAAAGGACGTACGGCATGTAGCGGTGGTCTCCGCAGCGAATCTCAATATGACGCCCTTTGATCATTCTCGCCACACTGCACTGGTATGCGCACAGGAAGTGGCTGATCCAATATACTAGGTTGACCCTTTAATTACAAATGTTCTGATTGGAACATACGAATTAAAATTTTTTATTTGCCTTCAAGATACGCCTTTCTTTAAAAGTTTTGTTTTCGCATCTGTATGATGGTTGAGGAAATCATTGCAACTATAAAATTTCGTATCGTTTTATTTAAAGACTGTATTATTATTGGAAAATGGACACATTTTTTTAGCCTGTGTCGAAGCCGAGTGTTTGTGGGGCCCTTCCCGGAAAAAAAAGTTACAATCAACAAAAGGGAACAAAAGCACTGACAAACACTTGCTGATATCGTGACCAAACCACACGTTAATTGAGCGTTATGTAAAAACTACCTGCGTCGGCGCGCGCCACCACACGCGTTTTGTGGTTCCTAGGGCACGCCCTTTCGTTCTGTCGGGTAGGCTAAATGGGAACACAAAATACAAGGGCCACATTGCCGAATTGCTCGATTTTTTTTCAGATGGTGAGAAAAATTACGAATGCAGGGGTTTGTGAGTGCCTTCTTTTTCTCTTTTGGGAACAGCGTCATGCGGCGAATCCTGACATGATTGCCGCCTCACTGCCCGTCGGGACGAGATCCGTTCACTGTTCCCGTCGCTTCGGATCGTAGAACTTGTTTGGGGACGTGAAAAACATTGTCCCTGGGGAGTTCAAGTATGTGCTATTGTAGACTGCTGCGCAGTAATTGATCTGTGACCACAGAATATCCCCAAAGCAACGAGCGAAGGAAGAATACGACGCGCTCCCGGGCAGTTTTGCTGCATCTGAGCGGCGCGGGCCGGCGCGCGTCTCCCACCCGGTCTGCCCTTTCCGCCGCGAGGGGCGCGCGCATCGCGCCGGAGTTACTCCTGCACGGTGCCTATGGCCTCCCTGCCGACCCTGTCTTTGCACGTGGTGTTGTGCTCGCGCTCCCTTCCTGCTGTTGAGTTCGACGAATTTGGACATGAGGAGGATTCCCTGAAAACCACCGCGAAGGTGAATGAGCCCTCTGGAAGAAACGTGGCTGCAGGAATGTCGGAAGCAGCGACGACAATGGCGTCCCCACGTGTTCGAGCATGCCATCGGGTCGACGAACGGAGTGTTGTCCTCTTCAGTCAGGCTGGGGTTGAACAATTGCCCGAGAACTGCGCCTTCGACACAGGTTCCGCGTTCCGGTCATCAGTACAAGATCTTTCAATCCCTGCTGGGAGACAGGCCGCATTCCTGTGTCACGCAGGCGCCTTCCTGTTCCACATGGGCGCGGTCCGGACCCACGTGCGCCCTCACCTGGAGGCCACGTGGACGACAACGTGACCGGGTCCTGTTCCCTTTCCATCGACCGAGCTGCGAGAGAACATCAGGACCGCCCTGCCGTGGGTGGTACCATCAGTGCCATCGTGTGATTGGACATCATTCTTCGAACTGTATTCCCCAGCTAGGGATCTGGGGAATACGAGGAGTATTTAAGGAGCTGCTGGTTTGGTACCAGAAGAGAGCCCCCCTCTTGAGAGATACCCTTTGCTGGGAGAGACTCCCGACCGCTATGCGGTGAACACGCAACGCTTTACCACGTTACATGGGCCTGTCAGAAAATGCAGGCAGCGCCGATAAACAACACACCTACACCGGAGCAGTGGGAGGCTGCGCTGTCCAGCTCGAAGCCTGAAGAGCAGCTCAAGCTGATCGACAGGGCTCGCAAGACTGCAAAGGCCGCTGGGGCCCTGGACTGAGGGCTCCACCTACGCTGCGAGAAATAACCCTTAAACAATAAAGTTTTTCATTCATTCATTCATTCCCGACCGCTAAGAAACTCCCTTTACTGGGAGGCACTCTCAGTTGCCCTTACTTGTACATTATGTAAATAGTCTTTGTATAAAGTTCTCCAAGTTTTCTTCCTCCGATCGTCCTCGTCTCTTCTCCGGCCCAGCCACGCTACCTGAATCCCAACAGTGGGCCGTACACGAGCTTTTCCCAAATCAGGTCTCCTTTTTTTTTTGCCAAGGTTCGCACATTTCGCAGTGATCTGCAAGCTTGCCAGGCGCGCTGATGTGTCCCAGGTTTCTTGAATGGTCCTGCAATCTAACACTCAGACAGCGACCATTTTGACCTACGTAAGTGGCAGGGCAGGACAAAGGAATGCGGTCGATGACTTCAGTTTGGAAATGCACAGACAGGCCTTTATGCTGACGACCACAAGAACAGCGACTGCCTTGTATTTCAATTCGATTTACCTTCCCACACATCGACTTCAATTTTCTTGAAACTGCGAAGGCAAGCTCGTCGTTGTGCCTGTCAGCAATCTTTTTGATCCTGTGAAAAACCTTATGAACATACCGGATGACGACTGGCCTTTTTCTTTCCTGCACACTGCTTCGCAAAGGAGGACTCTTCCCTTTTAAAACATTTAGGCAGTCCTCTGCAACCGGTCTGATGTGTGCCGGAAAGCCGTTTTTGGTAAGTCTGTAAACCTGTCGGTCAATGCTCATTCGCACCTGGTGGTACTCATTTGCACCGAAGGTTGTGTCAGCACACCTTCAATAGCACTATTATCGAGTTAGATGGCATTTGTTGAAAAAGAGCTCACGGATTGTTAATGGCAGAAAGTAACACGCATTCTCAGTGATGGCTCCCATTTCCCTTAATATGTCCATTTTTTTATATTAAATTTCTGTTGATAGTTGCGCCACGTCTAGTCTCGTTTCGTCCTTGTCACCACACAGTGCAGTTAAACAACAGAGCAATCCCACTGTCAACCACAAGATGACACACGAACCGACCCTCAAGGTCCCGTTTGGCCCAGACCCACACGTGTTACGTTAACGCAAATGGCACATTCCCAATGGCCTGTATGCTTTCAATGACTTACCGTGTACAGTCGAATAAGAGCTGCACTTCTTTTTTTTGCGATTTTGGCAGGGTGCGGCCGTTACACGAAAGCGGCATTTTTTCATCTCAGTTTTGCGACTATATTCCAGGAAAAGTATTTCATTGTGCCATATCGTCTGAAAGCTATATGCGGCGTCTGTTTTACAGAAAGAAGCTTTGTAGTTCTTAATCGCTATCGCTGCTGCCGCTGCTGGGACCCGGCTCCTCACCACTCTCGAAAATGAAGGCATCTTCGGTTTCATTCACTGCATTAAAAATTTCGCAAACTTTAAAACTCTTAACAGTAATGTCATGGACCACCTCACGCCACGAATTCAAAATCCATAAGCAGACGAAGTTAAGTGGTGCCCATCTTAGTCGTCCTGTCGGCGTCACTTCGTGGTCAGCCGCTGCCATCCAATCCAAGTACAGGCGTCTGAATTTTGCTTCAAATGGCGCAGAGCTGCACAGCGCTGCATGCTGGAAGCTCCGCGGAGAGCGTGCCGCGCAAAAAAAAAATGCACATATGAAACGCTCTTGCTCTCTGCGGATATTTTCTTTTTAATTTACTCGCTCCCATGTTCGGAGGAGCGGCCCATTGACAAGCATGACCCTTAGTAGAGTGTATACCGCATTTTCTGTCGAGCTGAAAACTTCGCGAATTCGGCTAAAGCCGCAGTTTAAAAACATTTCGAGAGCATTAAATTTCGCGAAGCGGACGTGGAAGGTCCCTAAGTGATCCACGCTTCCCCTATATGGCTGCAAGCTTAGTGGCGCTGCAAGAAAGGTATAGGTATACACGGCCCATGTAATACGGTGCCACACTATCGCGGAACCCACCTTAGCAGTACGGAACTAAATAAAACACGGATGGCTGTTGTTCCTTGAAGAAGGCATATTCGGCAGGAGCTTGAAACTCCTGCCGAATACAGAGCCAGGCAGGACCTAAACACCTTTTTCCCCATATGCTCACCTCTCGCACATGACGTATACAGAACCTTAACCGGAAAAGCGGTCAAAAGCTCTGACGGATTTTGTGTTTTTCGCCGGGTTATAGACGTTTCGCTGAGAGGACACGGTCGCAACGTACAAAAACTCGGGCGAGGGATTAGGAAGCCCACCCTTCAAATGCTTCCCTTTGAGCACTCAACCGTGGGAAGGGGCGGCGCATTGTCTTCGAGTAGAGAACACGCAAGCCGGGAATCCCCATTGTACTTTCCAGAGCTGTGCACAGCTGTGTTGTCGGCCAGTTGGAGATTTGTTTGAAAAGAAGATGCTTGGACGCGACAACACGGACGTAATCGAGAACAAACTCTGCGCGGTCTGTGCGGCGTTCCTTCTCTGTCTCATCCGTGTTGCCACGGAGAAGAACCTTTTCTCGAATGGTCCACTTATAGCTGCAGGGAGGAACACGGTAATGATATCACGGCCATCACTTCCCTTCACTATGAGCCGACGTTCGACATTATTCGCTGGGCATACTTTTCGCGAGCTGTCGCAAAAAAAAAACGCGAAATTTAGGTCCTTTAGGTCGTTTACAGCGCGTTCTCGTAGCTCAGGAAGCAGAACTACGTCACATTTGTTGGTCACGGGTGGCGTCGTTCTGTATTCGGTCGGTCACGGCATCCGGTGCATACAACGAACGAAAACTCCACAATATATAAACAGCGCAAATTCTCTCTTGCACAGCAGTCGCTGTTAAAACAGAACGGGGTAGAAAAAGACGAAGAAATTGTGTTATGTCGATTTGCTAATTCTTTTAAAATTCTTCGAGCTCTTCTTTCTTCAACAAAATGCTGTTTTAAAGATTCTTCTGTCGTTTTTATTGATACATTTTTCAAAATTCACGCTTGGTGCTGTAATTTTGTCGTGATGTCCTATGAAAACTTCCTTGTTTATGCCACTACACCGTGGCCAATCCCCCATGTGGGTATGTGCCATGCCTTAGGAGGACGAAGAAGAAGAAGAAGCCTGCAGTTTCGCTGATCTCAGTTTGTCAAGGCATTTGAACTTTCTCCCTATCTTCTGTCTTCGAATAGAAAACTTGTTCCCGTGATTCGTGTTCACATTCTGCTCCTCGCTTTAAACCGGCAAACTAAACTAGAAGGCCGCCGTAGCAAAGCTTGTGTCGTTCCTTCAGCTCATAACTCACCGACTCCGGCGGGTTCTTCCCAACAACATCCTCCCGAGCATTATGCAGGCCTGAGTGTAAGGACAGAGATAGCAGCGGCGCGAATAATGTCCGTTGCACGAAACCGGCTATGCTTAGTGATCACATACTTGACCCGCATACCAGCGGGATCAAGGACGATCGCTGGAAGCGCCGCGTTTAGTGCCCGCAAACTTCAAGGTGATTAGGACTGTGGGGCGGCGTGAATTAATTACAATATGACGAGCGCAGCGCAAACAGACGACTGGAGACTTGCGAGCTCTGTGACCTCGTGTATCGCCAGCCGTAATGCGCATTAATTTATACAGGCCACCTTACCGATTGTGAACGGTACTACGTGCTGTCGCAGTGAATCTGACGCAGAATTGCTGGTAGTCGCGTAGACCAAGCAGGAGCTTATCTGCATATCGACATTATTAGTCAAATCTATTGATTCACCGTTTAAGCCACTGGAGATGCGCTATTTGAAACGGTTCATCTTCGCTTGTCGGCCCTGGTAGCGACAGCAACTGCGCGACGCTGGGCGTCATTGTCAACGGGGGCAGGCTGGCATCTTGAAAATCAGCGCGACGCACGAGACGAGGAGGACGAAGGCCGCTACGAGTTGCCCGTGGCGCGTTCTAGCACCCATTCCAGCTTTCGGTGTCCCTCAGGAACGCGCCAGCAGGCGCAGACTCCAAGAAAAAAAAAAAAAGCACGCTTCGTAACACGAGATCTGATCGTCCGCTGCACTCGGGCGCGGACAGTTTAATTCCGCGAATTCGCCTTTTCACCGGTGCTGAGCGATACACAAAACAAGAGCAGGTACTTGCCCCAGGGCAAGGACAAATTGTGAACGGCTCAATCGCGCAGAGGCTTCGCCCACCAGCGCAACTCGCGGCGGAACAACGCAACAAGCGAAGCGGGAATGCTTCGCACCGGCCGCCGAAGAGAATCAATCAGCGGCCCCGAAATAACCCGCGCCGGTGCTGTCCGGGCCCTGAGCGCGGCTGCCTGCCGTCGGCTGGGGGAGAGGGGGGAAGGGACAGAGAGAGAGTGAGCGACAGAGCATCCATCTAGGGCCGTTTCCGTGCCGGCCTTGCTCCACTGCGCTGGGTCCAGCTGTGGCTGCAGAGTGGCGCGCACGAGTGCGCGCCGACGGCCCCGAACGAAATCGAACTCACTTCGGCACCACGCCGCCCTAATCGTTTTCCTGGTGCCGTTTTTTGGCAGCTGCGGCGGCGTTGCGCGGCACGCGAGTGCGACACACTGCACGCGCGTGGGCTCTTGGACGTCCCCCGGGCTGAGCTGCCGCCTCCGAGGCTCTCTATAGTGCGCTTCGCCCGCAGACACACGACGGCGTCTATGTATAACGCCACCAATTAGGGTTTTCTTCCGCGCCCGGTCGGCCATGCGGGCGTTCAGTTAGAAAGCTCCGAAGGGACTTCACGCAGCGCGGGATTAATTAATTCGCCACGTCGCCTCTGATTCGCGTTCCTTTTCGATAGCACGCTCTCCTGAAGGAAGAATGAACAGAAAGGAACAGAGATGACTGTAACACGAGCGCCTAGAAGTACACGAGCGTATACCTAAATCTGTCGATGGCGAACTCGCATCTTGGCACTGGTGAGCGTTCTCTTCACCATTCCAGCACTGGCTTCACTTCTTGCTTTTCTGTGACACGAAAAAAAAGGATAAAGATAAAATAAGCTTCGACACAAGGATCTCGGCGCTGCAGTTTCAAGAATCCCTATGATGTTGGTGAATTCCCCGTGCGCTCATTATGTACGCATTTTCCGATTCCTGGTGACCGCTAGTTACTTCTACAGTGACTTTCTTTCGCACCAGAAAGTAACGTGCTCTTCTGAAACTTTATAAATGTAATCAAGATTATGATACCAAGCATAGCTGGATTAGGACTTAGTTGCGTGTAATGTGTACATCAGTTTACGTTTCAAGGCTGCACTGGTCGTGGCGAACTGCCCGCTTTCTGACGGCGACTCGGTCCGCGCAGTGGAGCGTTCACGGAGAGGCCTTGAATGGACACCGCCGTGAGCGTTCATTGTAGTCCTGCCTACCTCGCAAGTTTGTTTTTTTCAGTGTCTACTGATATTGTCGTGGAAGATTTTGCTTCGCCAGCGCGTAGCGTCCTCCGTGAATATCAGGCAAGTAATGGAGATTCCACGACTATCCTTGCTTGAAGTGAGCGTAAAGCTTTCTGTCCCCATTATGTAAGCAGTTAGTCGTTCGATCCGTATATTCAATGCCGCCTACAGGAATGTACAAGCCACTTTATAACAGTGCGAAACGGCACTGGCAACGGCAACGTCTTTCCCTCTCCCCAGGCGGCACCAGCCATGCGAGCTCCAGACATCAGGAAGTCTGCATGAGGGCCATTCGTTGTGCTGGAATCCTGTACGCCCCACTGAACGGGCACTCGGGATAACGATACTGGAGTGCAAACCAAAGCAAATGCGTTTCCTCTATAATAAACAGTACTTTTGCCGATGAAGTATCTTCTACAGTGTTTGTGGTCATGACCCTTCTCTGACACCGATGTCATCCGCTGTAGGAAGTCAGATTGCATAGAAAAGGAACCAGCGAAAATAGACGCAAGACAAGAACAAAGGAGGCACACACCACAACGCTGGACTCGGGCGGGGGAAATCTAAACGTGAGCGTGAGCTATTGGAGGCATTCATGATCAGAAAGAATAAGCAGAAATGCGTCAGTGAGCCGTCTGTGATTATCACTGAAAAGGAGTACAAGTTTTTATCGTTATAGTAGGCATGTCATCATGTGGTGCGCGAAGTGTATTGTCTGTAGGGTGGGCGCGCAGGCAGGAAATTCTTTTAAAATGAGCGATTCTTCATCGCAATAAATCAGTTGTAAGTCCAGCGTTGTGGTGTGTGCCTCCTTTGTTCTTGTCTTGCGTCTATTTTCGCTGGTTCCTTTTCTATGCAATATGAACCAACTAGCCCAGCAGTTTGCACTCCTGAAGTCAGATTGTACGGATACGCCAATGCCAACTATTAACGATATGACCTATACCATAACATTCGAAGTGAGTTCCATTTTCAGTTACATCTGTGAGCAAGCAGATTGCGCGTGGGCCACGTTTACTAATTTGCGACGGCGCTACGACCGTGAAAGTCGTTGGGCCGCAACATCAACACCCCCGCGAAACCAATATTTTCCACTGGCCACTAGAGAGGGCACACGAGAGCGTTGCTCCGGAGAGGCAGACCACCCGCTACACAGTGACTTGCATCGGGCGAGGCGGACAATGCAGCCAGATCCACAATTACCGATTTTCTCGCTATAGTGCTCCAATTTCCTCCTTCAGAAGGGACGCAATAGCTGTTACGTTTGATACACTACAGCATCATCTGCACCGACTCAGGTGTGATGCGCAGAAAAGCAATTCACGCCTCTTTAGATTACGTACTAAAAATGTGACTTCCGCGTTCCCGCCTGCGCTCGAAAAGCGCGACCAAGCTTTTCCGCAACGCGTACGGCTACACATGGCCTCTATAAACAATTCGCCCTTTAACAAATAACGAGCAGCATGCCTGTGCGTTCCGGCTTCGATGCGCGCACGGAAATGTGGCACGCACACTATATACGCCCATGCAGCCGCGTGTTTCCTCAGAGAAATCAATCATGGTTGATCCACGCCTCCATCAACGGGGCGTTTGCTCTCCGGTGGCGAGCGCAGGTTCCTTTTTTCCTTGTGTTTCTGCTCGAGTGTGTACGTGCGCCTTGCACATACACAATCTCGGGCGCAAAGATATGGACTGGCCTGAGAAGTATCGCTCGTTTGGGCGACAGGGTGACTATTTTAAGTTGGATTCATTCCTACGCTTTAAACACGAATTAGCCTATATGGCAGAAAAAACGGGAGTAAGCTGTCCTCTAGCACACACTCTTTTAGGCTTTTAGGGGGCAGGGTATTTGCCCAAGCCGTGGGGTAGATTTATTTCATTATAAATATTGTGTGCTTAGGGTTGGCAACCGAAACAAATTCCCTCTTCAAATCAGGCAAAGTTCTACCGGTCACGAAAATTTTAACAGAGACGTTTCGGTGTGGTGAATTTTCTAACCTCGAGACCCGCCGTGCCGCGTTTAAAAACCTCCTCCCATTGCTAACTGCATCAAGTCACTATGCTTTGCGGTGGAAATATGCCTCCGCTGCCAAGAGTAAGCATTCGGTAAATTTAGGGATCGAAATCTACTCCGGGGTGGCAGCGTACCCTACCACTAAAATGGAGTGCGCTAGAGGGCAGTTTGCTCCATTTTTACTCTCATATAGGCTAATCCGTGTTTAGAGTGTACTGTAGCAGCCAGCTAAATGCTTGCGGCTAGTATGAAGTATTCACATATAACGTACGCACCTTTCGCTTTTTGCTCAGCGCAATGGCTCAGTGGCTTCGATCCCGTCTGCGGCGGCCACATTTCAATAGAGGCGAAATGCAAAAACACCCGTGTGCTGTGTGGCTTCATGGCACATTAAACAACCGCAGGTGGTCAGAATTAATCGGGAACCCTCAATTACGGCGTCGTTCATAGCCCACGTTCAGCTTCGGGACGTTAGACTCCACATAGAAAGTTTCCGCGCAACCTCTACGCACACGTATGGTGGGTCCGTGGTATCCGTTCTTTCTTAAAGGGACACTGTGGAGAAATTGAAGTTGCTTGTATCGTTAGAATACCAGCTCCTGATCACAAAAATGTCACTCTTACTGAAAACAAAGCTCTTGTAAGGTAGAAAATAGCAAGAACCAAAATACAGGTATCGCCGCCACAGGCCAATCTCGCGAGTACAAGCGTGATGACGTCATAGGACAAGAGACGCCACCTTAAATGAATTTTTCTTACTCTATGGACGCCACAAATCTCTGAGGCTGACAAAGGAAGGTTGCGCGGTTCAACATTGAAGTAAGTTTTGTTTTGAAACCGATAGTGCACTTTTATCGCACAAGGAAGGCAGACCAAAGACAACCTGAATGTTGGAAGCAAAGAAAACCGATGCTTGGTAGCCACACAGGCGGCCGGGAGAGTTTCGGTTTGTTATGGCGCTTCGCGTCTATGAGCTTTGCGTGCCCCGTGGTTTTGTGTTTGACGCGCCTCGATTTACAAGCGCCGAACAGCAGAGCAACTCCAAGTGCCGCGTCAGGTGCTAGTTAACCTCTGAAGGAGCCTGTTAAGGCTGGTCACATGATCGCCACGGTCGATGAAAAACTATGATGGCACGATGGTCGGTGATCGTACAAGGCAGTTAGCAGTATAAAGAGCACTTGTGTCTTCGTACGCTCGCCCGGCGAAACGTTCCCGGCTGTGCCAGTCAACTTCGAACTACTTAACGAAAATCGTTTATTACGGACGGGGGACAAGTTACAAGGCAGTTAAGAAAAAGAGATTTGGAACCTGCAGAGACCGTGACTCCACTCTCCTCCAACTCATTTGTTTGCGGCTCCATTCAATAGCTTCGGCAGTTGGGCGGAGCTGTTCTTTTCGAGCTCTCGGCAAATTTAATCCATTCAAAGTACACATATGAAGGTACATGCAAGTGGGCGAGAGAGCCCGATCCAGTGGACCCCGTACCTCCGGAAACGCGCGGAACCCGTTGAAGCGCCGTGCTTCGGTTTTACTTTCAAGCCGCCAACTTTAAACGCGAGCGCCCTTGAACACCCATCCGTTTTTTGTGGCAAAAAAAAATAATAACCTGGCCCTTGCAACCGTGAGAAACCTCCTCGACGCCGCCTGCTGCACCGTGCAACCGCGCCGTTCAAGGAATCACACTCCATTGGCCTCAAAGCATCGGCCAACCTCCGATGGGCGCGACACACCGTCCTTGTCCTGGCCCCACGCGACTCCCCGAACTGGGGTTAAAATATTGAATTGACAACGGCTGCTCACAGAGGAAGGGGGAAACGACCCGCCGGCGCCTAACTTAACCGTGCTCCCTCAAAAGCATCGCACGCTCTGTGGGGCTGAGGTCGCTGAAATGCACGCCGGAGTTTTTGCGAGAACTACGTCGTCGGGTTCGGGAACGGGATCCATCGTAACGCTGGCAAGACGCCGGTGCAATCGTAAACGAAGCGGTGGTAGCGACCCCCGATAGATGCATTCAACGTGCGCGGCGGTAGATTTCATTTCGGCAGCTGCTAGACCGCACCGCTAGGCACCAGAAATCACGGAGTCTGCGTTTACGTCACGTTTCACGTCACTCCGTCCTGTGACGTCATAAGAGTTCTCGAGTTTGAATCGGAGCGGCGGGAAAAACTTTTTCAACTTGGAATCCAAATTTGTTTGAAATAAATGCATCTTTCGCTCCCGGACAAGCGGCAACAAAACCATGAAATGCCGAACTATCAGATTTTGCTAACAAAAAAAAATTGATAGTTCTCCTCACTGTCCGTTCAAGATTACGCTGATGTAATGTGGACGTTCTGATTAATTGCCGCACCCGTCTGGTCAGCTCATTTTGGCAGTTTCAGATATATAGCCGTACTCTAATGACGCAGCTGAAGCAAGTTTTAGCATGCCCATTGAAGTGGCGCACTGAATGTTGCAATATTAGGATACGAAACATTGTTGGGTGAAGACGTGGCTCTCCTTTGGTTATGACATTAAATGATGCAATCCTTTTTGCGCCTCACCAGACACGAATAATTGCGGTTATATTCGGTCACTATAAGATGGCTTAAGCAGAAAACACGACTCGTGCAAGAGTTTTGCTCGACTTGCCTTGAGATTAAATCAGAGGCGACAAACCTGAAAATCAGGGGCTGTTGTGCGCTCAAGGTGCCCCTGCTTTTACCTCTTCCGTCGGTGCTGTGGCCCAGCCAGTTGGCAGGAATTTCAGTGCGTTTTTCGTCCATTTCAGGGATATTGCTCAGTCGCACTTTTTGGTTCATCGCGATGACGTTTCCGCACACCCTTTTTTTGCAGGCTTGCCGCAGGTTGCGGATGAACTTCATGATGGCCTTATGGCTCCGCCAACAACAGATGAAATCAAGGAGGCGTTAGATTCCATGAAACGAGGCTCAACGCCTGGGCCAGATGGTCTTCCTGTGGAGTTCTATTTACAATTCTGGCATATAGTAGGCCCCATTTTCACGGAAGTGTTAAAAATTTGTTTCACTCGGAATGTCCTTCCTAATTCATTTAAAAGAGGCCGCATCGTTCTGATCCCTAAAAAGTCTTCTTTCTCGACATGTCCGGCAGATTGGCGCCCTATCACCTTACTAAATACAGATTATAAAGTATTAGCAAAATTACTCGTCCGCCGTTTACGGGCTTTTCTCCCGTCCCTCATTTCCTGCCACCAGGTTTGCTCCATTCCGGGCCGTGAAATACATAGTTTATCTTCTGTAACGAGAGATATCCTAGAGTATACTATACGGCGGCGCGCACAGGGTCTTCTTGTTTCTCTAGATCAAGAGAAGGCATTCGACTTTCAAGAGCATGAGTATATTTACGGTACACTGGATGCTTTCGGTTTCCCACCTTCTTTAGTGCTACTTATTAAAGAGATGTACAGAGATATTTCAAGCACTCTGTTCCTCGATGGCTGGGAAAGTACCGCATTTGATGTTGGTCGCGGCGTCCGTCAAGGTTGTCCGCTCTCCCCTCTTTTGTTTGTCTTAGCATTAGAGCCTTTCCTTTTGGCAGTCAATCACCATTCTCTCATTAGCGGTCTGGCATTGCCAGGCAGTGAGAGTGTACGCGTCACTGCTTATGCAGATGACATCACGCTATACTTAGCTGATGAACGCAGCCTGCTCGAAGTTTTAAACGTGTTTCGTGAGTACGCCTCCTTGTCCGGGGCTGCTCTTAATTATTCCAAGAGTCATTACTTTTTTGTAGGGTCACCTCAGAGACGTATAACGAATACAATACCTTTGCAGTGGTGTGAGCAGATGCGCATTTTAGGAGTGACCTACGACTGTGCTGGAGTATGGGATGGTATGTGGTCTTCGGTCGTAGAGGGTATTACAGCTCGTGTGCAGAGGGCACAGACCTTTGACCTTCCTCTGCTTGAGAGGCGCTACCTGGTTCAGTCGGTCGTGCTGGGTGCCTTTTGGTATCTTTGCCACATTGTTAAACCACCCCTGCGCGTCATAAGGCGGGTGCAGACTACAGTTTTTTCTTTTTTTTGGTCAGGCGGAACCGAGCTTGTGGCTCGTGCTGTTCTTGGACAACCACGTGAGAGAGGTGGTTTTGCCTTCCCAACGTTGACCATCACGTCCTCACTGTTAGCATTGAAGTGCATGTTGCGTATCCTGCTGGGGGACGCGTCTCCGGCGCGAACCCTGGCGCGGTACTTTTTGGGCCCTTCCTTGCGCTTTTTGGATCCCTCGGCCCCAGTTAATCATGGTCCTCAATCAGAGAAGCCTACCGCTATATATACTACGGCAGTGGCCTTTTTCAGGCATGCAAGCGCAGTAGCACCTGACGTCAACATCCTTACAGACCGTGTCGTGAATATTATGGGCTCGCTGTTGTTGCCTGTTGTGCCGGCGGCTCGCCGCTCACCGATGCGCCGCGTTCAATGGGCGCGCATAACATCGACGCCTCTCCCAGACCATCTACGTGACTTTGTGTGGAAACTTGGTTGGGCAGTGCTGCCTACTTGTGATCGGCTGGAGCGGTGGGGCGTTTTACGCTCCAGTACCTGTCCGAATTGCCCGCTTCCGGAATCTAATCGCCATGCTACAGTCACCTGCATGGTAGCACGTGTCTTTTGGCGCGCCGTTCATGCGGGATTCCGTGGGCAGGGCATTTCGAGCTTTGTCTCCCGCGGCCGCTTCCCCAGCGGCCGTTTTGCTCGCCTGTTAATTGTTGCAGGTCTTTTTAGTTTATGGCGCAATCGATGCACCGCGGTCGCTGGTGGCTTTCGACGCCGAGCTGTGTGGCCAATACTTGGCCGTCTTAGAAGGGAGCTGATCAGTTTCTTGTCAGAGGAACTCTTTTTCTTGGGAGAGGAAGAGTTTCTCCGGCAGTGGTCATGCCCATTCATTTCTGTTAACAATGAACGTCTTGTTCTGGTCTTTAGACCAAACTGGCGCTAGGGTCTTCTTCTTTATTCCCCCCCCCCCTTTTTTTTCCGTGTCAGATTTTTCCGGTATCACTCACTGTTAATAATCATGCCACGCCGCTTTAAATCGCACACAAGAAATTCCTGTTAGTTATTCAAAGATGTTTTGGCACTCTAATTGGCTCGCCTTACATGCTGAGCGTCATGTCAACTTGTGAATGTCAAATGTATCCGGTAACCTTGGCATGTGTACATATGTAAATAAAATTTTTTCTAATCAAATCAGGGGCAAGGTAAGGGGGACAGCGAGAGAGATAAAAGAAATAGCCGTCCACAACACCGCGGCTATGATCTGCTGCTGTGAACACCAAGATAAGACTGCAGTTTCCCAGCTCTGACGCAAACGGCCATACTCGCACGGCCAGTTGCGCACGTTAATGGCGAAGGGCATCCGTGGGGATCACTGCATGGTATTAAGAAGCACGTCGTCAGCGGAACAAATGAAAGCCTCACTGAAACACGAGTTTGCCGAGCAGCTGCAGGAAGACCGCACAACACGCGTGCAGGCATCCAGTTTCACTTTATCGCCCTGATAATCGTGGGAAAATGGACACTAAAAAAGAAAAAAGAAGAATATGAAGAGGGAAAAAGTAAGAAAAGGAAGGGGCGCAGCCAAGGGCGCTTACGCGCTCTAGAGACAACGATCGCGAAGGGGCTCTTAATAGAGGCCTCGAGCAACTGAATGGCCGCGCGATGACTATCGCGGCCGGATGGCCCGCTTTGGTTACTGATCTCTCGTAATAGCTCTGTCGGCACCTCGCTTCTGAGGCTGAGCGTAATTATGCAGGCGTGATGTTGCTCGTTAACGCTGTGGCATAAGAAGCCTCTTCCATCAGTGACATATTATTTCTCCCTTTCCTTCGCGCATGCAGGCAACGAAGCAGGCCTCCGCCGGAAAATGGGCGCGAAAGCGTGCAGCCGAGGCTTGCCACGAAGAGGAGGAAAAAGATATGATGTTGAGTTACCTCATTCTTGTTCAGCCTTCACTGGTTGAATGAAACAAAAGCTGGCAGTAATAAGAAGCGAAAGAAAAGTGTAGTTCTGAACTAAGCGATGCGTTTGATTATGAAAAAAAAAACTTAACATGACTGGAAATCTTTGTTCTTTACACTGCAGTTAGATGTTGGACTGCTCTAAGTAAGAAAATTTTAAATTTACAAAAATGATGTCCCAGCCCCCGATGTCTCGCGCCAGTCAATGTCTGCTTGGATTGGGAAGTATTGCGAGCGGTTCTTCAGCTGAAAGCATACGGTTATTTCTTACTCCACCTCAGCTGCGCGAATTTGTTTTTTCTACTGCCCCATGATATGAGGTTATCAAGTACTGAACCTCATGGCAGCTATCACACCCCCACATGTCTTAAGGTTAACGGCCCTACTACGTTCTTTTCTGCCAGGTATTTGCCATTAATTAATAAACAATAAATAATTAATAATTATTTAATGAATTGATCGATTGATTGATTGATTGCATCTCTATCTCCAGACCTCGAGAATGAAATTAAAGAGCCCTTAAAAGAGACCGCTTCCCAAAATATGCAGAGTTCGATGTGTAACTACAGCGCCTTCGACCGCTCCGGTCGAACTCTTCAGTGATAGCGGACGCATGCAGAAAACAATATGACGCCGCGGTGAAGCCTTGCAAGCACAATCTTGGAATTCTTTCTGCAAGTACCTTGATCCTCGTAAGCCTTTGGCAATCGTGCGCAACCGTGCGCAACTTTCAAATATCTACCAACCAGCTCCACCGAAGACTTCCGCCCAAACCTGGCAGGCCCAGCGACTATGTCTGCAGCGATAGTTTTCTCTGAGGTACCTGGCCCTCCACGTAAACGTATGGAGTTTCTACGAGTAGGACCTACAGGCTGCGTTGACAACTTGTAAAGGATAACCATCGCAGGAATCTGATGGTGTGACGTACTTTGTGCTTGAACTCCTTGGCCAAGAAGCGCAACGTGCACTTCTAGATCATTACAACAGGCCGCTGAGGCTCAGTTTCTGGGAAGCGGAAGTTCAGACGTCAGATCCCACAAGATAAACGCTGCAAGTCTCCACCAGAACTCACATAATCCCGTCATGCACCGACCAGCTGTTCTAAACGTCTGGAAAGGATGGTTCTTACGAAAGGATGAAAAGGTAACTGTAGCGTTGCGAAATAAATCCCCATCTACTTTTCGATGCAGATGCTCATCTATCAACAACCTGAGTGATCTTGCAACATCCTCTAGTCATCGAAAGTTTCTGACGCTATTAACCAGAGAATTGTGCTCAGGGGCCAATTCCATGACGCAAAATGTAGGTTATCAGGTTATTCTGGGGCATGGCAAGCTATCGAAATTTGTGGTCGCGTATCTCGCTAGATGCACAGTTACTTTGCCTTAAAATGTCTTATTCGTGATTTCTGGGGATAGACCAGTCTGTTCTCATTACACTTCTCCTGGCGTCCCCAAATGTGCCACACTGCGCAGCCTTAAAAGTCGAAAACTCGCCTTTGTCGACAAAGCGTAGAACTTTCCCCTGAAAAGCGTTTCACGATTGCGTTAACAATTATGATGTCACCGTCGAATAATGCCATTCTTGCAAATAATGTCCCCGTACGCCATATGTATGAACGTAGGAGTGACCCCTCACGAGATAAGCCACCGTTTTGTCTGCGTTACCGTCGACCGAGATCTGTCTCGGAGCCCCCATGTTGAGTATATAAAAAAAAAGAAGAGGCTGACCGCGATTGACGACATACTCTCCTTTCACGGAAACGAATCAAAGGCTTAAGGGGAAACATCCGCGCACTCGACGCTCCAGCTATAGAATGCAATATTTTTGGTCTTCCTGCGCGGCGCAGGCTTCCTGTATTTGGAAACATTCGCAGCACCGACAACCGAGCTCTTTAGTGGGCGCTAGTGGAAGCCTCTAGACTAATCTTGGCCTGCCTAAATGCGCCTGTATACTACGGCAACCGTTGCTGTCGTCTGAGAGCATGCCATCTGTTCGTACATTGCGGCTGACTCCGTGAGAGCCCGTATTCGACGTCTGACTCGGCTCCCCTCCCATCACCTTGCAAACTTGTCTCCCTCCTACAGGCCGCGCTCAGAGTTCACAAAGATCGCTGCTGCCCACAGCGCCTTTTTGCCACCACAATCCCGGTAGTCGGTTCAAGACCCCGTCTTCATTATGAAGCCCGCATGAATCTCAGGTACTCCTTTCTATACCCGGCACCAGGAAGCAAACCGGTGTCACGTGGACATCACTAAGACAGGCCACGCTGGAATTTCTGCAATAGGCGCACGGACACCGACTGTACGCGTGCATAGATAACCCCGCTAACTCCACTATCTGTTCAGGCTTTGTGGTCGTCCTGGCAAGGTTCTTCGCCTTGCAGGCGAAAACGTCTTGCAAGAACTCTTCGACGGGTATGAAACTCGCTGATCTTTGTGCTGTCATTGAGCCCATTAACTGAGAAAATCCTCAACAGAGGTCGATATTCTGCTACTGCATGAAGCGGCCCTAGATCTAAGGCTTCATGCACTGTCGTGCGGATACAAAGGACAACGCTCCTTGAGATCTGAGAATTTCACCACAGTGCCGTGATCAAATAAATTAATATAATGCATACCAATGGCTGCCGGGACTGCGCCATCATAGAAGCCTACCACGTAGACGAAGCATACCGATCTACAGATAACGACGGGTTTTTTTTTGCATTCATTCAGATACCGAGAATGAACGCAGTGGGTAGGCTTCTTACGCTTGTGCGGCTTCTTACGCTTGTGCGTGACCTCATGCTTGCCTAATCAAACCCGTGCAAGTTTCCAAATTCGTCTGCTGTGCGCTGAAAATGACGTCTTCACAATTCTTTAAAGACTGGTAGTGAGGGCGGTGAGTAGCTCACGAAAACCGGCTTTACGCGAAGGTTACGCGACCAGAAAGACACAATGTGAGATGGCAATTAGCGCCTTCAACTACTAATTAGCTAGAACTAATTAAAATATTTTACTCGCCGCAGTTCACATTCATGTCTTTGTTTGAAACTTAGAGGCGGTAGTCTACGTAGGCTATTCCGTTTTGCAGGAACCCCGCAGAACTACGATATTCCGAAATATCTACGCCCCCAAATTTCCAAGTATGCCCGTCTAGTTGCGCATTCGAGGTGGTGACGATGGGCGCGAAACTCGTCCTCCTTGCATTGCAGTTCTTGCGCGTGGCTTTTTTTGCCGATTTCGCTAGCCGGAGGTGAGAGGAACAGTTATTAGCATCGATTGTTGCTCTGTGACGTTGGCGCACGAAGGCGCATGAAACAGATGCGTCACACCGTCCAGGAGTTTTGCTCCGATCGTAACCGTCTTGCATGCGTAGAAATAAGCGGATTGTCACGTTGAAAATTTGGACACGTGTATAACGCAACACGGACGGGCTAAGAGAAATGTGCCAATTCATGGAATACGACTGCTTCTAAGTTTATTATATAACATGCGCGCTAAATGCAGTGACTAATAAGTTCAGTAATTGGATTGAGTCAATTAGGCAATAGATGGAGAAAACTACCTCCTCATTCTGTGTCTCCTTGGTTGCATAAGCTACGTGCAAGAGCAGCTTTTGTGTAGCACTGATCGTTAGTTTTCAAGAGAGACTGCAAGTTTAATTTAGGCACTCTGTATATTCCCTCGATAATTACCTACATCATCGCTTAATGCCTTGTCAGCGTTGATGTGAAGCATAATTTGTGTGTCATCTGTCGTTCGGCGTTGCATCTACGAACCACTCTGTATTCTCCATTGTCATTGCTGACGGTATTTTCCTATGGAGGTCGTGGCTATGATGAAACAATCGAACATGACTTCTGCGTGAGTCCCGCCTTTGTCACAGAAAGACAAGCGCTGTGCTGTGCACCCAGCCTGTCCTGATGCTTTTCCGCTGACGCAGATCGACGTCCTGGAATCGTGGCCCCAGCCATAATCATCGTAGAATGCCAGCAAAACACGCTTTTCGCGTTCGGCACCTACGCACTGAATTCAGACTAGTTATTCTTTCTCCTCTTTTCGTCCTGTCTTCGTCTTCCCTAGAAAAGTTTTGCCAGCTTCCTGGCTTTGCTTCTTGCCCCTTCGCATATGCACACGCACACATTTATTCCTCTCTTTTATCTCATTCAGAAGCCCCTATGGCATCGCTTCTTAGCATTGTTGGGATTGTTGCAAGGACGTCAGGTCACGGCTGCACTTTAAAAGTTAATTCCGAACAAACTTATACAAAGCAGGAAAGAGGTGATCTCGGTACGCGAAAAATGAACAATGAAGGAAAGTGATTAAGACGATTTGCACAGCTGGGGAACAGAGTTTCAGTGCATAGTATTATGACTAAGAAGCTGCTCCAGTTCTCTCTGATGATACATTCTGGTAGTGCATTTTATGTAGAACCATGAAACAGTAACATATTACGGAGCGCCTTCTTTTTTTTATGCTAGCACTCTATCGCAGGTGTAGTAACTGCCTAGTACTCGTGAGCATCCACCCAAGCGCAGCCATGCGGTTACAAAATAAAACGATACAGATTTCCTTTGTAGCGCAGCCGTATGTCTACGCTTGGGTGGATGCTAGGAGTAATTGCTTCGTTATTAAAAATTTACTCCACTTTTGGGGATTCCCCTAAACACAATGGACTACGCGCATAGGTTGATCAAAGTAAAGCCGCACGCACACACAACCTACCAAACCGCACTGTGCGTTTATTCGGGCACTAATTTTCCACGATAAAAACTGCGGGGAAATCGGCTTAAGAAGGGAAGAATTATACCCTTCAGCTCAAAAAAAAAATAAAGAAGGTAACATCGGATGCGGATACGCATTGCAAGCACAAGGGTGCAGCCCGGCACACTTGGCTTTTTTTCCCGCCAATAGGCATCAACGTTTATTCCAACGTTTATTCCAAGGAATAAACGTTGATTTGAGCCATGATACTCAAGTGCCAGTCAGCGTGATCCTCTCTGCTTGTGGAGATCTGATATGCCGTAACGAACTATAGAAAAAAAAAACTCGAATTGGTTAGAAACTGTTGCGGATACCCGGAGAGGGGCCCGCTGCAAGAACCTTCGTCAATGGACTGCTTGCCAACCCAACGCAAGTCGACCACGTATAGCCATCATGGCTAACATTCTTGAACAAAAGTATGGAATATTGGCAAACTGTAAGGTGCTGGTACAGAAATATTGAAGGTAATGGCCTATTCTTCCGATGTGCAGCAAAACATTTATTTTATAGTGTTTCACATCGTTCGCATTGAGCACTTAAGACTGCCAAAGAAAGCCAGTTGGGAACGCTTTTGGTTTATGGAGGCTTAACGTCCCAAAGGGACTCAGGCTATGAGGGACGCCGTAGTGAAGGGCTCCGGAAGTTTCGACCACCTGGGGTTCTTTAACGTGCACTGACATCGCACAGTACACGGGCCTCTAGAATTTCGCCTCCATCGAAATTCCACCGCCGCGGCCGGGATCGAACCCGCGTCTTTCGGGCCAGCAGCCGAGCGCCGTAACCGCTGAGCTACCGCGGTGGATGGGGAACACTTTTGACGATAGCAACGAGTGTGGAATTTCTGCCAGTGTTTTCCTCGAACTATTATCGTTTTACCTCAGCTCGACTTCCGCAGAATGGAATGGGGATGTGTACATTCAGAAAGATGGTATATGTATTGGACCATGCATAGCCCCCGTACTCAGCGATATGTTCTTGGTTTTGCGTGACAAAAGGTTGCAAGATCGTCTAGAAGGTTTTCGCGTGCGCCCTATTTTCAGATTTGTAGACGACTACTTTGTATGTTTACAGTGTGACAGCGTCGAATTTTAGCAGCTGTTTTTAAATGTTTACGCAGTATTCGTGGAGTAACTTGAACCATTGTGATTGACTCATGAAACACCAGTTCAATATTTCATCAGGTTCTTGGGTATTCCCACGTCTGTCTGTTGGTCTTACGAGCGCCCAGCTCAGAAACCCATCCTTCCATACTCATCAGTCCATTCCAAACACGTAAAAAGAGCCATTGTTCACTATGTTTTTAATAATGTTTTAAAAAAGTGTTGTGAACACGGCATGGAACGAAGCTTTGGAACACAAGGCGATCGCCTAACAAAGGCTGGCTACCAACCCGAAGTTCTGACTTCAGTGACAGTAAAACTGAAAAAAAAGCTTAAATGCTCTAAACACAAGAGTCTGCATTAGGCAAAAAGAGAAAATAAAGGTTGTTGTCGTGCCGTGCCTCCCTCAGGTTTCGCACAACCTCAGAGGGATTGGAAACCGTGCAGGTGTTCGTATTGTGTTCTCAGCGCCAAAGAAACTGTCTAGCATGTGCAAGAAGGTAAATGGCAGAAATTTTGAAACACGCGGGTGTCCAGTTAGGCACGGTGAATGTTTTGTTACCTGTCAAGAAGGGGCCGTCTATTCTCTGTCCATGTCCTGTGGGAAGAGGTACGTTGGACAGACGGGCCGCTGTCTCAACAAAAGATTAAAAGAGCATCATGACAATGTCGCACGTGTTGCCACTTCAGGCCACGTAGCCAAACACTGTAGGGGCTGCAAAACAGAAGAAACGAAGAAAGTGATAATGAAGCCTGTTAACCGCTGTACAGAGAATGCAGCGTGATAGGAAAACATCGTGACGCTCTTGACAAGAGAAATAATGGAGGCGCATATGGTTGCAAGATTGCAGAATGTTTGTTTAAGTGCGCCTTCAATTGCATTGTCACAAAAAGAAATGAAGTATCTTGATTGTGAGATTTGACACGTGGCACATTTCCGTCGGCACTAGTTACTTCCGTGCATGTTCTTTTCCGATGTTTTTGGGCTTTCTTTCAGTTCTGGTAACCAGTAAGTATAAAAGCTTGCTGGCCGTCTAATAAAAAACCAGTTCTCAGTCAGCACTCTGTTGTGTGATTTGTGTGTGCTCCTAAATTCTGTCTCGTTTTTAGCGCTGTAAATATGGAAGTTAAAAACCAACTCGCCCAGCATACTGTATTGTGGATAGCAAAAACGTTAATAGCAAAAAAATTCAATCCTGCCGACGGGATATCTGCGGATATATTGATTTTTGTAGCAAAATCTTACAATATATGAAGAAATTGCGCTCATAAACCTTTTCCCGTTCAAAAACGCTTTTTTCCCAGAATTGTGCGGTATGCAGGAGAGTAAAAGAAACAGTGCGGTTAGCTGGCCGAAAGAAACAAATGCATCTTGACACCCAATAAGTCGCAGAAGGCCAAGGGTAGCATCTAGTTGCAGAACATTCAAACGCGTACTGAGTGCTAGTATTTAGATCATTCTGAACGCTGGCTAGCAACGCTACGACCAGCAAATGAAATTTAGTACCATCATAAGTAAAAGTTTACACCAGTGCCACTTCTCACATCCACCGAATGGTATTCAGAAAGAGAATTTCCCCTAGTTTTTTAGCGATATATAGCCTCTGTAGTGGGTTAAAATGCAGACACGTAAAACCGACGCATACGATAACTGTGACAAGCATTGACGGCTTTCCTGAGCATAGTTTGAAGTATCGTATTCGTATTTTCGACAGGCGGCTGCTTCACACGAAAGCAGTTTCAGTGTGGAAATTCAGTGTCATTGACCTAGCTGATTCATCAATGCTTGCTACTAGTCACCTTGTGTGCCTTTCACACACAATTGGGCGTACTTTTGGTGCTGTCTCGTTTTTCGTGTCTTACGTCATGTCTCCTGCCAAACAAAGGACGTTACAATGCCGCGTAGCACAGCAAGAAGTAAGTTATGTCTCTTTCCGTGAGATGAGTACGAGGGCAAGTGGAAGATTAAGATATTTCTCGAATTATATGCGCTACATGCGTCCCTAAACACGCCTTCAATTTCAACACAATCAAGATTCAAGTTGATGGTAGACGAAGTAAAAATATAACATTTAAAAAAAAAATAATAACAGGGTCAGTCCCGGTTTGTTGCTGTTATATATAGTGTACCCGTTCCTGCGTCCCGCCCCACGAGAGGTAATGAATTTTCTCGCTTGCTTAATATGCAGGAAGAACGTCTCATAGTTTCTTGTCGGGCCAGTTCTCAAGTTAAGCAGAAGTGAAAATTTGACGGGTTGGTTAATTGTGATCCATGGTGCACAGAAAAAGCGCTGTAAGCGAGAAACAATTGAAAGTATACAGTGCACATTCCCGGTACTTTTTTTTTGCTTTGCTTGGCATATAGCGATTTTTCTGTGCAGTGTTCGTATGGCTTGCTCGAGTGGGGAAAAGAAAAAGGTCAGCATTTGAGCGCACAACAGTGAATTCTAGTGAAGTGCTGGCTGAACGTACGGTGCATATTTTTATGCTTGTTTTCGTCGAGGGGCAGGTGCCCAGCGCTGGCAGTAAGGTAAAGGAAACAGTGACCGGAGAAACTTTTTTTTTTTTCTACGCTTAGCTACACTTAGCCTTGTGGCTACGCTTGCGAGGACAGTCTAGATTCTGAGTAAAAGGGGCATAAAACTTGTGTCTAATCACAAAGTGAGCTCTATGCGAACACGCGTCTCCTGTAAGTTCCTGAGCCACAGTTTTAGCCTTTCGTGAGAATTAGAACGGGGCTCACTCAGAGCAATGGCGTGCGCTCAAAAGTGTGCCAATCCGTCCATACCTGGAACTGGAGCACATCTGAACCAAAATGCGAAAACTTCGCCCCATTTAGAAAAAAGCGAAATAGCAAAAAGGTTTTCTGCAGCAGATTGGACAGCCGTCGCCGTAGCTCAGTTGGTAAGAGCACCGGACGCGATATTCGGAGGTCGTGGGTTCGGATCCCACCGGCGGCATGGTTGTTTTTTCTGCTGCTTTATAAGTAATTTTCTTTAAGCGACTTATTAATCTAAGTATTATTATCCCACTTATAAGCATAACACATTAGAAAAAAAAAATTAACGTTCCCCTATGCACCTTGGTTTCGGTGACTGTTGGCTCCCTTCATAAAATTTGTAAAACGGGCCCCTCATTTCCTTTAACTTGTCTTCTATATATATATATATATATATATATATATATATATATATATATATATATATATATATATATATATATATATATATATATATATATATATATATATATATATATATATACATTAGCAGATAAGTTAAATGAAATGAGGGGCCCGTTTGACAAACTTATGAAGGGAGCTAACAGTCACCGAAACCAAGGTGCATAGGGGAATGTTTTTTTTTTATGTGTTGTGCTTATCAGTGGGATATTATAGTACTTAGAGTAATAAATCGCTTAAAGAAAATAATTATAGAGCAGAAGAGAAAACAACCATGCCGCCGGTGGGATCCGAACCCACGACCTCCGAATATCGCGTCCGGTGCTCTTATTTTCTTTAAGCGATTTATTAATCTAAGTACTATAATATCCCACTGATAAGCACAACACATAAAAAAAGCATTCCCCTATGCACCTTGGTTTCGGTGACTGTTAGCTGCCTTCATAAGTACATATATATATATATATATATATATATATATATATATATATATATATATATATATATATATATATATATATATATATATATATATTAGCAGACAAGGTAAAGGAAATGAGGGACTCGTTTTTTGACAAACTTATGAAGGAAGCCAACAGTCACCGAAACCAAGGTGCATAGGGGAATGTTTGATTATTTTTTAATGTGTAGTGCTAATCAGTGGGATAATAATACTTAAATTAACCTATCGCATAAAGAAAATTACTTATAAAGCAGCAGAAAACACAACCATGCCGCCGGTGGGATCCGAACCCACGACCTCCGAATATCGCGTCCGGTGCTCTTTTATATATATATATATATATATATATATATATATATATATATATATATATATATATATATATATATATATATATATATATATATATATATATATATATATATATATATATATATATATATATATATATATATATTTATGAAGGGAGCCAACAGTCACCGAAACCAAGGTGCATAGGGAAACGTTAATTTTATTATTATTATTTTTTTTTAATGTGTTATGCTTATCAGGGGGAGAATAATACTTAGATTAATAAATTGCTTAAAGAAAATTACTTATAAAGCAGCAGAAAAAACAACCATGCCGCCGGTGGGATCCGAACCCACGACCTCCGAATATCGCGTCCGGTGCTCTTACCAACTGAGCTACGGCGACGGCTGTCCAATCTGCTGCTCTCGTGGGTATTTATGTTTACTGCGTGTGAGCGAGCCTTGAGAGTGTTCACCAGCGCCAGCCTCGACCATAGCGGCGGACGTAGCACGTCCTGTAATACCGCGAGCGTGACGTAGAACGTCATCTAACGGAGAGGGCGGACACTGTGCGAGAGCCCTCTTATGCTACCTATGGCATCAAGACTGCCAGAACCGAGACCCTCGTTAAGCTATTAGCAGACAGGTTAAAGGAAATGAGGGGCCCGTTTGACAAATTTATGAAGGGAGCCAACAGTCACCGAAACCAAGGTGCATAGGGAAACGTTAATTTTATTATTATTATTTTTTTTAATGTGTTATGCTTATCAGGGGGAGAATAATACTTAGATTAATAAATTGCTTAAAGAAAATTACTTATAAAGCAGCAGAAAAAACAACCATGCCGCCGGTGGGATCCGAACCCACGACCTCCGAATATCGCGTCCGGTGCTCTT
>JARKHS020004342.1:0-81564 GCA_030143305.2 Amblyomma americanum
GATATATGTGATGAGCAGATAGGCATCCTGGCTTTTTTTAAAATACTTTCCACCTCCTTATCGCCTGTTTCACAAAGTAATATCGCCCATGGTGAACAAAATGTACTGATGTCTGTGACAAGGAGTAAATTTTAGCCTTATACAACTTTTACAATGGCTGATTCTCTGCACTTTCTGAACATTTACTTTTGTCTAGGAAAACGTGACCAGTGTCCCCTTGAGCGTTTTCTTTTTCTTTGTTTTTGTTGCGACATCGTCTCTCCGAGTAGCCTATAGGAAAGCTCCCGAAAGCATGCAATCCTCTGTTTGAGCAGCTGCGGGTGCCGGCGGCTCCTTTAAACACACTTTCGATGCTTGCGTCATTGGAGATTAAAGAGATGAAAAGCGGGCATTCATAAGAGCGCTAAGTTCAGCAGGGAGGCCTTCAAGCCAAGCTAAGCGTGGAGCTGATTCTCGGAGCCCAAACGCCCTTTGCGCTAATCTGCGCCAATGCATCAAGACCCACCGCCAAGCGGAGGGATGCAAGCTGTTTTCTCGGGCCACATCTTGGAGCGCCCAGCGGTATGGTCGAAATCGAGCTTGGTTCCGCGAGCACAATGAGGCAGCCTTGTTCTCCCGGTCGCAAGTGGCAGAGCGCTTTGCTCGGTGGTTTCAACATCTGTCTACTTAAGTTTGCTTCTATACTTGCCAGAACTTGGCATAGAGTGCCTCGCTTTGGTCATAAGGCAAAGATATCATCACAAGTGCGCGCATATGTATTCTTCCTTTATTTTTTAGATATGACAACCACGAGAGCTCAAGCAAATCGTGCTGTTCTCTTCGTGAGCTCAGTACATAAACACAGAAACAAAACTGCGCTCTCCGGTCGCCGCCATGCGGAAGGAGACATACCGCGTAGGGCAACGTGATCAGCTGCGCTCCGACTGCAGCATGTGGTGAACATGCGGGGCGCACTAAAACAACAGCACCCACACACCCAGAGTCACGGAGCCGAACAAAAAAAGTCCGAGTATAAACACACAGTAATGGCGTCACGCGCCAGTTTGCACCCGCGTCTCCTTGAAACAGAACCGCCCGCACACTGAGAAGCCAGACAGGACTAAAAAAAAACCAACGGAAAAGAAAAGTGAGACGGAATAGCCGGGTGCCCGACACCGATCGTTGTCTCTCTTTCTCTCTCACTCTCTTCCCTCTCCCAGCTTCTGCAAGTGTTGGCTGGCACAGCTGTGGAGTCGGTGCCGCCTTGTTTGTGAAACGAGCGTGGCTTCGGAAACAAGCCGCGTTCAGGCAAGGCCCTCCCGCTCTGATCCCCACCTTCAGCGCCACCTTCTGCAGTTACAGCCTGTGCGGGGTGGGCCCGAGACGAGAACAGGAAGCGGGCCGAGCAGTGGACGCTTGGCTGCTCCCGAACCGCACAGGTCAAGTGTGGTTCCTGCTTCGATGACAAGGCGACACACGTTGAATGCCCCCGCTCAGGCATGTCTCGGAGGAGCCGTCAACAGACCGCATGCACTGCACTTGACTGGGCACGAAACGGCCAACAGCGCGCCGCCATTCGAGCGCTGCGTCGTAAAGCGAGCATAAAAAAGAAAAACGTTCTATAGCAGTCAAGGAACAGAATTGACATCCGCTACTCTTTGACCGCCGTCAAGTGTGCTTGACAAGTGATGCACCCCTGCGCCCCACCCCAGGAGGCACCTGCAGTCCTCATAAACCAACTTCCACGACCTGCGGTACCGTTGAACAGCCAAGCCTGACACGCCTCGCCCAACGGTGCTCACACGACGACCCCCAGACGACGTTGACGGCGAGATGCGAGAGCCAGCGCTTCCCACCTGTGATGCAGGGCGCATCGTTCACCTTGTTTCCTCAACTCATGCGCGGTGGCTACCGCCAGTCGCAATCCAACGCTGCCTAAGACGCTGTTTACGGCTCTCCCAATAAACCGAGACGCGATGGCCTATCCACTATGGTTAATCCAGCGCAGTTTGTGTGTCTGAACAAACATTCATCCATTATTAACTCGACATGGATTCTCAGGTTTACAGAACCTTCACAGAGCAGCTACTGCGCTGGGATTTCACAGTTTGCAATCTCTCTTCAGGCATCGTAATAATAATGCTCGACAGTCTTGGGAAGACAGACAGACAGACAGACAGACAGACAGACAGACAGACAGACAGACAGACAGACAGACAGACAGACAGACAGACAGACAGACAGACAGACAGACAGACAGGCAGGCAGGCAGGCAGGCAGGCAGGCAGGCAGACAGACAGACAGACAGACAGACAGACAGACAGACAGACAGACAGACAGACAGACAGACAGGAAAACTTTATTGCTGCAAGTGAGCTTTAGACCCTGCTGGGTCCCTGGGCCACTGCGCGGTCCCACACTGCATCATGATGGTCATGTCGGGACATGACATCGGCGGCCCGAGTCACCGCAGCAAGCTGCGACGTCGGGTCTGCAGACGTGAGCAGGACCTCCCAGCTCGAGATGGCGTGCTGTCCCTTGCGGGGGAGGGTCAGCAGGGCAGCCGAAAAGGATGTGGGAGAGTGCGGCGTGAGGGTCACCGCATAGGGAGCATGCAGGGGACGTGCCACAATAGTCGGATAACAGCTGAAAGGATGACAGAGAGCGGGTCTGTAGGCGTCTGAAGAGGATCTGTTGGGTGTGCGTAAGAGAAGAGTGGGGTAGGGGGTAAGTCCGACGGTCCAAACGGGATATTTGCATGAGCTGTGCAAAGGTGTGCGCCCGCTCCCTCGAGAATCCTGGATCGAGACTGTCCTGAGCCCAGCAAATAAAACCTTGGGCCAATTTATCGGCAGTCTCGTTTCCACGGTTCCCAGAGTGAGCCGGCACCCACTGGAGCTCTACCCTGCGCGGTAAATTTTGGGTAGGAGTGTTCAACAATTTCCAGGCAGGGGTGTGAATCCCGCCCCTTGCAAAGTTGGACAGAGCCGTTTTAGAGTCGCTGGACATGTAATGGGCGTCCGAATGTGCAAGGGTAATGGGGTCTCCTCTGCCGCCGCGGGCGTAGAGCGCGAGGATGACGGTGAGTTAGGGGGTGGGGTAGGGTTTGATTGTAGGCAACTGCTACCGCTTCATGCGCTGTACATGCGGCGTCTACCCAAACGGCATCATGGGCTTGCCCGTAATACTTATGGAGGGTGTAGCGGCGCTGTCATCCTCAGCAGTGCTGGGCCGCCTCGGCTCGTGACATGCGCCCGCGCTGGCTACGTGGGGCCACGTGCGGCGCAGAATAAAATGCAGTAGATTCCTGGTTCCCGGCATGTTCGCTTCGTCCGCGTCGCGCTCCGTTAATTTTTAGGGTACTCTCTGTAGGGGGAAGTCTCTGTCCCTCTACAATTTGGTGAACCCGGACGTGATGGACGCGGATAACGCCGCGACGGTTGTGGCGCCCAGGCCCCAGGTCCCGGCTCACACACCGGCTGCGGATGACATCACCAGCGCCCACGTTCAGCTGCCGTCATTTTGGCCTCAGAATCCTGCCGTATGGTTCTCGCAAGTGGAGGCTGTGATCGATCTTCGGCGTATCACTTCACAACGCGGGAAGTATCTCCACGTCGTGTCGACTCTCTCTCCCCCGAAGTAACGGACGAGTTTGACGACGTTTTGAAGACGCCCGACCCCTCCTCCCCGTTTTATCATTTCAAGGCTACGGTCCTGGCCCGGAAGGCCATCTCGGAGCGTAGCCGCCTGCAGCAGTTGCTCAGAACTGAGGGCCTTGGGGACCGTCGGCCATCTCAGCTCCTCCATCGCATGTGACAGCTGCTCGGCGACCACCCACAGGACGTAAACAGCCCGCTACTCCGTGAGCTGTTCCTTCAGTGCCTGCCTCAGGACCTCGTGGTCGTCCTGGTTGAAGCAGGTGATGTTAGCTTGGATAAGCTCGCAGAGTAGGCTGAGCGAGTCTCGGACTATTTTGGCCCGCGTTCTGTGGCTGCAATTCCTTCCGCCGTGTCGTCTACTCTCGTCGACCTGCAGTCAAGCCTCGAGGCTAAAATCGACCACCTCACGAGAACTGTTGCAGCACTGAGAGCGTCGATTCCTCGTCGCTACCAGCGTTCCTCTCGCCAATGGTCGCGCCATCGTTCCAGTTCTAGTCATCGATTGAGCCCAGCCCGTGACGGGTTCTGCTGGTACCACCGCAAGTTCGGCGCCGCTGCCCGACAGTGCCGGCAGCCTTGCCAATGGTCGGGAAACTCGCTGTCGAGTCACTGATGGCGGCCGGTGATTATGGCTCTACGTCCAACCGCCTACTATACGTCACCGACAGGATCTCGGGATGCCGCTTCCTTGTGGACACCGGTGCAGAGGTTAGCGTCGTGCCTGCCTCCCGCCTCGATCGGCAACGCGCTGTGCAAGGAGCGCCTTTGCAGGCGGTCAACACCTCCCCGATCGCTACCTACGGACAACGCTCAGTCACCCTCTATTTGGGCTTACGCCGCACATTCCGATGGATTTTCCTTATCGCAGACGTGCGGTTTGCCATCCTCGGAGCGGACTTTCTGGCCACTTTCGGCCTGGCTGTCGACCTTCGATATCGTCGGCTGGTGGACCACACGACTCACTGTTCTGTGAACGGCGTCCTCGCCCCGGTGGCCACCCCCATCCCCCAATCCACTCCGCAGCTGCCGTCGTCCGCCTTTGCTGCGGTTCTGGCCGATCTTCCTGCCATCACGCAGCCCAGCAACCTTGAGCTTCCCGTCCGTCACACCGTCACGCATCACATAGTCACTATAGACGGGCCCTCCACTGTTCTGTCGTCCGCGCCGCCTTGCTGGCGACCCCCTCGTCATTGCCCGCCGCGAATTCGACCATATGCTGCAGTTGGGCATCATTCGGCCGTCGTCCAGCAGTTGGTCTCCGGCGCTGCATATGGGGCCGAAACTTGACCCCTGCGATTGGCGCCCCGGCGGCGACTATCGTTCCCTCAACGCCCGCACTGTCCCGGATCGATATTCTCTTCCTCATATTCATGACTTTTCGGCCGACCTGCATATTTTCCAAGATTGACCTAGTGAAGGTCTACCGTCAGATCCCAGTGGAGCCTGCAGACATCCCTAAGACATCCCTTGACCTCTTCGACTACGCCCGTATGCCCTTTGGACTGCGAAACGCTGCCCAGGCATTCAAACGCTTCATCAATGAGGTCACTCGTGGGCTGCTTTTTGATTTCGCGTATCTCGATAATCTGCTGGTTGCCAGTTCCTCGTCAGAACAACACGCTGAACACCTGCGCCTGCTTTTTTCACGCTTCGAAGAGCACGGTATCGTCATCAATCCGGCCAAGTGCGTTTTTGGCGTCGACGCCATCGAGTTCCTTGGCCATCACGTCACAGCGCAGGTAATTCGCCCTTTGGAGAGCAAGGTGCGCGCCATCCGCGACTTTCCTCGCCCCAGGTCGCTTTGCAAGCTTCGCGAGTTCCTCGGCCTCCTGAACTTCCACCGACGTTTCTTGCCCGGCATTGCCTGCATTACCCTGCCTCTCACCGATCTCTTAGAGTCACCGCATGGTCCTCACACTCCTCTCGAGTGGACGTCAGCTGCCGAAGCAGCCTTCCAAGCCGCCAAGGACACCCTTGCCGACGCTACTCTGCTCATTCACCCGCTGCCCGACGCCCCGTTGCGTCTCATCACCGACGCCTCTGGTGCAGCTGCAGGCGCCGTCCTGCTACAGCTTCAGGAACGTTCTGCTTAGCTTCAGGACGACTGCTGGTACCAGCTGGGTTTCTTCTCCCAGAAGCTCAAGCCCGCAGAAACATGCTGCAATACTTTCGGCCGTGAGCTGTTGGCTGTCTATCTCGCCATTCGACACTTCCGTCACATCTTGGAAGGAGCAGTTTTTTATGTGCTCACGGACCACACGCCCTTAACTTTTGCTTTTCGTGTGAATCAGAGCTCACACACTGCACGAGAGATACGGCACTTTAGTTCTATTTCTGAACTTACGGTTGATATAAGACACATCGAAGGTCCCGTGAACAGTGCCGCCGATGCGCTCTCCCGTGTCGCTGCTCTTGCATCAGGCGCGCTTGACTTCGCAGCGCAGGAGTTAGACAGTGAGCTTCAATCCCTCCAGGCCAACCCTGGCTCTCTGACCTTGTCACCAATGCCCCTGCCGTTATACTCGGACACCATCGTGTGCGATGTTTCTAGTGGTTCTCCACTGCCTTTTGTAACCACCGCGTTCCGCCGCCAAGTCCTCGAACAGCTGCACAACTCAAGCCATCGCGGCATTCATGCTACGCAGCGGCTCGTGACGGCTAGGTTCGTCTGGCCAAACGTCAACCGAAATGTGCGTCGCTGGGCTCGTGAGTGCTTGCATTGTCAGCGTGCAAAAACAACGCGCCAAACGCGATCACCTCACCACCCTTTCCGGCTCCCCGACTGTTGTTTCGACCATGTCCACGTCGACATTGTTGGTCCTCTTCGACCATCACGAGGTTTCCAATACATACTTAGGTGTGTTGACCGCTACACACGTTGGCCCGAAGCCTTTCCGCTGCCCGATATTACGGCGTCTACTGTGGCGTCCACTCTTGTCAGTGGATGGATCTCCAGTTTCGGCTGCCCCACTGTAGTGACGACGGATCGTGGCCGCCAGTTTGAGTGCGCCTTGTTTCGCGCCCTGACATCTCTGCTTGGCGTGCGTCATGTTCACACCACCGCGTATCATCTCTCCGCGAACGGCATGGTTGAACGCTTGCACCGACAGCTGAAGGCTGCCCTTGTTGCACGCGAAGCTCGCATCTCTTGGCCCGATTCCCTTCCTTTGGTGCTCCTCGGCCTTCCATCAGCCTTTAAATAAGACCTTCAGTGCACGGCGGCCGAAATGGTCTACGGGACTACCGTCCGTTTGCCAGGCGAATTCTTCGTTCCGGGCCGCACCGACGACATCTCGCCACTTGCCTACGTGGAACAACTACGCCTGCTCTTCAGGCGCCTGCAATCCGTCCCCACACGTCCATCGACTCACCAAGTCTTCGTGAGAAAAGACCTGGTCACGTCCACCCATGTCTTTGTGGGTCGAGCCGTCATCAAGCCTTCGCTCATCCCTCCCTACGATGCCCCTTATCTCGTCCTGCAGCGGGGTGAGAAAACTCTGAAGCTGTCCGTCGATGGACGAGAAGAAGTTGCCATCGACCGCGTGAAACCCGCCTCCATCGCGTATGTTTCTTTTCCACCCGCCACCACAAAATCTCAAGACCCACTTCTTCCACAGACTCGGTCCGCGCCGTCAGCAAGCATGTCTCATGGGTGCCGCGCTATTGACTGGCCCTGTAGCGGTACTATCATCCTCAGCATTGCTCCGCCGCCTCGGCTCGTGACATGCGCTCGCGATGGCTACGTGGTGCCACGTTCGGTGTAGAATAAAATGCAGTTTATTCCTGGTTCCCGGCCTGTTCGCTTCGTCCGCGTCGTGCTCCTTTAGTTTAGGGGACTGATACCCCGGCCACAGGGCAAATTTAATGTCATACCCATCGAATTACATTAGCACCTAATGCCATTAATCGGCTGCTACACGGGAATATTTAATGTCATTAGGTTGGAATGACATTCGCCATCGAATGAGTTTGGTGAACTCATTTGCATTCGATGTCGAACCGAATGTGTACTTGGACACCAGATACGCAGCAGAAGCAAGCGACGCAAAGAAAATAGCATGCGCACTGCCAAAGTTAGAAGTTACATTTATTTACTTCTGCTAAAGAAATACTAATTTTGGTGCGAGCCTCTTGACACTAGAAGATGTCGTAGATAGTTGTTACTCTCGGTCCCAGCAGCAGCCAATGGCAGTGGCCGACCGTGAAGCAGGGCCTTTCCCGCGACCGTCGATCATTTTGGGTTGCGTGTTTCTTTTTGGTTGGCGTTTCATGTTCGTTTAGCTCGCAAGTACTTAAACATGTAACTGAGCACTTCACCTTCTGGAAGTCATTTCCACGCTCCGCGCGCCTCGGCCCGCCGCCACGCCAGCCATTTTGTTTGTTTACGTTTATCGGATTTGTGGTTGGCTTTGTACTTGGCTTGGCTTTTTGTGGCTAAAGTGCTGTATAATTGCCGGAAATAATATTTTAAGCTTATATTATTGCACAGAAATGTTCTCACCCGCTTCCGAAACGCGACATAACAATTTAAAACATCTTTTATGCCCGCTGATGTCTTCCAATTGTACATTTTTCTTTCAGTGATCGTCACTGCCATCATTTTCGAATGGCATTTTTTTACCGCGTAGCATCGAAGGAGACCGAATGACATTCGATGTATCGAATGACATTCGGCTGGAATGACATTAAATTTGCCTTGTGGCAGGGGTACACGTCTCTGTCCCTCTACAGAGGGCATTAGCGCGAGCTACGCGGCGTAATAAGAATAATAATAATAATAATAATAATTGCTTTTTGGGGGGGAAAGGAAATGGCGCAGTACCTGCCTGGGGTGCGCGTCAACTAGTTCCTCAATGGAGTTCTGCATGCCTAGTGCAAGGAGTTTGGCTGTGCTAGTGCTACGAGGTAGGCTTAGAGCTGTCTTAGTCGCAAGACGGATCATGGCGCTCACGCGTTCGGTTTCCGTGCGGTTCAATTTGAGATATGGGGTCTCAGTCTCAGGCAACTCGTCTTAGCGGAAAATTGAATTTTAGATAACATTGAACCCGCCGCTGTGGCTCAGTGATTAGGGCGCTCGACTACTGATCCGGAGTTCCCGGGTTCGAACCCGACCGCGGCGGCTGCGTTTTTATGGAGGCACAACGCTAACGCGCCCGTGTGCTGTGCGATGTCAGTGCACGTTAAAGATCCCAAGGTGGTCGAAATTATTCCGGAGCCCTCCACTACGGCACCGCTCTCATCCTTTCTTCTTTCACTCCCTCCTTTATTTACTCTTTCTCTGCGCGTGACTCACACAGTGTCCATGCCACGAACCACAGGTGCAGTACGGTCAACGCTACGCGCATTCACCGCAACACGACCATCGCTCTCGGCTCAAAGCACAGGGATGATTGCCATGTGGTCGCTGCAGTTGCGGAATTCCATTCAGGTGTCGTCTATACAGGCGGTAGTATGCCCAGCGCCCTATAGGCCGCGAGCATATCGCGACGAGCATCGGCGAACGCGGAACAGCGAAGGAGCAGATGTTCTAGTGTTTCCACTGCACCGCATCCGTCACACACATCACTCGTCGCGATTCCGTGCCGCACCCGTCGTTCCCCGGGCCACACGCAGCCAATGCGCGCGCGGAGGATCATTGCACGTTGCGACCGTGTAAGTGCGCGACAGCCGGTGACACTGTCGATGCGCTCACCTCCCGCGATGCTTGGGTCGGGGTGCTGCTTTCGGAGATGGTCGTGAATGGCCGCACGCACGTCCTCCAGCGCAAGGGGCAGATCGCTGGCAGGTAGTTGGTGTGCAGCGGTCGCGAGGTCGTCAGCTTCTTCGTTGCCGGCGATGCCACAGTGACCGGGCACCCACTGTGCACGCACGGCACAACCTCTCTGCGCGAGGCGCTCGATGCGCGAGCGAATTTCCCGCACTAGTGGGGTACCGCGGCCGTTAGATTGCAGGCGGCTGAGGGCGGCGCGGGAGTCGCACAGCAGAGCACTCCTGGGCGGCGCAACTCTCCCGAAGTGATTTTGCAGTGTCCTGTGTGATCCTGAACCCGAGAACGAGGCCTTCTCTGTGCGCTGCGCTCAAGCAACGTCGAGGGACGACCGGTTTCGATTACGAGCATCATCGAGCGACATCCCTCTAGACAGCGGATGCAGTCCCCTGACCATCGGGATCTCCTTCTCCCGGCGGTGCGGTCTGTTACGTTTCGCCTGCGACGCGCGGTATAGCCGGCGCGGATGCAACGGACACCGGGGCTTCGTTCAAAGTGGCGGTCATTTTGGGCCCGTTCAGTGCTGCCGTAACGCCTCCCGCCAAGCGCGTCCAGGCAGGTTTCAATGCCACGTGTCGTCGTGTGTGCGTGTGTGTGTGTGTGTGTGTGTGTGTGTGCATGTTGGTGCCCACGCTTGTCAAAGCGCGGCAGCCGGGGAGAGGAGCTCCCCAACTGGGAGGCGAGGAGGTCTGACCGGCGCCGGCCCGGCGGACGCGCACGTCACGTCTGAACATGTCAGAGCGTCGCCGTATCGGGCGCCTCATCCCACGCCGTTCCTCCTTGCCCTCGACTCCGTGGGTATAAAGGGAGCTGCCCCGGACGCCAGAGAGACTTCGATTTCTTCCTTCGAGTAACGTGGTCGCCCTGACCGGCTGCTCTTTTGCAATGCCAGAATAAACAAGTTGTTCTGTTGCCAGTCGACTCATCCTTTGCCGGGACCTTCGGATGTTTCCATCTGTGCCCCAGGCCGCCAAGCCAACGCTACCCTTGGGGCTTGCAACCCATTTGCAACAGCGACCTCTTCGGGCTTCAGACAGGCAAGCAGCGGTGACCGGACATAATAATCGTTGGTTTTGCCCAGGTGGTCCGTATTGTTCCGGAGCACTCCACTACGGCACCTCTTTCTTCCTTTCTTCTTTCACGCCCTCCTTTATCCCTTCCCTTACGGCGCGGTTCAGGTGTCAGCCGATATATGAGACAGATACTGCGCCATTTCCTTTTCCCAAAAACCAATTATTAAGGAAAGGAAATGACGCCTGTCGCACATATCTTTATGGATTAGGGCGCTCGGCTATAATAATAATAATAATTGGTTTTTGGGGAAAGGAAACGGCGCAGAATCTGTCTCATATATCGTTGGACATCTGAACCGCGCCGTAAGGGAAGAGATAAAGAAGGGAGTGAAAGAAGAAAGGAAGAGAGAGGTGCCGTAGTGGAAGGCTCTTGAATAATTTCGACCGCCTGAAGATCTTTAACGTGCACTGACATCGCACAGCACACGGGTGCCTTAGCGTTTTTCCTCCATAAAAACGCAGCCGCCACGGTCGGGTTCGAACTCGGGAACTCCGGATCAGTAGCCGAGCGCGCTAACCACTGAGCCACCGCGGCGGGTTGCGCTCGGCTACTGATTTCAGTTCCCGGGTTCGAACGCGACCGCGGCGGCTGCGTTTTTATGGAGGCAAAACTCCAGGGCGCACGTGTGCTGTGCGGTGTCAGTGCACGTTAAAGATCCCCAGGTGGTCGAAATTATTCCGTTGCCTTCCACTACGGCACCTCTTTCTTCCTCTCTTCTTTCATACCCTCCTTTATCCCTTCCCTTATGGCGCGGTTCAGGTGTCCAACGATATATGAGACAGATACTGCATCATTTCCTTTCCCCCAAAAAACAAATTATTATTATTATTATTATTATTATTATTATTATTATTATTATTATTATTATTATTATTATTATTATTATTATTATTATTATTATTATTATTATTATTATTATTATTATTATTATTATTATTATTAAGGGAAGAAATATGAACTGAAAATTGGTTTTAAGGAAAGGAGACGACGCATGTTTCACATGTCTCGGTACTTTTCCACCCCTGGGGTTTTTGTGCTGACGACGACACGAAAATTTCTTTGTAAGGTAGAGGTGTATAGCTTCGCTGTAGAACCAATTTTAACGCGACAGCATTAAAGTGACACTGAGGAGAAGAACTCTATCAAATTTTTTTTGTTAGCAAAATCTGATAGTTCGGCATTTCATGGCGTTGTTGCCGCTTGTCCCGAAGCGCAAGATGCATTTATTTCAAAGAAATTTGGATTCGAAGTTGAAAAAAGTTTTTCCCGCCGCTCCGATTCAAACTCGAGAACTCTTATGACGTCATAGGACGGAGTGACGTGAAACGTGACGTAAACGCAGACTGTGATTTCTGGTGGCTAGCGGTGCAGTCTAGCAGCTGCCGAAATGAAGGCTACCGCCGCCGCACGTTGAAGGCATCTATCGGGGGTCGCTACCGTCGCTTCGTTTATGTTTGCACCGGCGTCTTGCCAGCGTTACGATGGATCCCGTTCCCGAACCCGACGACGTAGTTCTCGCAAAAACTCCAGCCTGCATTCCAGCGACCTCAGCCCCACAGAGCGTGCGATGCTTTTCAGGGAGCACGGTTAGGTTAGGCGCCGGCGGGTCGTTTCCCACTTCCTCAGCGAGCAGCCGTTGCAAACTAAATATCATAACCCCAGTGCGGGGAGTCGCGAAGGGCCAGGACAAGGTCGGCGCGTTGCGCCCATCGGAGGCTGGCCGGGGCTTTGGGGCCAACGGATTGGGATTCCTTGAAAGGCGCGGTTGCACGGTGCAGCAGGCGGCGTCGAGGTCTCCCATCGTTGCGAGGGCCAAGTTATTTATTTATTTTTTGCCACAAAAAACGGATGGATGCTCAAGGGCGGTCGCGTTTGAAGTTGGCGGCTTGAAACTAAAGCCGACGCACGACGCTTCAACGTATTCCGCTGGATCCAACGGGTCCATTGGATCGGGCTCTCTCGCCCACTTGCATGTGCCTTCAGATGTGTACTGTGAATGGATTAAATTAGCCGAGAGCTCGAAAAGAACAGCTCCGCCCAAGCGCCGAAGCTATTGAATTACGTCACAACGCGCACCTCGCCTCGGAGCCGAATCAGTCTGGCCGGGCCTGCGGCGCCTGGCGCACTCGGCGCGAAATAGAGACATATATGCTCCAAGTCTCCGCCAGTGCGGTCAGAGTGCGCCGAAGCCGCCGAACGCGTAGGCGGTCAAGCGCAGTTGGAGTATAGAGGGTCTCGTTTTGGTCTACGTGACGTCGCCGTGCAGCGTGCCCGCGCGTCACGCCGGAGCATAAACGCGCCTTAACAGAGCCTGCGCTTAACCGCTAACCAACGTATTCGGTGGTGGCATCTATGGGAGCCACTGAAACCCCCCGCCCACTCACAAAATAAAAAAAAATCATGTACCGAGGCTCGGAATCGTACCAGGGCTTTGCGTTTCAGGCTGAGACGCTACCACTCCGTCACGACGACTCAAAGTATAACTATCATTAAAGGCGCATCTAGCGAATGCACTCTTCCGATGTAGAAATCTCCGCGCTTTCGCAACGTATATCCTGGCCTAACAAACGATTTCCGTTAAGTAGTTTGAAGTTGACTGGCACAGCCGGGAATGTTTCGCAGGGCGAGCGTGCAAAGAGCACAAGTGCTCTTTATACTGCAAAGTACCTTGTACGATCACCGACCATCGTGCCATCATAGTTTTTCATCGACCGTGGCGATCATCTGACCAGCCTTAACAGGCTCCTTAAAAGGTTAACTAGCACTTGAAGCGGCACTTGGAGTTCCTCTGCTGTTCGGCGCTTGTATATCGAGGCGCGTCAAAAACAAAACCACGGGGCACGCAGAGATCATAGACGCAAAGTGGCATAACAAATCGAAACTCTCTTGGCCGCCTGTGGCGCCGCGAAGCATCGGTTTTCTTTGCTTCCAACATTCAGATTGTCTTTTGTCTGCCTTCCTTGTGTGATATAAGTGCACTATCGGTTTTAAAACAAAACTTACTTCAATATTGAAGCGCGCAACTTTCCTTTGTCAGCCTCAGAAATTTGCGGTGTAAATGTAGGCAGGAAATTTCCTCCAAGGTGGCGTTTCTTGTCCTATGACGTCACCACGCTTGTACTTGCGAGGTTGGCCTGTGGCGACGATACCTTTATTTTGGCTCTTGCTATTTTCTACCTTACAAGAGCTTTGTTATCAGTAAAAGCGGAGTTTTTGTGATCAGGAGCTGGTATTCTATCGATACAAGCCAACTTCAATTTCTCCTCAGCGTCCCTTTAAGGAGCGCGTGTCGCAGAAAAGCCGTGGTCGGCGTCGGCGGCGTTGGCCGTCCGCGAAAAATCCTCCTCGCACTCCTCCTCCTCCTCGCAATGCACCCCACTGCCTCAACAGATAGCACGCGACGTCGCCGCCGTTGCCCGAGTAGAGTTGGGCCCGGCTGCGAGTCTGGCGCGGGAGCGCTGCCGAAGGCTGCGCCCGACTAGAGTTGACCCCTGCTGGGAGTCTAGTCCTGCCATCTCGCAGTGGGAGGCTAGCCGGCGCACCCCCTGCTGCGCGCAGCTGCTGACGAGCGCGCTCTGCGCTATGTGTTTTTTTTTGTTTCCGCTCTCCGCAGTTCAGCTGCTCACCCACTGAGTGCGAGAGAGAGAGAGTTACCGTGCCTGCTGTGAGTTTATTTCACGCAGCCACCTCTTTGGGCTCACGCTCACTTGATGACTTTTCGGAACCGCTTAATCTATATTAATTGCCCAGGCGACTTATAATTTTATGAAATCAAATGTAACTAACCGCTACTTTCCTGCTGCCCATATTTGCGCAATATGAGCAAAAAAGCTCTAGATCCTTTCTAAAAAAACCTCTACTTAACTCCGGCATCACCAGCCCGACAATTGGGGCCCTGCAGATACTTGTGGCGGCTGGTGTTTCGTCTAGGCAGCTGGTACCTTGCACGAGGCGCGGGCGAGAAGGGGGAGGGAAGCACTGCGCTTTCCTTAGCCTTCTCGTCCTCGTATCGTGTGGGGTGCTAGCCATATTTCCGAAAATTATGCGATTCGCCCTTGAGCGCGTAGGGGTAAGTGAATGTCGCACACGCCACCTTTTAAGACGCTTTGTGCACAACTGGGTGTGCTGCACCGAAGAGTGATTTCATTGTTGCACTTAGCATCCTCCTCACAAGCAAGTTGTTTTTCTGGTACAGAAGGTTAGGCAGTACGCCGTCCGCCATTTTTATGCAGATACTTTTACGTACATCTGATTGTGCCCCGTGCTCCTGCACTCCACTGGTTTATGCTTCCCGCGTCAAATGTCTGCTGTTTGATAGTGACTTACCTTGGAATTCTCACCTTCACCATGTCTGTCAAATTACGCGCTCTTTCTTGTTTGCTGTTTAATATTAGATACATGTCTTTTTCCGTTAGAAAAAGCAATAATGCATGCCTTGTGTTAGTGTTTCAAGGTGGGGCATAACAGTTTATGGCCATTGTGCGCTTCGTTGGCAAAAAAAAGACAACTCCATCTTGCGCTCAATCTTAAAAAAACAGTGCTTATGGTTTTAAACTTCCAAAATAGTGTGATGTTTTTAAGGCTCCCAAAATTTAATGCTCTCTTAATTGAAACGGTTGTATTCAAACTTTTTGGCACCCGCCACGGTGGCTCAGTGGTTAGGGCGCTCGACTACTGGTCCGGAGTTCACGGGCTCGAACCCGACCGCGGCGGCTGCGTTTTTATGGAGGAAAAACGCTAAGGCGCCCGTGTGCTGTGCGATGTCAGTGCACGTTAAAGATCCCCAGGTGGTCGAAATTATTCCGGAGCCCTCCACTACGGCATCTCTCTCTTCCTTTCTTCTTTCACTCCCTCCTTTATCCCTTCCCTTACGGCGCGGTTCAGGTGTCCATCGATATATGAGACAGATACTGTGCCATTTCCTTTCCCTAAACATCAATTATTATTATTATTATTATTATTATTATTATTATTATTATTATTATTATTATTATTATTATTATTATTATTATTATTATTATTATTATTATTATTATTATTATTATTATTATTATTATTATTATTATTATTATTAACTTTTTGGGGAAATTGCGTATAAAGTTAAATATGTTCCGAGTAGATCTCTCAGACCAAACGAGAGATATAGCATTTCCCGGTGTTCAGCTCGCTATGGTAAAAGAACTGGTGCATTCTATGTTCCTCCGTTACTAAGTGTGTTGCTGTTAAGTGCATTTTATGTGCGTACAAATTATAAACTAAAATAACTTACCTTTAACTTTGTGTTGAAATTTTTGGTATAATTTATCGCCTGTTTTGCCTCGTCGTACTTCCATGGTCATATATTACTAGACCTACATTTCCTGATATATATTTGTTGTTGATATAGTTAATGGATTCAGCGTTTTTTCTAATTTACTGTGAGGTGAGATGTGTTCAACATTTTATTGCTATCCTACTTTTCTGTTGCTTTCTGTTATTCTTAGTTTGTAAGCGCCGCACGCGACTTCTCGCTACCTGCCAGGCGCTGCCATACAAGCCCAATGTGGATTCGGCAAGCCTGAATGTGTAAAGTGTCTTTGCAGTGCAGAATAAACTGATTGATTAATTGATTGATACATTTTGCCGCCAGTATTAACGTCGAGAGTTTTTTTTTTTTGTAGCGAAAGCTGCATTGGCCACGAACTTGCGATTTCGCTGTGGCACTCCTGAAGAGGAGGCACAGAGCCGTTGCCTGCAACGGCTGCAGCTGGTGGACGCCGAGCGCTCGCCGCGTCATCTGGCATGGCGCCACACCGCGCGCCTCGCCGCGGAGCCGCCCTTACCCGCGTAACCGCTAACCAACGTATTCGGTGGCGCTATCTATGGGAGCTACTTAAACCCCGCACACTCAGTGAATAAAAAAAAACACCTGTGTCGAGGCTGAGAATCGAACGGCTCTTAATTTTTGTTTTTGCTTTATTGCATGGAAATGGTGCCGAAAACAAAAGTCTAAGCATGCTTACCCCACAAAACACCAGGCCACCATACCCCTGCATGACCCCTTCTCACAAAACATAAGTCTGGGAGGCACACGCATGCATCCAGATAGGGGAGCCAGCTAGGCGGCTCTTGTGGGGCAGCATACACTCCCGTACCAAAGCGCATCGTTGACGAAACAAAAGATTTCGACGATCGTGACCGCCATGACGGCTCAAGGTTTCATCATGAATAAAGGCGCACCTAGTGAATGCAGGGGTTTCATATATTAACTCTTCCTATCCATAAGTCGCCGCGCTTTCACTACGTATATCCTGGCCTAACAGAGCTAGGCCATCAGCAACTTCCTTTCTTTTTTGTTACTGCGACAGCATCTACCGCATTCCTTCGGTAATTGTATGAAAACCCCACTGTCATCAGAAACCCGTGGCAGGCGCGCGTGGAAGAAGCGCGGCACGCAAAAAATTCTTAGGACATATTGATAGATAGGTAAAGAGGAGGAAGGAAAGGCAGGGATGTTAACCAGAAAGGGGTTCCGGTTGGCTACCCTGCACTGGGGAAGAGGAATTAGGGGACTAAAAGGAGGAAGAGAGAAGGGAAAAAGGCATAACACACACACACGCACAACGCCGTCACAATTTGTCACTCAATCCAGTCGCTCTCAAGTAGGCAAAGAGTGCCTTGTATGCCTTGAGGGCAGTCGACTGCTGTGGCCACGGACCGAGGATCTTTTGCTCTGTTAATGGGCGAGGATCGAGGCGGTCCAGGGCACAACACAGTGTATGTCTTGCACTCGCAAATGCAGGGCACTCACAGAGAAGATGAGCGATGGTCTCCTCACAACCACAGCTTTCACAGGCAGGGCTGTCGGCCATCCCCATCCGGAAAGCATAGTGGTTGGTAAAAGCAACACCGATCCATAAACGGCATAACAATGTTGCTTCGCGACGTGCTAAGTTACGTGGAAGACGAAGGCGCAGTCCAGGGTCCAGTGCCTTGAGGGAGGAGGTTGCAAAACTCTCCCGTGTTCCACGCTGAAAGTGTGAGCTCCAGCGCCAAAGGGCGAAGCCCACACGCAGCGTCAGGTCTTGATATTGGGATCCTCACTGGAAGTCCGTCGTTGTGAGCAGAACGCGCAGCCGCATCGGCCTGGTGATTACCGTTAATACCACAGTGTCCTGGCAGCCATCTGAAAAATGATGTCATGACCTTTGAATACGGTGCCGTGGTACAGTAGACGGATCTCAGCAACAAGTTGTTCCTGCGACCCGCGGCGTAGCGCAGCTTGCAGGGCTTGAAGGGCTGCTTTAGAGTCGGTGAAAACCGTCCAGTCATGTGGAGGTTCTTGACTGATGAACTCTACCGCAGCCCGTAAGGCTGCGAGTTCCGCACCAGTTGAAGATGTTGGATAGGTCGTCTTCACTTTCATGAAGATGGATCTGGCCGGTATCACCACCGACCCCGCAGAACTGGTCGAGTGAACTGATCCATCTGTGTAAACATGTATGCGGTGACTGTGGTAAGAATGCAGGTGATTCAATGTCAGTTGTTTGAGAGCGGGTAGTGATACACCAGCTTTCTTCGTAATGCCAGGAATATAGAGGTGAACCCGAGGTTCATGAAGACTCCATAAGGGTGAGCACGGTCTTGACGCAGGGGTGAACTCCGATGGAAGATATGCGCGATGGGCTTCAATGACTTTGGCGAATGCAGTACGCGGCCTAATTATTGGGAGTGTTGCGAGGTGATGACAGGGAACCCGTGTGAGGTGCCGAATATGTGTTCTCATGGTGTCAACAGCAATGTATGTAGCAACAGGATGTTCCCGGGCAACAAGAACAGTTGCTGCTGTTGATGCACATTTAGGCAGTCCAAGGCAGATACGGAGAGCTTGCGCTTGCACACTTTGAAGAGTCTTGATATTTGTCTTTCTAATGGAACTGAATATCGGAAGACTGTACCGCATGTAGCCCAGAAATAGGGAACGGTACAGTTGTAGCATCGAGCGCACTGATGCGCCCCAGGACTTTCTCCCGAGGAAGGAGAGGACGTGGACAATCGCAATTAGTCTCTTTCTCATGTCGTAGATATGCGGACTCCACGAGAGGTTCCTGTCGATGACAACACCAAGGAATCTGTGGCTTCTCTCATAGGGAATGGCTTCGCCATTGATGCGAATGGTGTAACGTGACATTATTTTGCGTGTGAACGCCACAAGTGAACACTTTTCGGTCGAAATGTTCAGGCCCTGCAAGCGAAGATAAGATGTCAATATCGATGCCGCCTTTTGAAGTCTTGCACGAACTTGAGGACGGGTCACCCCTGATGCCCAAATACAGATATCATCTGCATATACAGAGATCTGAGCAGATTGTGGCAATACGTCGACCAGGCCGATGAGAGCAAGGTTGAAGAGAACTGGGCTCAGCACTCCACCCTGAGGGACTCCGCGCGAATTTCGGTGTAAGGACGTTGGTCCGTCCGCAGTCAGGACAAAAAACGACCTCTCTGATAAATAGCTGCGTATCCAGCTGAACGTGCGGCCTCCGATCTCAGCAGCTTCCATTGCGTCCAAAATGGCCTGATGCGTTACGTTGTCGTACGCGCCCTTGATATCCAAAAACAATGCCACGGTCAATCTTTTCAAACTTTTGCTGTGTTGCACCGACGTTACGAGGTCAACCACGTTGTCGATAGAAGAGCGGCCCCGTCGGAACCCAGACATGAAGGTTGGATAAATCTGATATCGCTCCAAGTACCATTCCATGCGTGTGAGCAGCATTCTTTCCATGACTTTGCCGACGCAGCTGGCGAGTGCAATTGGACGGTATGATGAAAGGTCGAGCGGTGATTTCCCCGGCTTAAGAAGTGGAACCAGACGACTGGTCTTCCAATCATGAGGAACTATGCCAGCAGTCCATGACTTGTTATAAGTGTCCAAAAGAGCCCGTCGAGCTTCTTGGCCAAGGTTGGCAAGTGCGGAGTACGTCACACCATCGGGCCCTGGTGATGATGACCTTCTACAACAAGCCAGCGCAGCATCAAGTTCTTCCATGGAGAATAGTACATCCATCCGAGAATCCCGTGAGGGTGGAACATTGTTGCAGTGCAGCGTTGCGCCTGGATTCGGAGGGCCTGTTATTCTTGCGCAGAAATCTTCGGCTACCTCAACCACACTGCGCTCTTTGGTGGAGCGCGACGGATTTGAACGGGTAGCGCTGTTGAGGGGACGTGCGAAGACCCCGAATTACACTCCAAACGCGTGGCAAAGGCTTCCGTGGATCAAGTGTTTGGCAAAATGTCCTCCAGCGTTGTGTTTGCAGCGCCTGAATTCTGCGCTGAATCTTCTTCTGTATGCGCCTAGCATCTCTTAGGTCTAGGCGCGACTTTGTGCGTCGGTATCTGCGCTCTGCCCTGCGCCGTTGTGATCGCAGTCGCTGCAATTCGAAGTCAGAATCGGTGTAGTTAGCGACAGGGTTAAAGGGGCAGGTGGCGTGTTCCATGGCCTCCTTAATTTTTTGTTCAAGACCGGTAGAGAAGCCCTCTGTGCAAGCAGCCTCCATAAGTAAATTAAAAACTGTCCAGTCAATGCGCTGCCTACACGTGGCTGGGGAAAATGTGGAATGGCCGGTAATAATCAGATAGGTTGGGATATGGTCGCTGCCATGGGTTTCTACATCCGAAAACCACCGGACGCTGTTGGTAAGGCACTTTGAAACGAAAGTCAAGTCCAAGCAGCTGCTATAAGTCACCCCTCGAATATAGGTCGGGCTTCCGTCATTAAGGCACTGGAGGTCATGGTCAGAGGCGAAGGACACAAGCTGTCTTCCCCTAACGTCCATCCTAACGCCTCCCCACATGGTGTGATGAGCATTGAAGTCACCCATAATGACCCACGGAGCAGGTGTAGCTGCCATCAAACCACTCAACCTTCTGGCGTCGAAACTGACTTGATGGCGCCAAGTACACCGCCAGTAGCGTAAACGTCAGGTCTCGGCTCTTCACTGTCAGGCAAACGTACTGATTGTCTTCGTTCGGAGGAACTGAATGTTGCACATATGTAAGTTCACGTCGAATGTAGACGATGACTTTGCTGGATCTGTTGCGCGTGGGTGATGCAAATGCCTCATAACCGGATATTCGCAAAATTGCCGGGGTCTTCGGTTCACAAATCACAAGAATGGGGAAGTGATTCTCGTAGACGTAGTGCCGTAAATCGGAAATCCGGGACTGGAGTCCACGAGCATTCCATTGGAAAATGAAAGCTTGCTTGACTTTCTTTTGAAAAGACAGGTCCGAAGGAGCCATGATGCCTTCTACTGTAGAGCCGCAAGAACTGGATGTAGCGCGTCCAGCACTTGAAGTGCGCTATTTGCTGCTGGCGTGCGTAGGCTGGAAAGCAGAGCACGCATGGCATTCATTAGTGACGTTAGCATTGCAATCACTTGCATATCTGGGCCATGGCCTTGATCTGTGCCTGTTGGCTGGATCAGTCGTAGGCGCTGCACACTGCCCTGAGTGCGCCAACATCCCTGACACAGTAGGCGTAGAAGGCTTTGGCAGTGGTGGCCAAGTTGCATCTGAGGCAGCAGGTCCAGCCTCACCAAGCGCCGGGCTCCCTTGATTTGGTACGGTTTTTGGTGGAGGCGGACAAGCTGCAGTTGCGTTTGGGGCATTCTTCTCAAATGTGACTGCTTTCTTTGACGACCTTCGGCGGCGCGAACGACGTCGTCGCACCTTTGCGGCGGCTTCTTTGTGCGTAGAATGGTCTCGCACCATTTGCTTCAGTACCGCCCGCTCAGTCTTTAGACGGGGGCAGTCTTTCGAGGAAGAGTCATGAGGGCCGTGGCAGTTGGCGCACTTCAAGGTAGTCGCGCGGCAAACGTCACCGCTGTGTGACTCGGAGCATCGCGGGCACACGATGGAGTTGATGCAGACGCCGCTCACGTGGCCGATCCTCATGCACTTCCTGCATTGAAGGGGCTTAGGCACAAAAGGTCGAACTGGATGACGAAAGTGTCCAACCTTCACGTACGATGGTATGCAGTCACCTTGAAGGTCAGCTTGATGCATGTAGATCTTCCTAACCGCTGAACTTGAATGATGGAAATGCCGTTGGTTGCCGCCTTGATCAACATGGGTAAATCTGCGTCACTGATGGCGATGTCGACGTTGTAGATTACGCCAGCCGTAGTGCCGCTGTCCTGGAGAATAAGGGGGCGTACACTGATGTTGCCGAGTTTGGTGATTGCGGTTAAACTCTCTAGTGCACTTCGCTCCACCACATCAATGGCAATGACGTTTTTGAACGGGTTTATTCTGACATCTTTAATGCCTCCCGGTACGAGGCTCTCCAGATAAATAGAGATGGCTTGCCTGTTCAGGAGGTTCAAGTTGTCCGTTGGGTTCAACGGCACAAACAAGGCTGTATGCGCCGAGGAACTTCGCGCCGTGATGATCGTTGGCGTTCTTGATGAGGACACCGTTGACGTGCTCGATGAGGACGATTCGGCTTGTCTACGCAGTCTGCGCTTGGCCTTCTTGCCAACAACCGGTATGAAACCGTCGTCGGCCGAGGACGAGGAGTCTTCACTTGGCACCGAGTACACAACAGTGCCCTGGCTGCTCGAGTCACTCTGGCGGTGCAGGCGCTTCCTCTGGGCGGCTGCTGCCGACCCACCGGGTTCCAATAGAGGCCCAGCAGCCTCCACTTCCATCGCCGTGGCAAAAAGGGAGCGGCGCCTCCCTGATTATAGCACAAATTACCAAAAAACTGCAGAGACGTGAAGGCAGTGTTCTGATACAGAACAACTTCCCATAGGACATATAAGTCTGCTTACGCATACCCTCCTCTATTGGCTTCCGAGGAGGAATACGAAAGGATGTGTTTTGAGGAACGGAAGGGGTACATGCCGCGCTGGCTCAGTGTTTAGGGCGCTCGGCTACTGATCCGGAGTACTCAGGTTAGAACCCGACCGCGGCGGCAGCGTTACGATGGAGGCGAAACGCAAAAGCGCCTGTGTGCTGTGCGATGCCAGTGCACCTTAAAGATCCCCAGGTGGTCGAAATTATTCCGGAGCCCTCCACTACGGCACCTCATTCTTCCTTTCTTCTGTGACTCCCACCTTTATCCTTCCCTTACGACGCGGTGCAGGTGTCCGTCGAGATGTGTGACAGATACTGCGCCGTTTCCTATAATAATAATAATAATAATAATTGGTTTTTTGGGGAAAGGAAATGGCGCAGTATCTGTCTCATATATCGTTGGACACCTGAACCGCGCCGTAAGGGAAGGGACAAGGGAGGGAGTGAAAGAAGGGAAGAAAGAGGTGCCGTAGTGGAGGGCTCCGGAATAATTTCGACCACCTGGGGATCTTTAACGTGCACTGACATCGCACAGCACACGGGCGCCTTAGTGTTTTTCCTCCATAAAAACGCAGCCGCCGCGGTCGGGTTCGAACCCGGGAACTCCGGATCAGTAGTCGAGCGCCCTAACCACTGAGCCACCGCGGCGGGTCCGTTTCCTATCCCCAAAAACCAATTTTCAATTTTTCGAAATTCGAACCCGACCACGGCGGCTGCGTTTTTACGGAGGCAAAAACGCTAAGGCGCCCTTGTGCTGTGCGATGTCAGAGCACGTTAAAGATCCCCAGGTGGTCGAAATTATTCCGGAGCCCCCCAATACGGAACCTCTTTCTTCCTTTCTTCTTTCATTCCCTCTTTTATCCCTTCCCTCACGGCGCGGTTCAGGTGTCCGCCGATAAATGAGACAGATACTGCGCCATTTCCTTTCCCCAAAAACTAATTATTATTAATTTTTCAAAACACATGCCTCGCATTCCTCCACGTAAGCAGACTTAAGTGCGCACAGAATTTTTTCAGACACGTGGTGCCGACTACTGCCGCACACCGCGGTGCCTGGCACCGTGACTCGCCGCCGCTGCGCCCACTGCAGCGTCGCCAGCTGTGTCCTCGTGACTAACCACATGACTCGCCGTTCACTTGAAAGGGAGACGGCGCCGCTCTCGCGTGCATGCACACTGCCGTGCATGCACACTGCATGACCGGCTACGCCGTCGGGACGGTCGCGTAGACGACGGTCTGAGTCTGGTCATCCAGCTGACGTTGCCAATCATGCTAAGTATTTAGCTAGAGGTGGATAGGCTAAGCTTCTGCCTCCGCCACGACTTCGACTTTGGCGACGGACGAAGAGGTTGACTCTAGCTTGGTTAAGCATCATAGCATAACCACGCATAAAAAAGGTATCGCGTCCATAATGGAGCTTAGCCGAGCTAAGCCACAGCATTTTTTTCAGTAACATGGTCTTTTGGCGCATCCTGTTACTCGGAGGAGACCTGTAAGACTTCGGGGATCCTCCGAGTGACCTCTTCCCTTGAGGCTCATGTTTACTTTTCTAAGTTCTGCCGGTCTGTGGTCCCTGGCGGCTGGCTGGTTAGGACTACCGGCTACCAGCTTGGCCGTAACCGACCGGGCTGCTCCAGATGGCCCGCCGCCCCCAGGCGGCTCTTCCTCATGCGGTGTGAATCCTGCCACTGTCTCAGACCACACGGACATTTTACCTCCTGACGTGCTTCAGAAGCCCGACCCTGTCCATCGCTCCAGAGGTGCCTCCTGTTTCCCCTTGGGGCCTGCAATCCATCAGCTTTCGCGGAAGCCAGGCCTGTCGCTACAGCCGGCAGAGGTTCTGACGTCACCGCAACCCGGCCGTTTGGAGGTGGGTTCGGACGCCAACGTAGATCATCACTGCGATTTTGGAAAAGAAAAACAAGATAGGCACCGCAGCCCGCGCAGTCCTTCTGCCTTTGGTCTGGGACCTATACCGGCAAACAGCCCATTTCTTCGCGTGCATGGTCGCAGAAACAAACTATTCACGGACGCTGCATTCCTCTTTGGAAGCTAGACAGCGCGAGCTGGACGTCGTTAGACCACGGCTTGCAGAGATGTCAGCCAGGGCCACCGCGGCTTAGTCGGAACTTGGCGACCTGAGGCAGGAAGCACTGGTCCCCCAGACTTTCTCTGACGCCCTGCGTGGAGCTGTGGTTCCTCTACTTCAGGAAGATACCGGAATCTCAGCCCTCGATGGCCCGCCAGAGCCTCCTCCTGCCGGGGACTTCCACCGTACCAACTGCCGCATCAGCTGTTATTAACTTCCGTCGCGGTTTCGGCGGACGTCGGCCGCGAAGTGGCAGCATTGGTCAAGGCGCCCATCAACCCCGAGGTCGAGGGCATCGGAGCTGTTACCCTCCGGCCTTCTCGCCGTGCCCTCACGGCTGCCTCCAGGAACCCTGCAAACCTGGACCGCCTCAAGGCCGCCATTGCCCAGATCGAGGCCTCTAGAACATACATCAGTGTCCGTGTCCCCCGGCAGAGGAAGCCGCACATTCGCCTTGCTGGGGTCGACCTCGTCATGGCACTTAACCACTGGAACCTCGATCTCCATCTGTATCCATCTTCCTGAAAGGTCAGGCTCTTTTTCCCAAATGATCCGGAAAGTTCGTCCACATCCTCGAGGTGAACCCCCCCACCTTTGCCCGTCTATGCGCGGCACGTCACGTGATATTCGGGTGAAATTCAGTTGAGGTCCGCGAAGACCTGCATGCGCCACTCTGCACCTGCTGTGCGCAATATGGCCGCGCTTCGAAGGCGTGTAAGCTGCATAACGATCCTTCGAAGGCTTGTTGCATCCGCTGTGCAGGGTCACACGCCTTGGTGGCTTGCCCGATACCCATACAAGATCCCAAAAGGAAGTGCACCCTTTGCGCTGCCGCCGGTCGCCCGTCAAGTCATCCTGCGGGGCGTGTCTACTGTTCCCTTTTACGGGAACGCGCGGATAAGATCCGTGCCCGCATTCATTACGTGTCTTAGCGCTCACGTAACCCCGCGTCCTCTGCCTGATAGACTGCTCAGTACAAATTCTCGCCATCTGCTGTACTTGAACTTCGAGCAAACGTGCAGGAACACTTCGTGCCTTTGCTGTCGAATATATAAAGCTTCGAAGTGAAATGGCACATAATCCAGCACACTAGCTTCCAGTACAAATCTTGTCTTAGCTGCCTAATGTGTAGTACTATTTCCAAACGTTATTTTCCCACGAAAAAAAGTTCGGGTGACTGTCATCAAGATTTTCTTTTCCTGCAGTCGTGTACGTGACTTTTTTCGCCCCTTGGTTCCGTTAAGTTGGCGAATATTTTTTTCCCCGCTCGCATCCCCTCCCTGCCTGCTCCAGAAAAAAAAAAGAGGGAAAAGCGAAAGCAAAGAAAAAAAGTCAGCATCTTGCGCTGCCTTCTTCTACGCGGTCTGGGTTCTGACAGTTTCGTAGAGACTCCCGCTGGCCGACGCACGCTGCCAGGGAGCGCACGGAAGATATTCAGAGCAATTAATGGCCCCAAGGAGACGCCAGCGGTTACAAATTGGAGCGTACATACTCAAGGGGAGGGGGGGGGGGGGGGCAAAATGAAAACAAGCTAGACCGTCAGAGACATGCGCCTGCGCGCGACGGTCCGCCCGCAGTCGTGGTAGGGCTTTCAGCGTAGTGTAACAGGTTCATCATAGCATGGGGCGGCGCAGCCTCTTCCGCCTCAAGGCAGATAGCGCAGGGCACAGGAAGGGAAGCGGCGCGCCTGCGTTGTGTTAATCTGGGATTCCATTCGAGTGCTATAAATTTCTTTATCGCCGGCGGCGCGCTGCTAATCTGGCGCGCATGTGTTTGCCGCTGCGCGAGTTTTCGGGGCGCTCGCTATCTCATTTGTTTGTTCCGCTCCTGGTCCGAGGGAGAGGCAGGAAAAACCTAATACACATAAATAAAAGGGATAGAAAACGGAAGAGAAGCGGAGCAGAAAGTAGGAGAAACGAGGGAGTAAAACGAGAGTGGCGTATGTACTCGGGGAGAGGGTGAGAAGAGGGGGCGCACACATCGCAGTGTGCGGGGCGGAATAAAAAACGGCCGCGAGCTTGCTTGGGCATGCGAGCCGGGACAGGCGAGTGCTGCGTTCCCAGGACGGGCGAGGCACCGACGACGCCTGGTGGCGGGGATCATCCGCCGGCCGAGCCCCGCCACCAGATAACGGCGACTCCGTTGAAGAATAGCGCTCTTGGCGAACCGGCCTGGTCTAGCTGAATGCCGCTGTCTGCCGCGCGCAGTGGGTAGACTGGCCATTGTGGGCTCAGCGGTGGCGGTGGCTGTCCTGATATTGAGCAGGAAGCAGTGGTTTATCTTTATGTCGGAACTTTTCGCTTTCTGTGCCATAACTGCGTCCTGATTTTGTACGTTTGGCGCATGTAAACGAGCGCATCACTTGAAGCTATTGGAAAGATTTTTGTTGTTTTTTTTTCTCTTCTTTGGCCACATAATGTGGGGACATCGACGTATCGGGGATGATTTCTTTGGCTGTCAGAAAAACAATATCATAGACGTGGAGCGGCTGTAGTGGTATGGTTGTGTTTAAATCCAAAAGCTAGCTGCACGCGGTCTATGAGAGGTGGTGCTACGGAGACCTCCTGATTCTGATCGACCATCTCGGGTCATTTAGAGGGGCACTGAGGAGACACTGAAGTTGAGACATTGAAGACATTGGCAGCTTATACTTTGGCCTTGCTTTCATAAATATGTTGGAGAACAGCGTTACCTGAAGTATACTTGATGTTCAAGCAGATATGCGGGCAGAAATTAAAATTATACACTTTTTTTCGCTGTGTATCATGTACACAGCGTCGGGCGTTAATGGGTTTTAAAATATTGTTTGATGTACGTCGGATCGCGTCAAGCAGGGGATGGAAGCGGCGTGTTCAAGTCGTCACGATTCAAGAGCCTTCTTATACCCCTGTCACATGGACACTTCCGATCCTCATTGAACTCGATCTGCACCGAGATTTTCGAGCACGTTCGAAACATCCGGTGCTCCACGGGCATTTTCAATGCTCATTGAGAAGTTTCCCTCATGTGTGTTAGGTGGCGCCAAATGTTCCGCCGACAGCCATAACATGGTGATGTCCGGCAACACTGTGCAGTCGGGGGCAGCGGCAGCCAAATCCGTAGCCAAATCGGCACACCTGCGTCGAGTTTCTAACCTTGTGGCGCACCTCTGCTGCTGTGCGATGGCACCCGAGGGTCCGCAACGCGTCCGCGATTTCTGCATAGACTGTGGCGTTTCTCTTCTGGCGCCGCAAATCATTTAGGCGGTCTTGCCAGCAGTCGATGAGAGCGGCTGCCTCGCGCTCGCTCCACAGTTTGCGCGCCGACGAGCAGGAGGACGCCATCTTTGTTTACACTGACGGCGAAGCTTGGAGCGTGGTGCAGAGATTATTTTCAAGTATGTTTGCATATAAGCAGGCTGAAAATGTTCTGTCTTGCATTTTAATCAATTAAAACAACAACAATTGTGGTTTGGTTTTGTTAACTGGTGTTTATTTTTATAGCTTCATGAGAGCGAGAGTGCTTTCGATTGTGCTTAGAACCTCAAGCACTCTTGAGGAATCGGTATCGAGTCAAGCAGGATCGAGCTCGATTGCGCTTGAAAGTGGCCGTGTGACAACCGTCGATCTGCATTGAGTTCGATGAGCATTGACTCAATGAGGATCGAAAGTGACCGTGGGACAGGGGTATTAGGCGTAGTGCTGCTGCGATATCGTCTACCTCAGTGTACTGCCTAGCGTAATAATATGGCTTTAACGTAGCGAAGGCGTAGAGGAAGCTCTTTATGATCTTGGCTCTTGGCATCAACGCATACAAGAACGAGCAGAGCAGCGTGCCAAGACATTGGTGCAATCAGCCGAGGCTTTTATCTCGTGCACACTACTAACTCGACCATGACCTTACAAAAACTTTCTGAGGCAGGCTATAGGCTGCCCGCAGACTTCTGTCTATAAAGTCTATGGACTCTCCATAGAATAATCCTAGAGAACAGTCTATACGCAATGCATAGACAGTCTATAGTCAATCTATAGATTTATAACCATACACTTTAGTACACTTTCGTCTCTAGCACTATATAGGCTATGAGTCTATAATTGAGTCTATAAATCGTCTATGGACCATTTTTAGTTTAGTTTATGGCTGTTTAACGTCCCAAAGCGACTCAGGCTATGAGGGACGCCGTAGTGAAGGGCTCCAGAAATTTCGACCACCTAGGATTCTTTTAACGTGCACTGGCATCGCACAGTACACGGGTCTCTAGAATTTCGCCTCCATCGAAATCCGACCGCCGCGGCCGGGATCGAACCCGCGTCTTTCGCGCCAGCAGCCGAGCGCCATAGCCACTCAGCCGCCGCGGCGACTCAGACAGACCATTTTTGTAAGGGCGGGGACCGGGCGGGGGCAGAATTGTTCCACTTGAACGAAAAGGAGTACGTAGCCATAACTGATTACTGCTGCATATACCCCCAAGTTTTGACTCTCAACGGCACGTCGTGTGCAGACACGATCTCTGCAGTGAAGTTAGTCTTTACCCGGCACGGCATTCCTTTCACCTAAGGACGTATCAAGAAACGCAGTCTGCGTCTAGAGAGCTTGCTCAGTTCGTCTGCCATTACGGTTTCAAACGCGAGGCGACCAGCCCTCGGTTCGCGCAGTCAAACGGGCAAGCGGAGTGTACGGTGCAGACTCTAGAGGAACTCCTGGTGAAGGCACGAGATTCATTCCTGACAATCTTGAGCTGCAGGCACGTACACTCCAGGCACTCTGCGGTATAGTCTTGCTCAACTGTTGTTTGTGCGTACAGGTCGAGGACTCTTCTCGAAAGAGTTCGAGACAGAGAGCCTCCCAGACCACCGCCACCACCTCACCGGGTGGCAGGGAGGAGCAAGGCCTACAAGCAGCAGACCCAAGACTTCAATAACAGACATGCAGCCCGAGAGTTGCCTTCGGGTGCCAGACTATGGCGCGCTGAGAGAGGTGGCCAGCCACATTGCTCGGCCATGGGCGACGTCCATGTTACTTCATCGTAGATGCTGGAAATAAAGGGCCTGTTCTATAGTCTACAACTCAACCAGAAAGATGTGGTGGCCCTCCCACCTGCAAAAAAAAAGGAGTGGTCACTTAAGCTCCGCCTTAAGGATATGACGAGATAGCGTTAATGAGTTGATGTCCATATTGGTACAGCTGGTATTTGAGAACGCACAGTTAAGATAGACGACGCTCAATCCTGTTACAAATCCTTTTTCGCCGCAGGTAACCATGATAGAATTTCGGCCAACCCTGGAAATGCAGATGCGCACAGTTATCGTGTCATTGGCGGAATTTCAAAGTGATTAGTCGTGCTGCAAATTCTTAACCGAATCCAGGCAAGCAGTTGTATTTTCAGTGCCAAAGCACTACTTCAAGAGGTCAAACCGGCTCACCAGTTTATGCGATGCTTGACCTTGAGGGTGACCTTTTGCAAACCATAAATATATACATATTGTTATGAAGACGAAGAACAGGGCAGTGGCGCGGGACGGAGTGCTCGCGCTAGGCCCTCAGCCATTAAATCATATCTTCATTCAGTCATCATGTCGTGCTTTCCTTGGCTTGCCACCACGTAACAATATAATAAATATTGCCGCGACTGGGAATGGAAACCGCGACGCCAACAGATCAGCTTCGCTCGCTACTGCACAAGAGCACTATAGGCTATCGCCGCAGCCGATCACGCCTCGTTTTAAACTGCTACACATTATCGCGATGCGCATTGCACATCGTCGTCTGCGTCAAGTAATACTACTATCAAACTAATATTCGCGATTCCAGCCATGTGGCGGTAGTGACAGAGGGATGTGCGCTGCATGCGTTGGCGTGGACAGCGTTGTGGCAGAAACACGGCACTAGAGCAATACGTGTTGGCGTTGACAACAATGCGGCAGAAAAGCGGCATTGCAGCATAGGCCGCCGGCGTACATTGGGTAAATTTAAATCGACGATGTGAACGTTCAAGATGCGCATAACTGGCTCCTTGGTTCAGTGGACACCTCATTCCAGCTTTCAGGGACGTGGCGGTGGTGTCCACCTGCAAAAACTGAGCTTTCACACAATATTTCGTGCTGAGCAGTGCTACAGAACCGGCCAATTTTTTTGTTCTCTAATGTCCGTCCTTGGGCATCTCAACACAAGGCCTCCAGAATACACAGCCGCCAAACCTTGCCAAATTTTCTTTCTGAACATCAAATGCGACGAAAAGATTCAAGAGAGGAAGGAAACAGATATTAGCCGAGGGGAAACACGAGCCAATTATTCCCGGCCACGCGCACGCACCCGGGCATACATGCCCGCCCCGCCCTGTCACGTGTGGGTCGACAGGAATACGATCAACTTCCAGAAAACGGCGGGAACGGCTCGATACTTCTTCGCCAGCTGCCGTCTCTAGAATGCTTCGATTCGCAGTTCGATAACTGCTTCCCAGCTTCGTCGTCCCCCGGGCCGTAACATGTCGGACCGCGCTGTTGGCTGGCTCCTTGTTTGTTTCGCTTCACTCTCGTGTTCCGCTCAGGGAAACACGGGGAGGTAGGAATCCCACCCTTGCTCCCTTGCTTCTTCCTTCTTTTCTTTTTCATCTCTCTCTCTCTTCCTCTCTACTTGATATTGATCTCCAATGGCACAATGGGGGCAGAAAGAGTCGCGCGGGAGGAGCAGAGAATATAACCAAAAGACCCCGAGGGAAAACATCGGAGTGGGGAGGGGGGAGGTAAGACGGAAACGAAAGGTAGTGCCAGTGAGAGCAAAAGGAATTAGAAGAAAGAGATAGAAAAAACGCTACAAAGATAGAGCGAGGGCAAGAGAAAATCGAGAGGAAGGTTAAGGAGGGAAAGAGCTTACCACCGTGCGCCACCACCACGACGCGGATAATGGAAAATGGTGACCCCTAACTTCCCCCGGCGGCCTCCGACCGGTTATGTACCATTTGTGTTTGATTTCGGGGTAGCGGTCGTATATACGACCGCCCAATGCAAAGCCCGGGCCTCTTTCCTAGGTCTTTTCTTGTTTCCCCCGTTTCTAGTTGCACGGCCGACCGAGTCGCCGGTTCGGTTACCGCGCTGTGCACGGAAGCGTCGTCCGTTTCTCTTCCGCGCACCATTTTCTGTACGTGTCGCGGGACAAGCGGGCCGGACAATAAATCGATCGCAGTCTCTCAAATCGCTCAAGACATTTTCGTCGTTCGTCGCGGTCGGCCAGTCAGTCGACCGGCCAGCTTGGCGAGCGTAGACGACCCCGGCGCAAATTTCCTCCCCACGTTGCTGCCGCTGCTGTACGCTGACTTCAGTGGTGGTGGTGGCGGCGGCAAAGTTATATTTGACGGCCGCGACGCCTCGGGGTCGGGAGAGGGCGAGCTCCTGCTTGCTGGGCCGGCGAACGAACGTGACTGCGGTGCGCGGATCGAACATGGTTTCAGCGTTTCTCGGGCAGAAAAATGACGCGCAACGTATGAACTGCGCCGGGATGATCGGCGCGCGGGGTCAGCGGTCAGCTTCCCGCTTTTTCCTGAATGGTGGGAGTAGCACATGTCCGGATTACGTTCGCAAAAGAAAAGATGAAAAAATAGAGAAGGGAGGAAGAAAACCGATGTTTATGAACTGCATTCGAAGCGGGAATGCGAGCGCGAACTGCCTCAGGGGTGATCGAAGTTGCATTATTACTGCGCAGTTATTTTTCGGAACTCTTTTTCTTTTCCTTACCGGATCTACCGAGGAAACATTCATTGTGAGCGACGACGACCTCAGAGTAGTCATTGGCTTGAAGCTATTCGGACGGGCTTATCGCTCATTCGATTGCACAGTGTGGCGTTCTCCCATAGCTACACCTGGAACAACGATGTGATTTTGAACTAAAAATGCAGCTACAGTAACGACTTGGGACTTTCTTCTGCCGACGTGTATGAACCAGCATAGAATTTCCTCTGTTAATAAGACAGTATTCTCGCGCATTTCTTAAAATATTGTGATCGTTTCGAGAACTTTTGCAGTATAGTACGCAGGCGGAGATAGTGAATACTTATTGGTACGAGCAGGAGGCGTTCACCTCGCCAGAACATGCCGGCTGCTCTGATATCAGGCACTCACGAAACAAAAACGACTTTTGGTGAAGGATAAGAAGAGATTGCAATCGAAAATCAGAAAAAAAAGTCTCTCGTGCTCCTTGCACCTCACACACTCCCTTCCCCTTTCCTCTCCCTGAGCAAAGCAGTAATAGCGGTATAGTTGTCTCTCAGACACAAAGCCCTTCCGCTTGGAAATGGCAGGACAGACCAGCCCAAACGTTAGCAGTGCCATACCCGCCACACGAGCATTGGGAAGCGGCCCTCACCAGCGACAACCTGGACCAGCAAGCCTGGATCATTCAGCTAGTCCGCAAGTCAGCTTCCGCCAGCAGAGCTATGGACTAGGGAAGCCGATCACCGAGCTCCTGCGAATTCTTCTTTTCGCTAAATAAAATTTATCTCTATCTTTCTTTTCGTCGAAAGGGAACTGGCAGGCAGGGGATTTATTCACAGAGTTTTCGACATGAACAAGTCTCAAACAAGGCGTACTGCGACTGGCGATCATTCAGAAAAACCTCACGTTTTAGAGCGAACAAATTTAGCTATTCGCGTGTGAATGACTTGCGGGCGTTTCGTCGATCCCCCGGCATTCAGCAGCGGATGAAATTATTCTTTTTCACCGAAGAGAAGAATACCGTCTCAATCGAAAGCGCATATATTTTCGCGCGATGTAGCCAATATTTGTTGGGCCACAGCGCCGAGGGTAACCACATTTTCGAAACGACCTACGAGACCCTGTGACAGACGGGCAGTTTTACACGGACACGACACAGAGCACCTGTTTTTAGCGAGAACGTTCAGACAAACACGTTCTCGCTATTCTCTTTGCATTGCCAGGCAGGCGTCAGCACCGTGAGCCGGGATATCAGAGTTTCCAAATCATTAATGTGGCGGATAATGCGGAAGGACCACCTGCATCCGTACCATGTGCTGCTGCAGCAAAATCTGGCTTCACGCGACTTTCAAAGCAGGACTGACTTTGACAATTGGATTCTCATGGAGATGCAAGGCAACCCGGATTTTCATACCAAAGTGGTGCGGAGTGATGAGGCGACTTTTTCGCGATATGCACAGGTAAATATAAACAATGCTCACTACTTGAGCGAGTCAAATGCCCACTGGGTTTCGCAGACGCAGGACCAGTACCATTGGTCGTTCAGTGTTTGGTGTGGAATTTTCGACGATGGCTCGCTCGGGCCTGTGTTTTCCGACCAGACGCTGACGGCAGAGCGCTATGTCAACAACTTCTTCAAAGGACCCGTTGACGACTTCTTTTCGGATCTATTACTCTCCAGGGCCACTGCTTCAGCAGGATGGCGCCCCCGCACACAGCAGCGACAATGATGGGACCTGGCTCGACGCCGCGTTTTCGCATAAGTTTGGTTTGGTTTACGCGGTTTAAACCCGCCGCGGTGGCTCAGTGGTTAGGGCGCTCGACTACTGATCCGGAGTTCCCGGGTTCGAACCCGACCGCGGCGGCTGCGTTTTTATGGAGGAAAAACGCTAAGGCGCCCGTGTGCTGTGCGATGTCAGTGCACGTTTAAAGATCCCCAGGTGGTCGAAATTATTCCGGAGCCCTCCACTACGGCACCTCATTCTTCCTTTCTTCTTTCACTCCCTCCTTTATCCCTTCCCTTACAGCGCGGTTCGGGTGTCCACCTATATATGAGGCAGATACTGCGCCATTTCCTTTCCCCAAAAAACCAATTATTATTATTATTATTATTATTATTATTATTATTATTATTATTATTATTATTACGCGGTTTAACCTCCCAAAACGACTCAGGCATTGAGGGATGCCGTAGTAGAGGGCTCCGGGAATTTCGACCACCTGGGGTTCTTTAACGTGCACTGACATCGCACAGACACAGGACTAGCATTTCGCCTCCATCGAAATGCGACGACCGTGGCCGGGATCGAAACCGCGTCTTTCGGGTCAGCAGCCGAGCACCACTACTACTGAGCCACCGCGGCGGCGTTTCGGAGAGGTGAATAGTAGGCTAGCTTCGAGGAATCTGCCAGCCAATTCGCCTGACATGACACCGCTTGAATACTTTTTGTGGCGTTACGTAAACGACACGGTATACAGCGCACCAGCTTCCACACCGCAAGGTCTGACATAAAATACGGGTCTGCTTGACCATGACTGCGGCGGTCATAAGAAATGCAACTACGCATGTGTAAACGAGATGCCAGAGCTGTATCGTGGCGCTAGGAGACCTGTTCGAACAGTCGTTATAAATGGTACAGCAACCCGAAATGAAAGGGGTTCTGGACAGCCACTGGCCATGGCTTCTATCGCTGCGCAGCCAAGCCATAAAACGCGACTGTACTTTCTTGTTTTGTTTGTAAATGACAAATAAAGCTTCTCTCATTACTATCCTTCTAGCTTGGCAGTCTTTATCGCCATCGAAAAAATTGACGGTGGCTTAGCTTTGGTTAAATCTGGAGTGACGCGACAGCCACAGCTGGCCGAGTGGAACTTAATCAGTTGAACTGCAAAGTCAGTCTTTCGCCGCTCCGTTTCGCTGGGCGTTGCTTCTTCGTCTTCGTCCCACTTGACACGGCGCATGCGCACAGCTGTGGAAGCTCGGTTTCGCCGGCGCGCCGCGCCGCCGGCAGCAGCAGCTGCTCTTCACCACGTGGCTGGTCACGTGACGTGATCAGCCATGGCGCCGGGCGGCCGGCAGCTGCTCCGCACCACGTGACCAACCACATGACAGCGCAGCCACGGGGTGGCGGCGTCGCCACGCTGAAGGCTCAAAATGCTACCGTAATGTAGCTATCGCCACAAAAGCGCGACGCAATCGCTGCAACTTGCACCGCCACACGCGCCAAATGGCTGACACGGGCGCAGAAACCAGGAAGAAGCCATTACCAACATATCGGCCTACCGCTGCAACGGGGCCGTCCGGTGAAGGCCGCGGCTGATGTTATTCGCTCAAACCACGCTCGAAAGCAGCACGATCGTGGCGCGCGATTGCAATAGTCACGTCTTTTTTTTATTATTTATTTCGCGAGTTTCTTTGGAGTTGGGAAAAACACTGTACGCGATGATTTCCTTGTCTCAAATAATGGAAAGGATGTTTTAAGGTGCTGTCTAATTATGATTCTCAATTATTGTCTGAAGTCAATGTTTAGTAATTGAGGCAAGAACCTCAGCTATATAATTAACTGCAAAACAAAAAATTGTTTGTGGTGCGCAAGGTGGCTGCCAGCAATATGAAAGTGGTTACCCGCGACTGCCTCTAATATTTTGTCTTTTAGCCCTCGGCTCAAGTTAGCGGGGGCACCCGATATTCCTGCACCCAATTCATAACAGTAAGCAGCCTGCGTTGTGCCGTTTGCAGTGCTGGGCTCTTGTAGCCGCAAATGTAAGGTTATGGTGGAATATGATCCAAACAACCCAGCTTCTGTTTCAGAGCCAGCAACGGCAAAAAAATAGGCGGACATGATGGGGAGGGGGGTGGGGAGTAGAGGCATCATACCTCATGATCGAAACAACGTGCCGTGGAAGCTTGTCGCGCAATCTGTATCGAACGCAATGACTCGTTGCCGTTCCATTTGGAAAGCAGAATTGCTATAAAGGCTTACTCATGATTCTCTGCGGGTTTACTAATGCTGCGCTGAGCGCCGCGGCCGGGATCCGATAACCCGAACTCTGTGTCAGCAGCAGAACGTTATGCCACTGTGCCAGCGCGGCTGATCGTTTTCAGTGTGCACGATAAGAATCAGACGGCAAAGGTCACTCTGTCGGTTGCATGCTTAGCACTTGTTAAGGCTGGTAAAATACTGCTCTCGTCGTTACACGACGTCCCTAGTGGAGTATACAGCGGTTGTGGCTGTAAACAACGCCGTACGAAAAAACCGTAAAAGTCCCGCAGCACCACCAAGTTTCATTTCACATGTTCGTACTTATTGGGAACCTGCGCGGCCAAGGTGGCACTACAATTGTTCCATTCGGTGACTCAAAACTGCTTTTGTCAGCCGCTTGGGCCGCTGCAAACGCGAGAACACATTCTGCGCGATTAGACACCCGCGTTTGGCTGACAGCATTCATTGCCTAGCTTCTCTCGGCGTAGCCCAGATAGCTGACACACGGCACGTGCGCCTTCGACAGAGCGCGGAGGCTCACGCCAATAAGCGCCTGAAGGTGGCGCCGAAAAATACTAATAGTACTACCCAAAACGGCTTGCTCTTCTCACAAGGCAGTGTGTTATTACGCTGCAATCAGCACCGCAAACTTCAGCGCAAGTTCCCCATCGGACTACTCTTGTTTTTGATTGTAACACACTCACACTGGTAGGTGAGGAACCGTGAGAATTTGTTCAGACCACGGCGGCCATCTGTTACCATTGGTGGGGACCAAAAATATTTCGCCAGTAGTGTGAAGAACTGGCCTATTTTGGCTGAGGCGCGTTTCGCACATACCATGAGCCGCGTCGCTCGGCTGCCTCGATGCGAGTCCGGTATTCCTTCCAAGCCGCTGCTCTGTTGACGGCCGTCGAGATGCTGCTCCAAGTCCGGAAGTCTCTGATGACCCGTCGACGACACGCGGCACAGTCTCGCCTCAAAGCAGACGCACCGTAACTCAGCCTGCAGTTCAGAAAGCAGGATGTATACATGCGAGCAGATCACAAGGCTACTTTGATATTCGCTGACGAGCTTGCTTTCACGCCGGCAAAAACACATTCATCGCGCACGCAGCGAGGACTTACTGCACATTCAAAGCACTCGACACACTAAAGTAGTTCGTCGACTGAAAACACCAGATCCAAGTCAGTTTCGAACCAGCACACGGCACAAATTCCCCGACTAAGCATCCTTCCACGCTTTTCGAGTGGCGCAGACGGAAGCCTGGCGTGGAAGCGCAAGCTACTAACAAGGCCTAAAATACGAAAGTGGGGCCAGTGGCGGCTAGATGCTGAAATGTGCTTCCCTTCCTGTACTGGGATTTTAAAAAAGGAGAGAGAGAGAGACGTCAGCTCGGCACGAACGTTTGATTCTCGAGCAAGGAGGAAACTGGGCACTGGCAAAGCCAGCCTTCTTCGCAAGCTTTCATGCTTATCGCAAGTCGATGACGCGGCACCGTCGGGTGCGCGCAACAGCGCCGTTCACTTAGTGGCGCGCTGGAAGCAGGCATTAAACATCCTCGCATCACAACTGCCTCATGACTGGGCAACCTTTTCTTGGGGATGACTTGCACCGACGTCCTTTATCCGCCGTCGACTTGGTCTAAGAGGACCACAGTGAAAGTCTGCAATTGTATGGAATCCGTTCGTCGCCAGCGGCTCCGAGGTGAACTGCGAAGTTGCTCGTGGTCCACCATAATCGCGCCAAAGGCATCTCGTACAAGTCATGGGTGGCAAGATGAGCGGGGAGCTTATATTTATGGGGCCATCCTGCGTGCGCTTTGCGGAAGTTTCTGTCGCGAAAAAAGCACTCCTTTTGCTGCTCAAAAAGAAAGGGGCGCTAAAAGCAGCAGCAGCTCAAATTAATGCGCTGAATTACAACAGCAAGAAAAATCCTGATGCACAGACGCGTTGGTGGCCATACTATGCTGGCCAGGAGAGCTGTGGTCTTCGTCCAGGTGAAGTGCGAGTTTACACTCAACAAACGCGGTGCCGAAAGTCTAGAAATACATACTGCGACAATGCAAACGTGTGTATTGAACTGGAAGCAACATTGACTGGTCGTCAATTCAAGCATTTCAGTTGGAAATGGGGACAAACGCCACAATCCTGTACGTATCATTAGGTCTAAATCATCTCGGAGTTAACGCCAAATGCGTACCTGCCTTAGATCTTGAATAAGGAATTACGCAACTACGGCCCGTGAAAACAGGTCTCTTGGTCCTGTTCTGCCACTAGTCTCAAATTTTACAATGCTTCCTTCTCTCATTCGAGTGAGTGAGTGAGTAAGTGTTACAAGGTGACAATATTAGCAATAAATTTCTGAAGCCTACTCACAAAATGGACACGTTCCCCCACGATCACCCCGCTTCATTCTTTCCCTCGCGGTACGGTTGAGCTGTTCCCTGGGAGCGAGAACATTACCGCGCCTTTCTGTTCGGAAATTATTCCATCCATTCTCACCTAACGACATTAAATCTGTGTTTAGAAGGAAGTAATTAGCAGGAATTAGAAGGAAGGTTAGCATCTGCTAACCGCTCACTTGGTTTTCTTAAACGTAACCTCAGATACGCCCCTATACACGTTAAAAAGCTTGCTTATATAACTCTAATACGCCCTAAAATCGAATATGCTGCGGCCATTTGGGACCCTATTCAAGCCTACGTTATCACTAACATTGAATCCTTGCAAAACCGTGCTGTTCGTTTCATATTTTCAGACTACTCACCCTTCACAAGCCTTTCAGCATTAAAAAAACGTGCCGAACTGGAAGATTTGTCATATCGCCGTAAACTTGCTCGCTTAACCCTTTTCCATAAGCTTTATCACCACCCATCCCTTCGCCGTGATTTGTTTCAGTCACCTGATGCTCTCTTTCCACGCCGTGATCATTCTTTCAAAGTTAAACGCGTAAACTGTCATTCATCGTCTTATGCCAATTCATTTATTCCCCGTACTATCACTGAATGGAATAGTTTGCCATCAGTCATCGCCACAGAAACTGACAATAAAAAATTCCAAGAGCTTCTTCGCTGTGACGGAAATGTGTAAATGTTTGCTGTTTTTGTTAGTGTTCAATTTTTCTTTGTGTGATGCCTTATGTTTTAATTAGCGTTTTTTTTTGTTGAAATGTATCGCGATTACTTATGATTGTACCCCCCCCCCCCCCCCCTATGTAATACCCTCTTCTGGAGGGCCTTTAGGGGTAACTTGAATAAATAAATAAATAAATTTAGATTCATCGAATTATGACGTACCATCGGAGACGAATTCATCACTGGTGAGCGCCGGCCTATAGATGCATCTCTGCGTCACCTGGCGCCTCATCACTCTGCTATCGCGTCTCGACACTGCAAGTGGCGTGTCCAAATAAAGCAAACAAAATGCTTCAAGACGAGTGCCCCTATGTGAGCGAAATTGGCGCGCCATATGCGCTGTCACGACCTCCGATTTCCAGGCCACCAGTTGGCGCACCGATGCAATTAGCCCAATGCTCATGCTTCCTGAGCACTTTGAATCCCTGATAGGTCGTTTCTGGGGATGAAAGTTAATTTGACCGCAGCGGTGGCCTAGTGGTTTCAGCATACGCCTCGCACGCGAAAGGTGCGGTGTCCTATGCACACTGCAGCCGAGTACCCACCGCTGATACAATGGGTACACTCTAAGCAGAAGAGTAAAGAGAGACTAAGTTGTCCTTTAGACCACTCCCCAGGAGTAAAAAGAGAGTAATCTCTCATATAGCACACTCCCCTTCATAAAAGCAAGTTCGCTAAAGGGCAGCTTACTCCCTTTTTAGTCCCATGTTAGGCATATTCATGTATAGAGTGTACAGTCGTGAGCAATATGAGAGGGAACAAAGTTTTAGCATGCATTTACTAATTATTTCATAACTTATATGGACAAGCACTGTTTTTTCTTCTGTTTTGTAACTAGGTTTCCTCTTGGCGCATAATATGCAAACGTGATTATAAAGAATGTTGCGGAAATAACCGGAAAATTTGCAATTTGTGCTAAAAGATGTTTCCTTCCCATGTTGCTCACGACTGTTAAAGCTTTCCCTTGGCCTCGTGCTCGGCTCCTGCGGGGTGAAATGCTTGGGAAATTGGTCTTTGACCCCACATTCTGTAGGCGAAAATACTTCGTGCCGTGGCGCTCTTCTGCCAAAAGCTGGCTTTGAAGAATGCAAAAAAAATTATCATCATCGTACTTTCTTTTTCATCGTAAAGTGTATCCTTCGATTTTTAATGACACGCGGTGTAATTGGAACAATCCAATTAGGCTGCACATATCTATTTTAGATGCATGCAAAGATGGAGATCAAATAAATTTGTTTGGCTAGTACTGCGCCCCAGGAACTTTAGACTGCGGGTGTACGTTGTTAAAACTCCTCGCTTTGAAGCGAGGAGTTTCGTCTCAGCAAAGCAACTGCGATAGCCCCGATAACAGTTTAGAACACCATGTCACAATAAGGCTTAATGGTGAACTCTAAATCAACTCTATGCTTAATAGTCAACTCTAGAATTAACAGTCAACTCCAAATCACGCGCTATATGGTTCGAGATCCTGCGATCTTCGAGCAAGCATATATGTTTGTATGGCACCGATGCTATCACGCGATCTGCGAATAAAGGCGGAATAAACCTCAACGGCAGCCGTGACTGATATTCGAGCCTTAAAGCATTTATTTTATGGACTTCTAATAAGGAGGCAGTATATTTCCCGGTCTACCGCAGGAGCCCTGTCATCGCTGGCCTCTGGTTCCGTACTCTCGTATAGGACTTCCTGAAGATCAAGTTTCGTACGTATATACCTCTGGACCTCGGCACGTCCTTGTAATCAGTATAGAGTCTAAGCCTAGCTTATAGAAGACAGCACGACAAAAAAAAAAACAGGACGCCAGCCACAGCCATGCCTAAGGTTCTTCACGAAAGGAAAGAGCTTCGTGAATTGCCCACAACGATAAAGAGCGGCAAAAGGAAAAGATTGTCGTCGCTCAACGAGCGAGGAGCGGCGAGCGTGCACAGGTCTCGAGGCACGTACAACAAGCGAGAGAACTCCCAGCCGAGGAGATTGTATGCTCGCTGTAGGCAAATCTAGGAAACAGTACGTGACAAGCGAGGGCCTCTCTTTACGACCGCATAATTCTTGCTTGCACTGTCGGCACTCGTAAAGTGGGATTAGGATCGACACCGTGCACTAAACATATCGAGTGGGCATTATAGTCTCCTCGGAGCTCTTTAAGCGCTCCGCCATGATGCGCATGCGCCGTTTCCAAGACCAGCCCGCCCAAGTTTTCGAGCCGCGTATAGGAAGTGCTGCTCGGCGCCATCAGCGTTCGCGAAAGATATGCAGGGGTGCATGCCCTGCGGCCTGGTAAGGCCTGTTTACTTTATGCTGGGGCGAGCGGTGAAGTCAGACCTGATTTTCTTTTTCCCGAAGCGGCAATATCGTAGGTTTCCCAAGAATTTTGTTCGATACCACCATAAAAAAAAAAGACAGAACGCCTTCCGTTTGTTGTTCTTTTCATCTTGGTTCAAGCATGCCGTTTCTGCCACAAATCTAAAGATTGTGTAAAGACTAATATCGCAGACGCGACGCGCAGCCACGGCTGATCTACGCCTCTATGCTAGATTCTCAATTGTAGATGAGGGCCGCTAACCATAACCAACCCATTATCTGACATCTCAGCAAGAGCGGAAATGGTTAAGGAGAGCGCAGCAGAGTACACTGATGGTTTCGTTACACCATTACGCCACGTTGGTCTGCATCTCGTCGACGATAATTTTAGTGAACAGGGCTGACAGTTACCCGCTGTTGGTGAATTTTAACGAACTGTGATCGATTGATGCATAGCGCTGTGGCGTCATCTAGTATACAACCGGTCACAGTGATTCAACTCGGTGATGAACGCTTTTATATCCTATACTTTTTTTTTAGATTGATGCGCGTTGAATGAAGACAGCGTTACTGGTTATAATACCATATGTTTCAGAGACTTTCAAAAATTTTCAAAAAGAGGTTTTTGGGGTAAAAATATGGCTTTTGCGGCATAGTATTACCAGTGTTGGCGGACACCAGAAAACCGGTGAATCGTCTTAAGTAGAACGCTGCTTAACTAATTTTTAATGCTTAATTTTTAACTATTACAGTTAGGCGCCTAGCTGCAATTAGAGATTTGTAGCCGGTCGTTAGTTATAGCCATATCAGTTTCTAGAATTTCGAAAACGCTATTAGCCTCGCCGCTCTTGCTCGACAAAAATTGGCTGGAACGTGTAAATACATGCGCTTTCGGAAGCATGCAGGCGAAGCAACCCCTCCAGTGCATGTAACTAGTCGAAAAAGCCGAATTTTGTCGAGCCACAGCGGCAAGGGTAATAGCGTTTTCGAAATTATAAAAACTGATATGGCTGTTACTAACGACCGGCTACAAATCTCTAATTGCAACTAGGCGCCTAACTGTAACAGTTAAAAATTAAGTATTAAAACTTAGTCGACCAGCGTTCTACTTAAGAAGATTCACCGGTTTTCTGGTGTCCGCTAACACTGGTAATACCATGCCGCAAAAGCTATACTTTTACTCCAAAAAACCTATTTTTGAAAATTTTTCAAAGTGTTCGTTGAAACACCCGCTATATAACTAGCGCATCAATGCACAACAATATATATGCCATATTTTCACGAGACCTGGGGGTGAAGGGTACATTTCACGAGAAACACCGCTTCAGCTTTCTTTATAAGCTCTTCAATGCAAAATTATAATTAAAGATCCTCATTGCATGGCTGTTTGAACGCTCGATTTTGCCAATATGAGTCAGTCTCTTAAAGTCCAACATAATTTCAGTATAAATTTCGGTCAGTTGTCTGTCATTTTAATGACCAGAGAGAGTTTCATCTTCAACAATAAGTAAGGGAGGTGGGTTGTTTGGTATGCAAAGCCGCAATTGATGCAACATCCTCAGTTGCTAATTCCTCAATCAATAACTGCGCGATAAACTACAGAACAGAATAAATAAGTGACTTACGACATCTACGCTTTTTGTCGGAAGTTCGATTCTTTTTTATGGATAAATTTACACCACATGCAGAAGCAGTGCTGCCTTCAGAGCGTGGTGCTTTAGAGATGCAGTTGACAGCAGTGCGCAGTTGCGCTAATTGGGGAAGATCCGGGACCGTAATAAGAAAACAACGTGCCCCCACGGGACACAACAAGAGGCGACACAATACAGGGCGCTATATTTTGTCGTCTCTCCTTTGGTCTGTTTCCGCAATCCCTTCCTTGGTCCTGTCCTGTTCGCCCATCCGATCGTCTAGTCAACCTACAGGATCCTTTAAACTGCGCCTTACTACTGCAAATAAGCCAGGCGGCATGTCCTCCTTGGCATGCAACACTTTCCACATCTCTCTCCGATTAAATATTACACCCTTACTCTCTTTTTCTTCCCTCATCTTATATCCACACTTGATCCACAGATATCCTCCTCTTTCTGGGAGATTCTCCGACAACATGACCGGAAAACGAGCCCCGTGTACAGTTTTCTCCTTGAATGAGTGGCACTTCAGAAGACCGCTACACAACAACTGCACCTAATCTCCACTGCGTGTCGCCACCGCAGCGACAGCACAGCGTATCCGCCTGCGTCCTAGCGTCATTCTTAGAGGTGGGGGGCTTCTGCGTGCTTCGGGAAAGCCTCATGGTGACATCCGTGACAACCGGCTTCGCCTGTTACCATGAGCGTGCATAGAGAGAAAGAATAAAAACAGCAGAAAGAAGAGAGAGTGAGGAGACGGCACAGGGCCCCACTCGAACACCTGCCAATCAGCCGGGGCGTCAGAGGACGAAGCCCAGTGGCGTACACGGCGCGGAGGGCTGACGTGACAGCGGCGAGGGTCGGATCTTTTGTCCTCCACAACGGCCTGTATAGCCCAGCTTGATCCCGGGCTTGGTCAGGCGATACGAGGCGTTAGGTTACACGTTGTGGGGCGCTCCAACTGTGAGCTTTGTTTGTTTTGTCTTTTTCTTCGGTGTTCACATGCTAGCTTCGCACGGTAAACAGAGCGAGGAAACCTCCGTTCAAACACAGCTGCGCCACCTGAACACGAAAAAGACGAAAATTTTTTCTGACACCCCCCTCTCCTCCCTGCGAATTGCCTTTATTGTGAAGTGACTTGAATGTATGTAATATTACACTGCACAATGTGGCGTTGAGGACGACAGAAAAGCGTCTGCGCGTTTTACTTCACGTTAGTTATTGTACCAACAGGGCTCCAAGCCGGCAGATGAGCGCTCATTGACGAATTTGTACCCTGTTGTCACATTACATACTCGTGCATATGCACTGTTATAAAAACACCCAGGTAGGCAGCTGCCATTATGAGGAACCGAGAGTTTTGGTGTCCGCATAATATTGACGCGGAACTTGACGGTGATGCAGTTTCCATTCTTCTGTGCGTTCTGAAGATCAGAAACCCTAATTTGCGAGAAACTGATAAAAATGCGAAATATTCTTTCTCTACTCGACCTTTGCTATAGGAGCGACTCCTAGCCAAGCGAGTGTACAAAGTTCGAAACGAAGTTACTTCAGACTGTCAGTTTTCTCTCAAGAGCAAATCTTGTTAAATGCGGCCCCCGGCTTCAAACCTAAAAAGTACGTCAAGGTCATGGCGTTTATCCAGCATTATTATTCTTTAATTGGCAGCCTTTTCCTGTGCATCGGTCCACATAGATTGTCTACACAAAGACAGAACAATGAAGCAGGTTTTCTTCACTACTGCGAGGTATTTATGGCGTGAAAGCCCGACGCACACTCTACAGTCCACACTGCAATTTGTTTCTTCTCGCCATTCCATCTTTTCGAACGCTCAAGAGGCGCATAAAACTGTCTTGAAGTCAATTTAGCCGCCTTAGGGGGTGCATTGGAGTTGCGAGGTACCGACCGCAATTTCCGGCCAAGTTGTAGTTAAAGAATCGCTCCTATAATCCAGAGCCATTAAAGCTTCAGGATCCGTGTCTCCCCGCGCTTGCTCACGTCACCGTAGCCTGTTACGACGGGCTACAAACGACCCCGAGACGCCCAGCTCATTCTCGACAGCGCTGTGTGCACAACATAACAAGCTCGCGGCCTCAATTCGTGCAATCGTATTCGCGCATCTACGACCGCAGTCTGTGCTGTCTTCTCCGAGACCCATATTTCACAGGAGGCTGCGGAGGCCATCCTCCTATCGGGCGCCGCAATCGCCCGAGCAGAGAGAAGAGCGATACGGACGTGGCCTCTTCAGGAGAGCGGCTCCCTCCCGTCACATCCAGAGCACCTCCGCCGCCACACCGGCGACGGACAGAGCGGCATAGTATACGGCGCTCCCAACCAACCACACGTCTGCGCGCCCCCACGACGCCGACGAGAGATGCTGCTCGGCGATAACCTCCGGACTTCGTGCCGCGACACAAAAGAAACGTGGCGGCAACCTGCGGCGCGCCGGCAGCTCGTTTCTCTTGTCACAGCACTCGTCTCGTGACGTCAGGTGGTGGCCACGTGACCTGTCTTCTGTTCGTAACGTAGAAGCTCTTTTGCGATGGGAGCCGCACCAATATTTGAGCGTGAAAGTAAGAAAAGAAAAGAAAAGCAAGCAGACGAGGGTTGCAGCGCATTCTTTGTAGTAAGGCCGCAATGAGCGTGCAGCACGCCGCCTAGAACTGTTTTGTTGAAACCCTACCGAATCACTTTAACTACTTGACCATTCCTTTCCAATATACTGCAGTTCTTGGTCTGTAAACCGGATCGATGGGAAACTTCATGAAATAGCGTGTTTATCAAGCACAGTGCACATTTCGGCCTCACAATTCTCCTGTCCCACACACACACAAAGACGAGCCCTTAGATTCAGCTTTGGAGAACTTAAGAACTGTACTGTGGAAGGACGGGAAGGAAGGGGGGTGGGAGGGGTCAAATTTGCCGCTGCTGACTGTATACCTGCAGACGTGACGGAGTAGACTTGCACGAAGTAGCGAATCGCATTTTTGCCACTTCGTGTACTCAGCGGATTTGCACAACGAAGAGTGCCTACGCACGGCGCATGCCGATTACTGCTTCCCTGTTCCGGCTCACGGTAGGCGAAGGGGTGATAGGGTAGTTACACCGCTGACAATGTATCTTTTCTTCTTTAAGGCAGAGCATTTTATCCACAGGAACTTTGGCGGAGATATTTAGAAGAGCGAGTTGGCGGGCTAGTTGGTTCTTTTACACGGTGGGGAAACAGCTTAAGGGACGAGACACAAGGAACGAAACAGTGAAAGACACACACACGAGCGCCCGTGTGTGTCTTTCACTGTTCCGTTCCCTGTGACTCATCCCTTGTCGCTGTTCCCTCCCCACGTGGAAGATATTTACTCTTATTTCAGGATAAAGGTGTCGTTGGTGCAGGGTGTTCGGTGTATTATATGAGATGGCACGCATTCAAGAGAGCATCCGGTGACTCAAACATTTTTCAGAAGGAACTAAAGAAGTCGTCATAGTCACAACCTAAACAGAAGAACCACGACTCCACACAAAAACGGCGCGGCCAGCAGAAAGCCATGAAAGTTGTGTGGACACACAGAAAGTGGTCTTCCCTGGGCCCACAGCTAGCCTGTACTGGCTATCTAAAGAAAATCTACTATTCTTCGGCGACACGAACACACGAAAAAAAAAAGGGGGGGGGGGGGGCATTTCGAATGATCAAAAATGATGATATGAGCAATTCGACGTGTTTCATAACACGCTTCTTCAGTCAAAAGGGGCAGCCACCTGAAGCGAAAGTGAGGCGGTCACTCTGAATAGTTATGAGTGCTGCGCTAGCTGCTGAGCCATTAGGCAAATTTAGCATAGCATGATCACACTTCCGCGGGGAGCCACTGCGCAGATCATCCTGAGGGCGCCAGGTGGCGCCACGTGCCAGCCAGCTGGGCGGGCGCCTTTCGTGTCTAGACTCTGGACCAATCAGCGCGTGCGCAATGGCGACGTGCGGAAGCGGCTAGAGGCAGCGCTCGCAGAATGCGGTATGCTAAATCTCTCTATTGAAAACTGAGCTAAAAAGAAAATACGAAAGAGACAGCACGAAGAAGATGATTCTGGGCATGCGAATTTTTATTCATCGGGTAGAAGGTATTTAATAAAGTCGGTTTGATGTAAGTCAGCGCTTCGACTGTGCGCTCTTATTGTCCCATTTGTTTTGCGGTTAGTTTTCAATGTGGAGGCCGCCCCTACAGAAATTTCTATCGAGTGTCTATGGACTGTCCATAGACTTTTGTCAATAAATTTCACAATGTTTCGATAGACAAATCCTATTGACTAGCCTATAGACAATATATATCCTATAGAGAGTCTACAGACAGTCTATAGATTTATGGCCATAAAATTTTAGTAGACTTTTTCTATAGATAGCCTGTATACTATGAATAGACAAAAGGAAATATCCATAAGAATTCAACAGAGTCTATAAGAAGTCCATAAACAGTCTATAGACATTTTTACAAGGGTGCGAAGCGTGCGATTCGGACGATGACAGTACGACGATCGATGCTATCGGTGCCCGTCGCTAGGCGGCAGTAACTGTGTTATGTAAGTGAAAGAACAAATACCCTGTCGTTTGCGCGTGGAGCACAGGTAGTACAGTTGTGCGAAACGAAGCATTGTTCTGGTGAGCGGTTTGTGTTGCTTCTTCCCTGAATTCTTTAAATTCTGTCGTGTTTTTTTTTTTATTTAATCAAAACTCCTGCTTAATAGTATATTTGCTGACGTTTGAACGCGCGCGAATGAGAGTAGGGCTTTGTTCAGACCGCATATATTGGCCGCAGGCTTCGAAAGCAGCTCGCTTTAGCCTTAATTTGTTAGCGAACGCGCTGACCTCACTTGTGTAGAGTGGGCACAAATTGTAAAATAACCCTTAGGGCCCACCGATCGGGAGCGTTTCCAAGCACGTCTTGCAGAAAAAAAGGGGGTTGGGGTTGGTAGTTCGGGCCAGCCTCGGTTTAACCGGCTTGCGGTGATGAAATGAACGAGAAAATTATTTTCGACCTGTAAAGAACGATGAGAGTCAAACTGAAATAGATTCCAATGAATTTTAAATTAAGCTCCACTCCCTCCTTGTATAACCTTCAAAACGCATGACTAGTATTGTGAAACTATACTAAATGCGTCTGCCGCAATTAGTGATACAGTGGAAATACACCAACTAAATAGACATCAAGTAAAACTCCACCAGTTTTTGTTAATAAAATTCGATTGTTTGGCGCTCTGTGGCTCTGTTCCTTCGGCAGCAAAACTTGTTTATCGCTGAAGAAATTCGGAATTCAAAATGCAATACTTTTTTTCGCCACTCGATTGAAACGCGTGACGGCGATGACGGCGTCGAGTCTGTTGTGTGGTTCGTGACCCATTTCTGCAATTCGACAGATTCGCGTATGCAAAAAAAAATTAGGCAGTGGCTTGCTCTGGTTAAGCCTGGATATACAAGCGAAAAGCTTGTACCGGCGAGTCTTGGGATTTTCCTCTTCTGACTCTCTTGTTTCCTCTTCCTCACTCGCTTGGCTGCTGCTGGCTGAAGATGCGGCCAAGACACGCTTTTCGGCTTCTTTCCGACGTCGTTTAGCAAGGCGTATTTCCCGTTGTTCAGGCGTTTCGGCTGCACGTTTAGCTTTGGCTTTATCATTTTTTCGCTGTTGTGCAGCCAACTCCCAAGCGAGTACTTCTGGATCGGACGAATTTAGTTTCTCAGCTTTTCTGCGTAGTCTAGCAGCAGCCGCACTCTCCTTCCCTTCCGTGTCGAGTGCGCACGCCTATTCTCTGGCAAGCGCATTATATAGCCTCCTTGCGCGTGCACATGACGCACATGTGCAGTAGCGCGCGGCTGCGCCGAAAGGTCAGGCGACGGAGTCGGCGGCGGCAGCGGCGAGGAGCGACCACCTGCGCGGCGCGTGACGTCACTCGTTTTCGCGCATGCGCATAACACACCAGTTCGGCTCGCGCGAAGCTCGGCTCTGACCCGCGTAGTGAAGCTTTTCGCTTCAAAAGGAAAGTATTCACGTCATTGCAGTCGACTTGTGACGAGGTACTTGTAATTTATTATCTGGCCTTTGCGAGCTTCGAAAACCTCCGTTTGCTGTGAAAAAAAAAAAAAGCCACATTATAATTACAGCGCGGCAATCAATAGTTCAATTGTCTGTGCTCGGTGTATACCTTTAGAACTCTCTCTTTCGCCAATTTTTGCGCGTTTTGAGGGCTTCGTCAAGGAGCTAGCAATGCCACCCCGCTATGCCATGTTCTGTCCGAAAGCGACACGACGTCACAGCCCGCCCGACGCGAACGGGCCTTTGTCTGCGTGACGGGGTTCTCCCCTTGCGGAAAGTGAGAGGGCCAATCAGGTCCGCCCTGCTCACGATAAGCATCTGCCCGCGGCGCCGACTTGACGGCGGCCGCAGTGAGCGTGGCTGCCTTGTGCAGCGCAGCCGCGACTCTAGCGGTGTATGTGGACATGGCGCGGGGGAGGAGGCCACGGGGGAACACGAAGCGTGCCCTATCGACGTTTCCAATCGCCGATCGGCGACAGGCGTCCATCTGTCGCCAGCCGCCGATCCGTCACGCCACGGGCTGCGCGTCGGCTGTGCGGGGGTGCGACAGGCCTTGTCGCGGGCCCGGGATGCGGGCTACGGGCGCACGTGCGTCATTAGGAGCTGTGGGTGGACGCTCGGGTCACAGCCGCGGACGTACGTCGCAAAATAAAGGCAGAAACGGGGCACGGAGTTTAGTGGATATGTGGAGGGAATGAATCACCGTTCGTGAGCGTGCAGTGGGATGTGCCGGCGCACACTTCGGGCTTTCATTGAAGCAGCGAGTGGACGAGAATTGGCAAGGAAACCTCTGAGCGGGCTTTCTCTTTGTTTCGGTCAGATATCGCTCATGGTTGAGAACAATAACTTCTTTGTGCGTGTAGTCGACAGGATGTAAGTTTCTGAGGGTAAGGATGCAGGCCGCGAGAGTATACCGTGTGTTGGTATATTATAGCTATAACAGCTGAGCGGATATGTGATGTTAAGCGTATATGTAAGCGCTAATGAAAAGTGGATACTAGTGGATATGTAAATACAAAAATGTTTTTGCTTTTATTGAGAGCATGATCTGGAATTCAACGGAGAAGAAACTAGTGTTAAAATACCAAGTTGCGTACGTGTGCAAGCCAAAACACAATAGAATTTGTTTGTGACAGTATAAAGCCTGGAGGAATAGTATAAGCGATAGCACGAAAGAAAAAAACGTTTTAATGGTATAAGTAGAATAAAAGCACTAGTTTCACTCACGAAAAGTCGTTCTCACACACCTTTGTGATGTCTGTTAACGCACTTAAGTTGGGCACATACAATCCACTACCCAACAGATGGTTACAGTTTATACTCAGCACCCCAGTATACATTCCCTTTTAGAGTGCTTATTTGTATTACCTAGTTCGTGCTTCACTGTTGAAATATAGCACGTCTTCTACGTCACGATCACTGTCAGCTTCAGTTTGCATATTGGAGCTATCATTAAGTGACGTGCACTTGGAGATGTGTGCCAGATCAACGGCAGGAAATGCTTCAGTGTCACTGTGTTCGACCCTCAACTCAACTTTTTTTTTCCAAGGTCAGCTTGTCCCAGTTGTCTATGCGAGGTCGCAGTTTCTAATGAGTGTCTTCCACTCATTGAGCTCTTCTTCCTTGAGTGCTTCTTCTCTCGAAGATATGCCGGGTGTTACAAGAAAGACTAAGTAATTTTCAAAAATAGGATTTTTGAGGCAAAATATGGCTTTTGCGGCATGGTATTGCAAGGGTTGGCGGACGCCAGAACCGGTGAATCATCTTAACTATTAAGATGGTTAACTAATTTTCAATAATTAACTTTGTATTTATTAGAGTTAGGCGTCTAGTTGCAATTAGATATTTTTAACCGGTTGTTAGTAACCGCCATATCAGGTTTTTGGAATTTCGAAAACGCGATTACTCTCGCCGCTGTGGCTGGACAAAATTTGGCTGCATCGTGTGAAAGTACACGTGCTTTCGAAAGCATGCACGCAAAGCAACCCCTCCAGTGCACGTAAATAGTCGAAAAATGCGCGTCTTTGTGCAGCGTACTATAAGCGAACAATAATACCATTGATGAAATTATTTAACGAACTAGTTGTAGTGAACACAATCTGACTAACCAATCATGAACACTAGAAAATCAGTTCCTTTTCTCACATCACGATGGTAACAAGAGAGCATATCCTGTCCCCCCATGGGTTGCCTTGCGGGTTAGCTGCTACTACCGGGCTGCTAACCCTCAACGGCTACAAGTATTCAAGCTCAGCTTTTACAGCGCAGCTGTTAATGGATCATTGCCAGTGCGAACGGCGTCAGGCGTCGTAACACATCACATGACTAGCGCCGCTTCGAGCCTGCAGCCCCCCGCTCCTACTTCCGCTCCTCGCTTAGATCAGGCCACTACTTGGCGTTTCTGATTCGTCGAACTACGGACGCCCTCGCCTATGCTGGCCGCGTTCCAGAATGCAAAAGAGGACAGAAGAGACAAAGAGAGTCAACGGACGCCAGGATGACGCAACAGTGGGCTAAAGAAAGCTTTCGTCACGGCGAGGCGACAGCCGGATCGCCTCCGTGCGCTACGGGATACAAGAAGCTCCACGGACACCGAAATGCATCGTTTCATATTTGAAAATTGTTCATAAGAGCGAAGCACGTATCGCGCGATCGTAGTAGTAGTAGTAAGTGTTTAATCAAAAATATAATAAAAAGGAAGTTAAAAGATTTTTGCTCACCCCGGCATCTGCCATCACTGTATCGGCGGCACCTGAGCTGGGGCAGCGGAAATAAAGGATAGAAGGCAGTATGAAGAAGGGAAATGAAAGAGGTGAGGGGACAGCAAGAAAGGACATAGGGAGAGGTCATATATACACTATTTACAAAGAGTCAAAATAAAGTTGTCCAGGTCGTGCGCGTGTACAGAAAATGATAAAAATAAAAATAAAAACACACGCGCACGACACTTTGCACACAACAGCTGGGGTGGGGCGCCCAGCTGTTAAGCGTTAAGCCCAGCTGAAAAGCTCGCTTTTCGCTTTAGACAGGAGTGAGAAAAACAAGGCTCTCACAGCCGCATTGACAGAACTCTGGCAAATTTTATGAATGACCCATATGCGTGGATATGTGTACTCGAGTGTATCAGTCACTAATTGCCGGCGTATGGATTTACACCGGCGACGGACTATATCCGAGAAGTGTGGTATCAGTCTGCTACATTTATGTCCCTGAGCAGGAAAAAGTATACTGATTTGTCATGACATGGCGCCACGTGAATGATGCAGTATACTGTATGCACCCTTTAGTACGGGACACGAGGACTACCAGAGTACGCGAGCGAAATGGGTTTTCCGCAAGTACGACCCTTGATATGTCAGATCTCAGTCCTTTGCCAAGATATCAACTTTCACAAGATATGTTGATCTTACGTTATTTTTATCCTCAACTTAGAAATATAAACATGCACAGTCGTGTGCAATATGAAAAGGAAAAAAAAATCTTGCACAAAATTGAGAATTGTTCGGTTATTTCTCAACTAAATTTGAGAATTACCTTCGGATATTTTACGCCAAGAGGAAAGTAGAAAACGAAAAACTGTGTTTGTTTACTAATATTTATGTAGTAATCAATAAATGAATGATCATACTCTCTGCCTTCTAATAATGCGCTCGACTGCGTACCAAAGTTGGCATGTGAAGTTCTTCCACTTTTTCTAGTTTGCGAAATTCTCCCGAAACTGTGCACATATTTATTGTCCTTGTAGTAACAGCATATCTGGAAAGACTGTACACGCGTTTCTGTTGAAAGTTTCATGTTGTGTACCTGAAAAGCACTCAATAAAAACTCTTCCTCCTTTAATCATTACTACATCTTTCATCACACCTTCGCCCATCATTGATGACCTGAGGCAATAAATCTCGCTTAATGAAAAAAAAAAACTCTTCCTGATGCGTGGATGACTAGTTAATGTTGAAGACACGTTCAGAGAAGGAACTCATGTTTTTGTTTTTACAACTACCTTAAAACAACGCGCTTATATGATTTTGTTTCCAACGTAGCTACGTCTTTGGTCGGTTAAAAGCTATAGGTACTCTACCCCAAGTTCTGAGGAATGCACGCCACAAAATACGTGAGGCCTTGTCAAAAGGGTGAACATTCTCCATCTATTTTTTTTTTAATGAAACTCCACGGTCATGCGATGTTTACTCGAAGTCGGTCTTTGAGCAAACTGGCAGAGTCCATGCCTAAAGACGGGAACATACCTCGGTGGTCTTGTCCGACCCAGAAACGGTAAAACCAACAGAAGTCCTAGCGAGCCACGGCTGGTCCTGTTTCGACTCCAAAGCGTCAGCCCGCTATGGACCGTAGCCCAGCGTATACGATTCAAACGCAGGCTATATAAAGTGTCTTTATTTTTACTTTGAAAAAGCTGTGCGCCGAGTTTAAAGTACGGCGATACAGAACAGGGTCCGACACGGCTCAGTGCATCGATGTTCTGCCAGGAGAAGAGTATCGATGTCTTCAGCAGCATGCGGTGTCAACGCCTGGCGGCTACGATGCGTGAACAGATAAACGTGCTCCTTCACGTGGAGCAGAATGACAGCCCGCCACCACGGCGTGTACAGTGCTCAAGCTGTGCGTGTCATTTACGGTGAGAGGGAGAGTGGGACGGCTTATTATGGCCGTCGTGTAGCAGATCAGAGTTCAGCCATGCGTGGCCAGCTGGGTTGTACGCCGATTTTTGTCATTTCTCTTCCTACTTTCGCTCTCTTTATTATTTTTCTTAATTTGGTCTATAAGAGAAGAGCTTAAAAACGTAAAGATTGCGTGTCCGCTGTTGGTTCCGCAAGACTTCCGCCAAAAAAAGTAAAGGGTGAGCTGTAAAGCAACAATGTTTAATGGTCCACAGGCAAGACAATGATCGAACGCCCAAAAACGTTGCCTGAACCGGTTGTCCTGTGAAATAAAAACAACAAAAACTTTTAATTTTATTATACAGGAGTTTTCCCAGAGAACATCTACTACACGCGAGCATATTCAGAGTGAATGAAAATATATCTGCGGAAACAAAGCAGAATGATTTATAGTCGGATACAACTCAAGAATAAAGCGGCTTTTCCCCTACAAGGAACACCCTGCCAGCCAATGGCGTCGGTCGATTGTCATGACCCTGCTAGGGCGACAATGCGTCAAATAGCAGCTGAAAATGGCTTGTCCCTTCCCTCCGAAGTCGAGGATAGTCCCTTCCCTGTATTGTCGGGCTATCAGGGTCATGGCAATCAGCCGACGCCATTGGCTGGAAGGGTTCCTTTGACGGCAAAAAAGCCGCTTCGTTTTTTAAGTCGCACCCGACAGTAGTGTGGTGAGCACTGACTGCGGCGAACCTTCCCGCAGTTCACGCGAAATAAGAACGAAAGCGAAAACCGCGCAAAGAAATCATCGAATTCACAGCACCAATCAAGAGTTCACACTCCGCTGCTACTTCACGTATATGTTGAACGGTGAGCCAGCAATCTCAGCAACCTGGCTACAGCGTTGACAGCGCGGAAGTTGTGTAGGATCGCGCGTCAATAACGCCTACTTCCGTCAGAAAAGTCAATTGACCTCCTTGTTGCTCGGCTTTGGCTTTGTGTAGCTGCGTTTTTTTTTTCAGCCCGTAGCGGGCGAGCAAGGCACTCCGTACAACAACCGAAGGCCGCGGACAAGCCGAAGTAAGAGCGTGGGGCCCGCGGAGCGGTCCACTACCAGGACCCCTTGAGTGGCGGCGGGCGCCCCGCAAACCGCCACTGACTCGGTGGAGAGGGAGACAGCCATTGTCTTGCACGGGTGGCGACCCGTGGCGTGGATAAATACCCGAGGCCTCATTCGTCATTCACAACGAGAGGCCTGTCACGAGGTCGGTGCCCATAGGCGCGGCCCGACGCCGGAGCATGCCTCTCCTATATAGCTGTGCTCGCAGGTCATTCAACGAAACGGACGCCCCATGCGTCTTGTTCTCTGCAGTGCAAGTTATTAGTGAAGCGGTTGCGGTTGCGAGGAGAAAGGGCCTGATGAGCGACCACTTTGTCATAGTTTTTTTTTTTCATAAAATTTCCACATTCACTTGCGCGCAGCTGGCAAAGGACAGGGTTAATTGGAGAGACATGGGAGAGGCCTTTGCCCGGCAGTGGATGTAGTCAGGATGATTATGATAATGGCTGTCAAAGGCAAAGGCAAAGTACTTAGGAAGAAGTGTCAAGTTCAGCTCGCTGAATTTCGGGAACGACTGAGTATGAAACAAATTTTGCTGGTCTTAAGGAAAAGCGCCTGGGGTAATGCAGACAGTCAGAAGTCATCGTAGCTAGGCGGGGGCCTCGCGACAAGTATAAATGGTACCTGGTATTATCGTCATCGTTCCATTAGCCTACTCACGACATATATACACAATGCGCGTGCATCTGGAATTCGTGGTTCATTGGAAAGGGTGCATTCTTTTCTCTGCGGTGTTCACGTGATTCACGGGCTAATTACGCAAAAGCACATACCGTACAAACTAAAAATCACACTGTGGACGCGCCTACGTGCGTGCATGTTTCCTGTTGCTTTTTTTTGTGGGTCTTGCTCTGGTTCGCGCTGCACTACGGCTTTCTGCGAGGGCCGGCCATAGCAGGACTCAAATCGACCAGCCCACACGTTATCGTTCCAAAAGCGAGGAAGGTGACCCCTATGCACGTAATTATTTAGCAGTGTCTTTGCGTGAGTGGCTTTTGTACTGATAATTATTGTAGTGACTGAAATGGACATGAAATGGGCTAATTAGTGACCAAACATCTATCGGGGCACAGAACTGCATGCTTTGTTTCGAATAGGCTCAGTACAGCTGCGAAGCCTTTTATATAATATGGACTTCCATATCGGTTGCTATAGAATAAAGAAAAATGGGGAGAGTGGGGGGGGGGGGGTGTTAACGACATGTTGTTTTAAGGAGTGGCGTAGACTTTCAGTTGCCATATTAAGACATTGTTTTCATGCCCGGCGCTCATGCTTAACAGGCAGCGACTAGCAGGTAGCAGTGGGTTCGTTCGTGCATGAAATTAAGGCATGCAGCAGTGGATGTGAGCAAGTAAAACTGGCCAAGTAATAATAAGTCACCTCTTTTCCGTTACATGGAAACGCCATTTTATCGCTTTCTAGACCATGGTATCCTCAAACTCATGTCGCCACACGGCCAGCAATGAGCCGCCGCGGTGGCTGAGTGGTTATGGCGCTCGGCTGCTGGCCCGAAAGACGCGGGTTCGATCCCGGCCGCGGCGGTCGAATTTCGATGGAGGCGAAATTCTAGAGGCCCGTGTGCTGTGCGATGTCAGTGCACGTTAAAGAACCCCAGGTGGTCGAAATTTCCGGAGCCCTTCACTACGGCGTCTCACATAGCCTGAGTCGCTTTGGGACGTAAAACCCCCGTAAACCAAACCATAAACCAAACCAAACACGGCCAGCAATGAGAGAGTTTGCTCCCTCACGAGCCATAGCAAGAAAAGGGAGAGGAGAGAAGAGGAGGGCGCATATTTCATGCAATCCATGATCACGTGAATTCTTCTTCCGCTTAGGGCTTAGCGAAAATTAAGATACAGCTCAGAGTACAGGATACTTCAAAAACAACAGCCTATACTACTCCTCCATTTCGACATAAAGCATGTCTAGCCACTCACATTTATGTAGAAGAAGGCGAGTCACCGACCACTCTCGAACGGTGAACCTCAATAAGGAGAGGTGATCTGTAAAGGAAACAAGATTTTACTGGCATGCCGCTTTCCAAACAAAGGCTGTATTCTTCACAACCAGAGAGCCATGCATTCGATTTCCTTGCTTTACAGGCCATTCGAAGAAACCTGTGTGCAGTATCGCACAAAGGGATGTTGTCTGAAAGCAGCAGAAACGACATGTATATTGAAAAAAAAAAATTAGCAGTGGTTTAGCTCTGGTTGAACCTGGAGTGACGCGATAGCTACAGCTCGTCGAGTGGAACTTGCTCAGTTGAACTGCAAAGTCAGTCTTTCGCCGCTCCGCTTCGCTGGGCGTTCCTTCTCCAACTTCGTCCCACTTGTCACGGCGCATGCGCACAGCTGTGGCAGACCGGTTTCACCGGCGCGACGCGCCCCCAGCAGCAGCTGCTGCTCCGCAGCCACGTTACGAACCAGGTGATCAGCCACGGCGCCGCGCCGCCGGCAGCTGCTCCGCACCATGTGACCAACCACGTGACAGCGTGGCGGCGCAGCCACGGGGTGGCGGTGCAGCCAGAGGGCGGTGCAGCCACACAGTTGCGCGCCGCCACAGTGAAGGTTTCAAATGCTACCGTAATGTAGCTATCGCTACAAAAAGAAGAAAAGAAAACACTCCCAGACTTCAAGCCCTTCCCCGGGGCATGACAGCGCTAGCTATTTAGTAACTGCTTATTTTTTATTTGCAAGGGCATTCCTAAACTATGCCCCGAATGAAAGACGGAGTGGCAGGACTGCTGTGGCCCTTCTGTGGATTAGAGCCAAAGCGAAAACAAACGCTGTCTCTCCGGGATACAACTTTTCCACTGCCTGACTCCGACGGGCGAGCTCGTTCAAATATTAGCCCCAGCGCGGACACGCACGTCGCCCCCGCGCCGGCTCGCCGCACCGCGCGCGCCTTCATTGATTAGCTGTCGGCCGACGGGGCCCGCCGAACACAAATTGAGGGTTCAACGCCAGATCGACTGGAGCAATCAATTAGGAAAGAGGGCGAGTGAGCGGAAGAGAGGAGGAGGAGAAAGACAGCGGGCGCGAAATTAACCGCCCAGCGGGCTTGGTAGACGCCTCTCCTCCATTCCCATCATTCCCTTCCCTACCGGAGACGAAGGCACGCGGTACGGCGCGCTAAGAAAATTAATATGTATTTCGAGAAAGCTGGAGAAATAGGTAGACGCCCTCCGAGGCTCGAAATAAACTTAGTTTCAGACTGGTTATTTTTTGGTTACTTTGTTCTTCGCGACCTCATATCGATTTATTCAGACCGGTACGCGCTAGCCGCGGTATTATTCGCGGGAAATAGCCGTCGGTTTCTTCTCCTTGTTTCGTTCCTCATAAACATATCTCGCGTATGACGACCCATCTGCAGTAGACAGTATCACTAGACACGGCTAGGTTGTCTCAGTGTTATCAAGTACTTTACTTTTTAGTTGTTTTTTACAGTAAAGGCGACTGGTGCATCTACCAACCAGACTAATCACAATTCAACAACGTATGAGCGACCACGATCATCGCCTTTCATCGATTGCCGCCATGGTATGAACAACTTAAAAACCGCAAAGTTTGGCCCATTTGACCGAGAGATGGAAATTCAGAAAGAGTATGAAAAATCGTGCCCGGGCCAAGATATTCTCTATTAGCGGTCGTAATCCCGTAAAGTTCGCAATGATCTCGCAGTTACACATTTCTAATGTAAAGCCGAGACCATGGTAGAGACTTCAGCAGTTATGTTTATTGCCATGCCGCCTCCCTTCATTTTTCCTCCGTTATCTTTGATCCGTGGACCGTCACAACTATAATAACGAAATATACAGACTTGAATGCACAGTTTGATCTATCAGCTCGACTCTACGAGCTTTTCCTTTCAATTAACTTTTCTTTTTGAATGAATAAACGGGCGCCTCGCTTTATCTATGATAATTTTTTTCTGCTACAAATATAATCGCACGCGAGAGAACTTGAAAGAGATACCGCTCAACGCACTCGGAAGCTTTTGCTTGTATCCTTAATGTCCATTTGTCGTTCTGAACATTCCAAGGCGCTCTTGGGCTGCCTCATGAGTATATGAAAAAGCAACATACTTCACAAGTTTTGAAGTCCGTTGGAAGTCAAAACTATATACCATGTCTCCCGTATCGCATCGAATTCTCCGACAAGGACAGAGTTCGCCATAAATTTAATGAAAAGTTCTGCTCATTTCTAATGGTTGGCCGAAGTGTGTTGTAAGGCGAGCAAAATTAGCCTTGAGCTAACAGAGGCACAATGTACTGAGTTTTGCAGCTTGTGGCTACACTGCAGTTCTGATCCGCTGGGCACATCTGATGTTGAAACAGGTATTTAAAACCAAAGTAAACTCGCTCAGAGGTACGCAGAGCCTTCACGTCCGTTAAGATTTAAGACTCATTTCAATGGTTTCTGCAAAGCGCAACTCTTCGCGACTCTAGCGAGCCATGCACATTTTAGGCCGAGAGCACGGTCACAGCATTGATGCGAATTTAAGCACTCCTTCCTTTCCAACGGGAATCCACAAAATACAGCGCGTTGACAATCGAAGCCTGCGTAGGTTCTGTACTAGCTATTTTCTATTCTCTCATAATTGGCCCTTAGAAGTGGAGGGCGGGGGGGGAGAACAAGTTGCGTAAAATAGCACCAAGTACTCCAAATCCTGGGCTAAAACGAAACTAGGAAGCATGAGAAAAATTTCTTTGACCTAAAACCGAAAAAAAAAGATTTATAAATTATGTGCAGGTACGCAACTCATTTTGATACTAACAAGAAGGAAGGTAATTTATATTTAATTATTTGCTCAACAGTAGCGTGCCGCTTTTTTTTTCACGCTTAAAATGATACTGAGGACGAGTTGAAGCTCTCTTTTATCAATGGATGACCTCTATCTAATGACAAAGGTTCTACTTTCACTGATAAGAGAGCTTTTATAAACAATATACCTGAAAGCGAAATGCATGGTATCGCCACCGCACGCCGCTTTCGCAAACTAACTACGACGACGTCAGAAAATAAAAATTGGTTTTGGGGGAAAGAAAATGGCGCAGTATCTGTCTCACATATCGGCGGATACCTGAACCGCGCCGTAAGGGAACGGATAAAGGAGGGAGTAAAAGAAGAAAGGAAGAAAGAGGAGCCGTAGTGGAGGGCTCCAGAATAATTTCGACCACCTGGGGATCTTTAACGTGCACTGACATCGCCCAGCACACGGGCGCCTTTGCATTTCGCCTCCATCGAAACGCGGCCGCCGCGGCCAGGTTCGCACCAGGGCACTCCAGCTCAGTAGCCGATCGCTCCTTTATCCCTTCCCTTACGGCGCGGTTCAGGTGTCCGCCGAGGTGTGAGACAGATACTGCGCCATTTAGCCGCCGCGATGGCTCAGTGGTTATGGCGCTCGGCTTCTGACCCGAAAGACGCGTGTTCGCTCCCAGCCGCGGCGGTCGAATTTCGATGGAGGCGAAATTGTAGAGGCCCGTGTGCTGTGCGATGTCAGTGCACGTTAAAGAAGCCCTGGCGGTCGAAATTTCCGGATCTCTTCACTACGGCGTCCCTCACAGCCTGAGTCGCTTTGGGATGTTAAACCCCCATAAACCAAACCAAACTGCGCTATTTCCTTTCCCCAACAGCCAGTGTAATTTACTTTAAGCCGATCGCCCTAACCACTGAGCGACCGCAGCGGATCTGATCCCGTACTCCTTTTCATAACTGACGTCACAAGTTCGAATCGAGTGGCGCGAAAAGAGTGTCCCAATATCAACTACAATTTTATGAGCATGAATTCGTCTTCTTCTACCGAACAAACATCAACATATTCACAAAAAAACTAAACAACAGATTTGTTACTAAAGCCAGAAATTAGATGCAGTTGTTGTCATTGCCAGTTTAATTAAGGTCTGAAACAAGCAACGTTACGAAGTAATGCAATTGACAAACGATGGTCAAAGCGTCGCGAACTCCTTGAGAAGCAAAGCGCGAACTTGACAGAAATGCAATAAATTTCCGCTCAGCCTGCAATGTTACGCGCTAAAGGATTACCCTGCTGGACAAGGCATGCCCGGACCGGGAGACGCTTTGCGGCATTTGAAGCACGCCGCCGCCTGGCGAGATAAAGACGTTTAGCTCGGTACGAGCGTTCCGCGCGAGGCAACCCGCGACGTTTATAACCCGTTAGGGCTATAATCATTGCGCGCTACTGCCGAACCGAGGATCACGTCCGCCGCATCCGTTATTCATGCCAGCGCTCCCAGGGAAGGTTCGACCATTTATTTCCCGCATAGACGCACAATACCGCGCGGCCTTCGTCGATAGCCATCTCTGCCCGCGTAGAGACAGACGCGCGCGGTTGAAGGATAGAAAAGAAAGAAAACAGGCAAGCAAGGAAGACGCATCTTGGAGGGCTCCGTGTGCTCCAAAAATGATGCGTCCCTGATCCAGCTACGTCGATTAGCCAGCCTCTCCAAACGAACCATAGCGCGTAACGCCGAGAAACAAATGGCTCGTTTAATCTTATCTGTTCACGGCCAAGCCGGCTCCTCTATTCTTTTTTTTTTTTTGGGGGGGGGGGGGGGTAGTGCGCGGTGCTTGTCGCCCTTAACGGCTCCCCTCACTCTTCTCGCCTCTGTTTTCTTCCTTCAAACTTTTCCTGAAGAAAAAAAAAGTACCTAAAAAACTGGGCCAGCCGGGACAAGGAAACACCGTCTCTGGAACCATCCATCAAGCGGTGCAAAAGCTCGATCGCATCCCCCGCCAGTTTCGAACAAGGAGAGGCCAGCGATGATGAAGAAGGGGCCGGCGGGAGCTGCTTGTCCTACGTTCCGTTCTCCTGGTCGTCCCCCTCCCCCCCCCCCCCTCTTTCTCTTCACTGGAATTCCCTGCCCCTCCGTCTCGGAAGCCTCCCCTGCAACACCACACCACCAGCACCACCCCTGCGCGAAAGAAGACAACCTGTAATAAGGACGTCGAAGCGCGTGCGTCGAGCCTCTCAAATTACAGCCGGGCTGTTTCCGCGGGACATAGTACCTAGCCTCTACGTATATGTACCGCTGCAACGCACGCAGCGGTTGTCCTTAAGAGAAGCGCTTCAACCTCTCCGTGCCCTACCCTCCCACTCCCCCCGCCTCACGCCCCATACACCCTTGGCGCACGAGCCAGCAGTGGGCACCGTGCCTCTCCGTTTTGGCGGTCACCCACCGTGTGTGCCTTGCCTGCCTATTGATCGCGAAGCCGGGTGCTGTACCACTGCACGCTCGGAATCCAAATGATCAGACTGCGTGAGCAGGCAGGTATTGGAGGCAGGGCCACCCGACGGGTGTGCATGAAGACGTTCGCCGCATAACTGCCGCCGGCTCCTCCGCTTCGATTGGCGGCTCACGAATACGCTTAGCGGACGAAACACGAAAGAATAAGTGGGGAAGCGTCAAATAATGCGCACTAGCTCCACTGTTCAGTGTTCCTTAAAGATCGACTCGACTCTCATAAGAATTTGCTAATTACGGTTGCGTTCGATCGCCAAGCTCCCGGACCTGTGCGAGGCGCTGCCGAACAAAAATATGCCCAGGTACTGAGAGAAGATAGGGAGTAATAATTCTTTAAGTATGATGGTCATAATCATCAATTCTTAGAGTAAGCGCATCAACAATAGAATGTCTCTTTGATGTTCGCGAAAAGGCTGGTTACGGAGTAGCTCGAAGGGACGGAAATCTCTCTTACTTATATACTAATACCCATCTTTGAGAACTGGCTTTCAAAATCTCGAGTAATAAAACTGGAAAACATCAGGAAGACGCAGACGTGGAGTCACAACAATGGCGCAATAAACGCCGTCTCTCCTCGTTTTCTCTGTTCCACGTCAGTGATCACTATAAATAAACTAAGCATGATGGCTATCGAAACATATCATCAAGTCATCTGGATAAGCGCAACGTTAGCGTCTTAACAAAGGTGTCGCTCGCTTGTTGCAGCATGCTGCCAAGAAATTACGCCTGTCAGAGTCGTGCACACCATGGCTGCTTAAGCAGTGCGAATGCAAACACTCCTTCCGTACCCTCCTCCTTTTTTTTTCTTTTCTCAGTGTTCGCATCTAAGCCAGCAAGCCTGCCAGTGTTCTTTTTTCATGATGTGTTTACTTTGCACATAAACTCTTGGACAAAAAACATATGCAGTGCCATTCACTCGGATGCATATGAATTCAATATGAGGCATGGCTCTTGCCTTTCTTCGTTAGCACGAAATTACTGTTTAATAGGTGGTGTAGATCTTAAGGCTTAACCGGTGAAACACAGTGGAAACGAAAGCGTCGCTCCGCTCTGTTCACATGGTGCGCTTGGGGCAAGCTTTCCAGGGTGACGCTAAAAGGATTGGGACACTCTTAAACAGAAAGGAGTAAAAAGGGAGTAAACTGTCCTTTAACGCACTCCCTTTTATATAAACGGGAGTTTAATCACATATACTCTCTAAACACAAATACACCTATATGGGAGTAAATATGGGGTAAACTGTCCTCTAGCGCACTCCCTTTTATATAAACGGGAGTTTAATCACATATACTCTCTAAACACAAATACACCTATATGGGAGTAAATATGGGGTAAACTGTCCTCTAGCGCACTCCCTTTTATATAAACGGGAGTTTAATCACATATACTCTCTAAACACAAATACACCTATATGGGAGTAAATACGGGGTAAACTGTCCTCTAGCGAACACCCTTTTATAAAAGGATGTGCGCTGGAGGACATTTGTACTCCCTTTTTACTCCTTTTATTTGAGTGTAGGTGCATTCGTGTTTATAGTGCACAAATCCGTACTGTCTGTGTCACGCAACACGTACATTATCAAATTTGTCGCTTGTTGAATAATTTCACAAAAACTATTGGTTTCAGTGCGCGTTTATCCAAGAGTTATTTATTTGTTTTATTATAGGCTTCTAGTATAAATTGAGAATTACCTGTCTGATTGTTCAAATTCTTGTGCGGTTTTCTTGTATGGGCACTGTTCCGAAAATTTGTCTCCCTAACTATCGTTATTTGTCCGTCGTTCCGTCGTGTTATGCCAGTGCGAAATATTTGTAACAATTCTGATGTTTTTACTACACAAGGCCTGTTTTGTCAGAAACATTTTGTCTCTATGAAGCCTGTTCGCTGCTACTGCCGGATGAGGCATGAGCTTCGTCAGGCTGTGCTTTTAGTTCTTGCTTCATCACGTACTAGAACGACGAATAAGCCTTAAACTTAAAAAAAAAGACCGCCGTGATTAACCGCCTTTCAGTGCACAAGCTTGTACTTGTTTTTTCTACCTGCCCAATTAAATAATTATTCTGCGCTCTCGACGATGCCGCATAATTTGCTTAATGCTGTCATCAACCTAAAAAAAATGCTGTGCAAAGGAGCGACGGCCATTAAAAAGCGGAGAAACCAGCTTGCATTAAGCCTATATCAATGTGCTTATAAAGGAGCAAAGCGCTCCATCGCTACAACAAAAAGGCATAGCAACTGAACCAGCACAGACAGCCAGGCTGGCGCCACAGTCCTGAATCACCGGGGTGATCCCTGGAATTCGACCACACATGGCTAGCCACGCGGGAGGAAACAGGGGAAAAAAAAAAGAACTAGCAAGAATAGAGCTTCGGCGCCGCGGAGGCCAGCGCGGCCGAGATCTGCTCCCCTCGGCGGTAAGAACAAAAGGCCCGCCGCCGATGGTTTCTTCACACCTGGCCTTGAGAACACAGCACACGTCGCTCAATTAGCGGAGATGATGACCTGGGCCGGCCGGAATACAAATCGCCAGCTTCTCCGGTTGCCTGGCATCGCCTGCAACACCCCAATCCCTCGCCCTTAATTCCCCTCTTCCTTTTTTCCGCATAGTTCTCTTGAGACGTGGACCCGGGGCAGAGGCGAGGGCAAAAGGTCGAAGAAAACAACATGCAGCGGTGAGGAGCGCTAAGAATTGCCGCTAGACGGGGGTGTATATCTCTCTCTCTCTCTTTTAATTCTTAGCCAAGCTCTCTAATACTGTTCAGTAGAGATGAAACCATGCCCGGGAAGAAGTTCACCTGTTTCTTTGCGCTGCAGATAAAGCAACTGAACACATCGAAACTGCTACGTACTCAATGTATTGTCCTGCGAATTAATGGTATGCGTCTCTGACGGAACCGCAGAGTCATTTAGCCCTGTCACGACGGAGGACCACTTTTCGATTGTGGTTTTGTTTAATGGCGTTGCAATCATAAATGTGCCAGCCGCGCCCTTCTCTTCACAAAGAAGCGTAGAAAGCGTTAGCCTAAAACTTTTACGCGTAATTGTTACTGAAGAAAATCTCTCTCCCTTTCTCTCTCTCTCTCATTGTCTGACGGCTCTGTAAAAGGACAGGTCCACTTTAATGCACTGCAGGAAGAGGAAACTGTCTGTGTATTTTACCGTCTTCACTGCAGCACTTATGACTGCAGGCGGTGACCAGTATTCCAAAGTATTACCCGATCGACCTCAATTTATGTGGACGCGTTTTTGTTGAGATCGACCGTGGGCTTGGGTTATTTGATGCCAAACCGAGGTGTGCTCTTTTCCCTCCATATTAGTAGCAACAATTATGAGGCGCAGTATAGTTAAGCTTAGGGGTAACAAAAGTCGGAAGCAACTAAAAAACGCAGCTACAAATGCCTCTCAAAGTTGGCCCTCCAGACAATGGCGTCGATCGATAGTCACAACGTTGTGATTAATCTGCTTGCACCTGCTAGCATGACATCACTGTGGGATGACAAGTGCAAGGAGATTAACCACGAATTAACGCCATCAATGGCGATATCCGATAAACATCGGTCGACGCCAGTCGCCGGAGGGTTTCCTTTCTCCTTTGGAGGGCTTCTGCTGCTGTGTTCTTGAGTTTTGTCCGACTATATACAGGGCTAACTTAAGCATTGAGACGCAAACACGGCAGCGGAAGTTGGAGGACAAACTCGGGTTAGTATAGCACCGTGGCTGAAATCAAGCCGAGGAGAAAGTTGACTTGGACGCAACCTGTAATGCAGACAACAGACAACCGAGGTGGTATTCTGGGGTAGCATAGGGGATACCAAGGTTAGGGAAACGTAGCACAGAGTGCCAGATGGCCGTATGGAAAGATGAGGTCAGGAGAATAGTTAAGATAGGATTATCCCGACTAGCGCAGGATGGGGCTGATTCGAAGTCAACGCGAAAAGCATCCTGTGTTACCGTTCGCTTAACCTGACTAATAAGGGTAATGATGACGATAACAGTTGTAAACTACAACGGGGTAAATAACAAACAGCGAGTTTTCCTTCCGGTCAGACAGGGTGTGAGATATGACGGCGTGTGTGAGCATGCCGATGGGAAATAAGAGTGCAATGCATACGCATTCTTCGCTTGACGTAAAGCAGTGCCTTTTGGCTCACTGCACGGAACTGCGGCGGCAACGCGCGGCGGTGCCCTTGTGCTTTCTCTTCTCTTTCGCAGAAAGCCTCAGGCGGGCGCGATCATTAGAGCCGCCTTTCTCTTTAAGCTTTCTTACCTGTCTGGGTGGCTCACTTGCGCTCGGGGCCGGCTGAAAAGTGAGCCGAATTAGCCGCCACGGCTGTTCTCCGTACGCGACTCAGCGGAATGATGCTAAGGAGGCAGCAGCGAAGCATATATAGAAAAGAATTCGGCTAGCGCACTTCTTGGTTTAAGAACAAGGGCTGTTCGCGACGTCAGCCATGGTGGTAGTTGACGTGACAGCGAAGCGAACGAATTTCTCGCTTAATAGGATTCGTGATGCCTGCCTCTGAAACCCCGACACCGTATCGATAAAGACACTCTGTTATGCCAAGATCCTCCCCAAGGCTGATATAGGTAAAGATATCTCAGTCAAAAAATATTGTTGATCTGCGCCGGAGTTATGCAAGCACAGTTCCCTGCCGCGTGTTTCTCTGTGGCTATAAAATGGCTGGGTTTATTATAAAGTCAATCCCCAAGGCACTTTTCAATAACCACTGTATAGTTATCGCTGAATTATTCATATATATATATATATATATATATATATATATATATATATATATATATATATATATATATATATATATATATATATATATATATATATATATATATATATATATATATATATATATATATATATTGAAAAAATAAACACACAGAGTACAAGTCATTACGTTGGAGTCTTTCTATAAGGATCAACAAAATTTTCGCGAACATTTCAGTAAGAAATCCCATCTCATTTTTGCACGAGGCTGTTTTGCTCATTACCAGAGTTCGAGCTGAACCACGAATCCCATTTGTCGCGTTAAGTTAGAAAAAAAAAAACGCCCTGAAATATCGCCACAAGCATGAATACAAAAAAAAAGTGAATAGGTTATAGAGTCTTCTACTTTAGTTGGGACAAATTTTTGAAATAACAACTGGCACAGTGTGAATAGAGCCTTGGAACGGCTAGAAAGGAGTGCATGCTTACCATCAACAAAAGCTTTTATTTTTAGCTGCAAAGAATTGAACGAGCTAACTCTGGCACCATACTTATATAGATGCCACACAGCGGAAAATGAACTAGTCAGCACGTGACCCTCGTTATTCCTTCTTCGGTGCTAATGGCACAGTTCACGCCTTCTTTGTTGTTGTTCTTTTTTTCAGCATAAGTATTTCACCTGTAAACACTGCCGAATATCAAATAAGAATGTCAAGATCGAAAGAAGCACGCAGCCTGGCTCTATATTTCAAAACGACGATAACCAGTAACGTACAGAAACCGTATATTTATTAAGGTCCATTTTACATATCTTTTTTTTTTTGCTTTATCGCTATTGGTCAGCCCTGCGTTTAGTGGTATAGCCGGCGGATCACATTCCTCGCTGATTATCAACACTGACGTCAGAGGCGGCGACTGTCGGTGATAGGAGCAAACGATCAATTGGGAAATGGATTGTTGGCGGCTGCGTTTTTATGGAGGAAAAACGCTAAGGCGCCCGTGTGCTGTGCGATGTCAGTGCACGTTAAAGATCCCCAGGTGGTCTAAATTATGCCGGAGCCCTCCACTACGGCACCTATTCTTCCTTTCTTCTTTCACTCCCTCATTTATCCCCTCCCTTACGGCGCGGTTCAGGTGTCCAACGATATATGAGACAGATACTGCGCCATTTCCTTTCCCCAAAAAACCAATTATTATTATTATTAAATGGATTGTTACAATATACGGCCCCAAGAACGTCTGATGGCTGTTCCTTTCCTCGTGCGTTTGTTTTTTTATTAAAATGTGAATTGATGAAATGTTGATACCCTTTAGCAGGACCGGCAACATATGCGCTGCAGAATAAAAAAAAATACAAATGTGATCAGAGACTCAAAAGGCAGAAAATGAGCCCCATTGAGTTGTTCCGGCCGAACTGACTTCATCCACGCACACGACACTTGCAGTCATCATACAGACAGATCTGCAGATCATGAGTAGTTCCTATAGTTGAAGAGTAATTCGCACATCCGGAGGCAGCTCATGCTAACACTTAGCTTGGCGAACGTGTGCATTTACCTTTCCCTGCCCATCGTCTTGCCACTTTGCTTTTCACGTGCGCAGCTCTTGACACTAAAGCCAAAGAATAATATTGCATTATAACTAGGGGCTGGACTTTTCGGTTTTTATTTTTGTGAAAATTCGGCGGAATTTTCGCGGTTTTTATTTGAGGACGCCACTTTCGGTTTCTTTTTTTTTTCGGCGGACATTATTTTCGACGAATGCAATACTGACTTTTCTCGGTGACTTAATGCAGCAATTCTGAGTGGTCAAAAGTCATTTAATGTCTATCTTGGTATTTTTGTCATCCTGAACGATTTATGCACCAGATATAACGTGCAAATGGTAGTACTCAGTGGAGCTGTGCTCGTAGAAAAAAATTGCTACCCTCATTAAAAGTGTAACTCAAGTTAAATGAGATAGCCGGCAGACAAAAACGCAAGTGGGGCTGCCGCGGTGGCTGAGTGGTTATGGCGCTCGGCTGCTCACCCGAAAGACGCGGGTTCGATCCCGGCCGCGGCGGTCGAATTTCGATGGAGGCGAAATTCTTGAGGCCCGTGTACTGTGCGATGTCCGTGCACGTTAAAGAACCCCAGGTGGTCGAAATTTCCGGAGCCCTCCACTACGGCGTCCCTCGCTAGCCGGAGTCGTTTTGGGACGTTAAACCCCCCATAACCACCATAAACCAAAAACGCAGTGGAAGTTTACTTCTAAGAACTATATGTTGACATGTTATCGTTGAGTTGTGACGCTGCGTTGAGCGCGAGGGCGGGGCATCACGTGGTAGGCGTGCTGATGGCAGTGATGGAGCTGCCGCCCAATCATCGCGGCATGCCAAAGCAAACTCTTTCCTGACGCCCATTCGCGGTTTCGTATCAATGTCCTACATGCATTTGATTAACCTAATTAACCGACTAACTGCTCTACGCAGATGAGGATGGAGAGAAACAGTGGCCAGCTAAAAGACGGCGCGAAGTTGATGCTTCCCAATCTGCAGAGGCATGTAAGCCAGCGCAGCAATAGCTCAAATCGCACAACTGCGCTGCTTATCCTACAATACCATCGTCGCAAAATGCCTCTGCCGTCCTTACTTAGTTAATGTTAAACATTAAGGGAGTGTAACTGACAATAAGCAGCCAGCTAGCTATGCCAATGGCAAGCAAAAAATGGTGACCTTTTTCGGTTAAAACCGAATTTCGAAAAGTGAATTCGGCGTACTTTTATCGGTTGTTTTCGGTGTAAACCGGAAAGTCCAACCTCTAATTATAGCTATCAACCATGATGGCACTGCATATAGCTACGAACTGTAAAAGGCCAAAAGTATGTGCGAGAATAATATATCCCGGCGATTACTTCGTTATAGCCGTAGCTTCGTTGTAGCCCGTGCTGACCGAGCTTGCAAGGCGAATCGCCATTCCTTCGTTATATCCATTGTTCTTATACCGTTCGTTATTACGAGGTTTGACTGTATTTGGAAAATACAGCCCATGAATCGTCAGCGTACGGCGGCTTTTACGGTTATTGAAGCGTTCCTTGTCATGAAGCGGGTAACGCGAGAACGCGCATGTGGACCCCGGGAGGGACACCTATAGTGAAAAAAAAAAAAAAGCCCGTTCACTCGAGCTATGCTTTTCTTCACCTTTTCTTTTCCCCCAGAGTAACACGAAACCGCACGCCCGCCGCAGGCCCACGCTAGCGAGAAGCGCTTCTCCCTTGAAAGCCTTTAATTATTGACGGCCGGACGCGATCCTTCAAAGGATCAAAGGCAGGCCACGTGACACGTCACACCTCGCGCGCACAAAAGGCTGTCATTACGGCGCGCGCTCGCGTAGCACATTCCACGCACACGCGAAGGCGGTCTGTGCCGACGCGCCCGTTGCCCCCCTTCCTCCCCCCCCCCCCCCCCTCTGTTTTTTTTTTTTATTAAACTTAGGCTGGCAAAGTTCGGTTGGGGCGTGCTTTCCTGGTTTGCTCTTTTTGGGCTGACGCTGTTGCTCGGCGTTGTACGTCAGTCAGCCTGTGGGTAAGCTGCCACACTGCCGAGAGGGCGCTGTAGTTGTGTGGCTTTTTAGAGAGATTTAGCATCCTCAATCCGCTACCGTGATCCGCTTCCGCGGGGACTCGGCTGCGACTGCGCAGTGGCGGGCATGCGCCCGTCGTGCCACCTGCGCATGCGCGGCTGACGCCTCGGGGGAACTAATTCGCGGATAGCGTTGCCCTAAATCTCTATTTTGCTCAATCTTTTTCTTTTTTTGCTAATTTTTTCTAAAAACCATTTTGCTAAGTCGTTGTGCTAAATCTGTAAATCTCTATACCTGCGGACGATTACCATTTCGGTCGCAGCAAAAGCTAAACATCATTTTATGCAACGAGAGAAACGCGCCTAGTAAATTGTCGACAGTGCAGTCGAGGCTTTAGGAGCACGAAGCGACGACTTCCAGGCCATGGCTAGCGATAGAGTGAGAATAGCGCTCTTGTGGACGCTGTCGCCTCGCGCTCGTATAAAGCTTCCAATCCACTAACTGCCAACAGGCTGTGAGGTAGAGCAGAGTTTTTTTTTTTTTTTTTTTGGGGGGGGGGGGGGGTTAACGTCCCAACCGTTCCAACCTGGGAACGTCCCAACCTGGGAACAACCGTTCTTTGTTGAGTCAGCTTGCTTCGTAAGCAGAGCAGTGGAAGGGAGGCGTGTGATGAGTGTAAGGACTCTGGGATAGAGTTTTTCCGTCCGATTGCATTCGATTCTCACCGTCCGCCTGTCTAACTGATATCGGTGACAGTGAGAGGGTGGGACTATGACAAAGGTAGGACCAAAATAATAAAAATTAAATGTAATTCGAATGAGATCGTTCTACCAATAACCCCGTGCATGGATGACAAAGCCCTGCACCACCATACACGTATGCCGTAATAAAGGCTATCGGTCACAATTTAGACAGTCAAGCACCAAACTTTGCGCTTCAAATATGCTTTTTCGTTATCTGTAACCAAGCGATTTTTTTTTTATCAAACAGAGCCCCGTATTTACACAGACCCTTCCAGACTGGAAAAGTCACCTATTAAGAAATAGACTTCGTGACTCACAATAACTGCTACAGATCAAGATTCGTGCCTGTACAAGAAATGATTTTTACTTGAGAAGAGCACTAAGGCTATCGGAACCCTGTAATGCTCCGTGTTAACTTTGAGTGCCGCAGATTTTCTGACGTACAGCCAAATATTACAACACGATATTTTTTTTACCGTTTTGCGTGCATCGTGTTGCGGCCTCCGGTGTCGAAATCGAACCCTCGACCTTGTCTTGATCTTGGCAGAGGGGTTAAGGGCGATTCGGCGGGAGGGAGCTTCTCCATCTCCCGTCGGTAGTATACGTTGCTATTCGGAAAGCAATGGCTGCTCGCGTTTGGCGTGCCGTGCTGTCAATGATTAACTACAGGTAACTGCACCTGGCTACATCATTCAGTTACACGCAAAAATCGGGTCGAATTCCGATTCACTACGTCGCGCGACTGGATGCCGCGCCGTGGACTGCGAAATCACTACTTCGAATGAAACATCAGAAAAAACGGCTGCCAGAAATAGCGAGACTGATGCGTCTTTCATCTGACCTCTGTTCGTCAAGGCCGTGTGCTAAAGTGAGCGCACTGTTGGCGTCATAGCCGAGTTTGTCTGAGGCGATCGCTGTGGAAAACGAGCGGAAAATCTCACCGGTCTATCACGAACAGATGACGCCATCTCTCCCCTTCCAACTATAAAGTTCATTTAATCAGTCATTTTTTCCCTTGCACGGCAGCCGACAAGTTCACGAGTACACACCAGTCCGCCCGCACCCACTCGCTCAACTTGGACACACTCTCGTACTGACTCGGGCAAACGCAACAACAAAAACAACAAAATAAATGTTGGCCTCAAGGCTAAAAGTGAAAGGGAATAACTGGGCTGCTCGCTAAGCCCCGAGCACACACACGCACACAACGGGAGCGCCTCGACGCCGGCTTGCGCGGCCAAATTTTGTTTGCGCGCTTCCACCCCTCTTCGATGATCGCTTATACGTGTGCCCGGCCTTTCTGTAGTTTTCTTTTTCTTTCTCTGCCGAGCACTCGGGGTCCGGCGGGACAGGACGCGATCCATCTTGGTCGCGTTTCTCTGTTGACGCGGCCCAGGAGCATCGCCACTTCGCCCCTCGCGGCCAGGCCGCTAAGAGTTGCCGACCGCGGCTGCACGGCTCTCACCCGCGCGTTGCACAATGACTGCGCTCTGTGCGTGCGTGCTCTAGACACTGTCCTTTCCTTGTGGCCCTGCTCTTTCTCTTCTTTTTTCCCTTCATCCCCCCCCCCCCCATCTTCGCTCTGTGAACACAAGCCGACGATGAACCACCCACACCGCCTCGCTGATGCGGCAATCTCGGGAAGAGTGGATGCAGCGCCCACGTGCGCCCCACGAAATGGCCTATGGCGCCTCCCAATACGGGTGCACCAAGTGGTGCAGCGCAGTATATGGCGTAGCCACCTCTCGTCGTGACAGAGAAGTGCCACCAATGTGCAAGTCTCTGTCTACGCATCGAACAACACACACAGTGTTCCTGGTACTAGTCGGGGCACTCCACGGGATGCTGCTGCTGCTCGTTCACGAATGCAGATCTTCATCCTGACACCTGCGTTGTTCCGCGCTAAGGTCAACTAACTTGCTGCCTGTAACATATATGAGCAGGCGTAAGAGAAAGAACGTTAAGGGCTAGAAGGTCGTCACCGTGGAGAAGAGAAAGAAATTGAATTGATAACATTAGGTGGAAATTAATATGATCAAGTGGACTTGGGCACGACGAATAAAAGCATAGAATAGGCAACAGTGGTCTGTATGTGGGTAGTAGAAAGCATGGCAAGTGAAGAGGAACCTTTTCTTAGACCGCACAGAATCACATCGTGGGATGGGATTGGAGTATAGATGCGTCTCATACTGGCGAAAGACATGACATAAGTTGTAGTAACTCGCCAGAAGACCATCCCCTGGAGTTGAGCTTTCCGGCACAACCTTCCCGAAAGGCCCTCGTCGTTCTTTGCTCACCTAGCTGCGGTACCTAGCAGCGGAAGGCGCATGTGTCCGCGCGGCGAGCGCCACATACGGCGCAAGCACCATGCCGCCAAAGCAGAAAGATGGACTTCACTTTAATATAACGCACGGTGACACCAAATACCTCTATCCCCCGAACCAGGAGGAATTGTTCTTCGGCGGCGAAGTTTCTGTGAAACGTGTGTAGCTTTCCTTTGTAGCGTATAATTGTGGTCACGTGGACGCTGATGAGTAATTTACTCCCTAAGTAATTAACTGTACGCCTAAATTTCATTTGGATCTCGGCATATATACTTCTTTAAGAAGCGACATGTCCTTTGTAACCCCATGTGCACAGAGGACCAAGAGGGCATACCATGAGGTTTCTTTGGGGTTTCTCGGGGACATTTCTGCGGTTCGTGAACATCTTGCACTTAGTGGAGCCGCCCTAATCCCCCCGTCCCCCTTTTTTTTTTTTTTGCTGCACGCCCAGACCCCATAGAGCCAGTTTTGATGTAAACTGACGAAGTGGATCCTTCTCTGTTCATCTACTCGTGGGCTCTAAAAGCAACTGCTTATGAGTTCAATGTTGAGATGTGGCACAATCCACTGAGAGACTAGAGAGAGAAACTGGTACAGTATTTCTTGCTGTCTTGTGTATCCATACAGGGCAACCCTTCATTGCGTCTAGTTTCCTAAATTATGACCTGCTGTAATGTACCGATTCCCGCAGCCCGAATCGCCGTTATTACTGCTTAACAAGGAGAAGGAGGAGAAGGAGGAAAGGCAGGGAGCTTAACCGGAAGAATAACCGGTTTGCTACCCTGCACGGGGGGAAAGGGGTGAGGGGATAAAAAGAAGAAGGAGAGAAGAGAGTAGAGAGAAATAGAAGGCACTATGCAAAGTCACAGCGTTTGGTAAAGTCACAGCCTATCGTGCAGGCTGGAAGTCCGCAAGAAGCGGAGCAGTGCCTTGCAGGCCTTCACCGCCGACGATCGCCGCGGCCAGTGGCCGAGAATAGTCACTTCCGTCAGTGGGCGCGGATCTAGACGCTCCAGTGCACGGCAGAGAGACTGCCTTTCGGCGCTGTAGGCAGGGCAGTCACAAAGAATGTGTGCTATAGTCTCATCAAACCGACAGATGGCACATGCAGGGCTATCAGCCACACCGCGATTAAGAAAGGGTAATGCTTTGTTGTTAGTAGAGTAATCATCACTAGATCCTCTACAACGTGGAACTCAGTAACATAACTCGTCAAGCTGCTCACTTGCAGCTTTTTATAACAACCCCTCAAACTGTGTTGTAAGGTGGGAAAATAAACGTGATTTATTGATTTGATTTATTTATTGATTGATTGATTGATTGATTGATTGATTGATCGATTGATTGATTGATTGATTGATTGATTGATTGCTTGATTGATTGATTGACTGATTGATTGATTGGTTGGTTGGTTGGTGCAGATTTCAATCGTTCATCTGACGAAGAAAACTATGTCGCATGGAATTCACGGTGTACTTTCGGTTCGCTTCCTCCGACTCTGCGTAGACACGTACGCCGTGCCGCACCAGCTCGGTACATCAGTTGCGCCATTGCGGGATGTGTACAGCACTTCGTCGTATGGTGTCAGTGTTTACTTGATGAGCGTGAGATATAGCTGCGAAACCTGAGAAAGCGGGTTGTGCCACTGGAGAGCGCCGTTCGCGCTTGGTTCCCTGAGGGTCCATGAGCATAGAGGCGATCGGTAGCAAGGATATTTTTGAGGTTGCATAGATCACACTGGCTTTCTATGGGGCAGCGCTAGGCAGGAGGCTAATTTCATCCAAAGAATGAGAAGCGGGCAAAGCAAATTCCGTCCCTAATGTGAAGAAATTCCGGTGCACCTCTGCGCTATAACTACCAACAGCATAGCAGTTAAATCATGCTTCCTTGCTCCTGAAATGTCGGAACAGCTGCAACTCGTCTAGGAGTCAGCCTCCGCGTTCTTTCAATAAATATTTCCCTTTCGCTCTACGGCACCTCATATTTCGATTCACCCGTCCAGGTAAACACAAATAAAACGCCCGAAGATTTAGTCGCCTCATTTCCCCGGGTGGGAAAAGTTAGCGCGCATTCATCCATTGGCTGCGGCCGCGCACCGTGACACCAGGCGTGGGTATACAGAGCGCGCGAGGCACCAGCCGCCAATAACTCACCTCGCGTCGCTTCTCGCCCCCGTGACCTCGAAACCTGGCGTTCATTAGTTGTCGCCAGAACCAATTTCACTGGCAACCTTATTTCTCTCTTGTTTTGTTTGTACCTCCGCACCCACTTCCCACGTACGCGGCGCGCGTGACGAAACCCAGACTCAAGCACCCTAAGCGAGAATAAAACAGAAAGAAGGGAAGAAAGAAAGAGAGAGAGGAATGCTACAAGGGGAGTGAAAGGTGCAAGAAAGAAGCATAAAAGGAAGAATAAAGTGTTCCTGCGTCCTGTCCAGCTCGGCGGAATAAGTCGGACCGTAAAAAGGAAGGCGGCCGCGCACTCGAGCTCGCGGTGCCCTCCAAGTCGTACACATGCGTCTCGAAGCCGGAAGTTTATCGACCCTCCGAAGCCGCCACGAAGGCCAGAGTCAACGGCCCCAGCGAGTGTTTACGACAAACTGGGCCAAGCGCGAATGCTTCGGGAGCACCGGGAGCAGAGGCAAACGGCTGCGGACTCGCTTTCTGCCTGGACGGCCCCACGCGTGGCGTTGGGGGGCCAGGGGGCGGCTCGTAACGATTTCGCCCGGGTCTCGGGTTGTGGCGGCGGAGCCGAATTCGCTTCGGCGGCGGCGACGAGAAACGCCGCCCGGGACGAAAATAAAACGATGCGCGCTGCGCGCGGCTCCCTTTCCTAAGTCGTTCCACGAGGTGCGCATTTGAGACGGATTTAAGAACAGCCTCGCTGTAACGAGCGGTGGCGAATCGCAGGGCTGAACATTACGACGCGAATGCTGTTTCGGTGCTGGAGAGAACCGAAACCCGGGTGCGGCTTTCCAACCCCATAACGCAAACGGGCGCCCTAAGCGCATTTTCGTTTCTCCCACAAATACAGCTTTGTTCTTTTTTTTTTTCTGAGTGACAGTGCCATGCACATGCCAGATAGGTTCGCCCTCTATAGCACTCACACTAAAAGCGTTCCTCTCTTCTTATCGTGATCAGAGAGTTCAACTTACGGTTTCCTGCATGCGTTTCAAGAGCGTTCGAGTTAAATGCTTGGACGACTGTGCAGTGAGGACATTCTGAGGCGCCGAGAGGGTTTAGTAGAGCGTCTTGCTAAAATAAAGCGTGCATTTTTACTCCTGGTGTACTGCTCCTGTCGAAAGTTTGGAGGCCGGAGGGTTCGCTTCTAAGCCAGACCGTGCGACTCGCAATCAATCCCCAGCGTTCCAAAATCTCCTGAAGTTAAGGACATCTCTAGTCCTGTCCCTTTCAAGGGATCGGCTTAGAAGCACACCCCGTGGGCTCTAATCCTTAGATAAAAGCTGTCCAAGGTGTGCGTCGTGTGTCTAATTGAGCATGCAGTTTTTGCTTTATGTCTGCATGGATCAACGCACGGGCGCCGGTATAGTAAGCGCATTTTAATTATAAACTCAGCACAGCTTCTTATCTACGCCTTACATTGCTTGCTCTGGTTCGGTGGGTGCGCATAAGAGGACAGCTCTGTTACTCTGTTGTCCTATGAACTTTCTCACCTCTCGCTATCCCACTGCTTTCCGTTCATTCGCTGATTGCTAGTCCATGCCTGCCTGATACTGTACAGGGAAGACGTGCAAGTCGAACCAGAAATTTCAGTCTCACAGTAAGTGTTTACTCCAGCCCTTGGTTCCCATGCCTTTCTTTCTCTGTTCAGGCACTCCTAGCCCTCACCTGGAGGGGGTATCAGTGTTCATCCTTTGACAAAACTGCGCTGGTAGTTGTACTCATTGTCAGACACAATATGCACACAGGACAAAAAAAAATGAACAGGGAACATCACAAATGTACTGCTCTCTTCTGCTTTACCGTGAATGCACTGTTTGAAGTTCAGAGATGACAAATCAACTAGCCAAACTTTGTTCCCTTACAGACTGTCGTAATTGTGGATGTCTTTACACGATGCGAACAGATTCCATGGTGACAGCAGTGATGGCACATCCAACTTCAGTCAAGGTAGCCGAAAAAAAAAGCTGAAATTGTTGATAAGGAACTCGGGATGGTAGCTATATTCTTGTCGCATTTCCTCGCCACTTGCCCATAAAATGCACAGATGTCAAGACACAGTACACTTAGTGAAGAAAATATTATTCTACTTTTTAAAGAAAAATTGGCGACTTTGGCTTATTCCTGAATGCCCAAAAGCAACAAAGTGACCACACATGCTCAGGCACATGTACTAAAACAGAAGCAAACCATAAAACTATTAATTCGCCTGGTGATGTAGCAGAACGCATGTTGCTGAGAATTTAAGTTGTTTCATATATGGAGGGTCGCTTGAGAGGTAAGTGATGACACAGCATACCCTCTGCATCGCAATCAGCTGATACTTTCAGACTGCTGTGATAAATATGTTGGAAGATTATCTTTAAATGGTAAGTTGCCGGTTTTAACGTCCTGAAGCCTTACATAGTCTATGAGTGATGCTGTAGGAGTAGGCTCCAGATTAATTTACACGCACAGCACACAGGCCTTTTAGCATTTCGCCTCCACCGAAACACGGCCGCCGCGGCCGGGATCGAACCGGCGACCTTGGGATCAGCTGCCAAACGCCAAAGCCACTGAGCCCCCACGGCAGGTTGGAGAATCAGTTTGGGGCTTAATGCTGCGATCAATTCCTTTGCCAGCACGAATGGAAACTGTTAACATTTGTGCCATCTGCATCGTACATGATGAACAGGGCACTGATACACAACTTGAAATATAAGGCTTTTGGCCAGCCGTGACTTCCCGTCCCTTGCTTATTGTTGTCTTATTATTTTTGACAGTCAGTCCCCCCCCCCCCCCCCCCTTCATAGAAACGTGCCTTGAACCTAGAAACACACATGTAATCTAACTTAACGCGGTCGACAGCAACGCACATAAACTCGCAAAGGGAAACACGCTAGCTAGCAATTTCGCCTCACGAAAACTTAAGTTTTCTTTCATCGCTATCTCGGGTTTCAAGGTAAACAAAACAAAGCCGAATATTAACGTTGATGTTCGACGTTTCCATCGCTCAAATTAAAAGAGTTAAGTGTCACAAAACAAACTCGTTGTCCTTCGGAACACCGATGAGGTTTACAAACAACGCATCGTCGGCAGCGTAAATCACACACCCTTACGCGAAAACTCATTCCGTTCACGTCGTCGCGACGTCTCCATTCCTCGCGCAAGTAATTAGCCTGCTGGTTCCAAATAGACACGGGTACAGAGATGCTGAGATGACAGGAACGCAGCCTCCCATACAAATACAAAGACCTGTTTACCTTCGAGGGAGCTGTCTAATATATATATATATATATATATATATATATATATATATATATATATAATATATATATATATATATACATATGGTTTTATGGGGGTTTAACGTCCCAAAGCGACTCAGGCTATGAGAGACGCCGTAGTGAAGGGCTCCGGAACTTTCGATCACCTGGGGTTCTTTAACGTGCACTGAATCGCACGGTACACAGGCCTCTAGAATTTCGCCTCCATCGAAAATCAACCGCCGCGGCCGGGATCGAACCCGCGTCTATATTTCGGGTGTATATATATATATATATATATATATATATATATATATATATATATATATATATATATATATATATATATATATATATATATATATATATATATATATATATATATATATATATATATATATATATATATATATATATATATACGCATAGCTGTCCCATTCCGAGCCCCTCGCGCACGCTCGCGACTTCTCAGTCTTTTGCACGCGCATAGCTTCTTCCTCAACGAACCTCCAGTCCTCGAGACAAGGACCCTGTACCTGTGTCGCGCGTGCCCACAGCGAAAGAGCATCACACTACGCACGGTGACTGCCGCGGGCGTCCCCCGTTCGTTACCGTGTGTAACAAGCGGCATCCAGCACCGCATGGGCTTGCCTCGGAGTTCGGCGGCAAAACGACGCGCTTCCCCTTTTCTGGTTGCAAATTGGATTTGCCGGGTAAAACGCGCGGCGAAGATTGCGTCCCTCTTTCTCTTCTTTTCCAGGCCAGCTCGTTATCCGCTAATCTCGCGCCCGAGGCAAATTCAGCCTCGCCGACGTCTCGGCTTGACTTGGCTTCGTTTTGGTTCTGCTGCGCTTCGTCTTGGTCGGCGCCTTGTGCGAGGCTCAGCACTGCGAGCGATGACGCCGAGGCACGCGGTTTCACCCGCGTCTGGTGCCGGAGACGCGCATCCGTGCGTATTGGAAACATCTCCGCCTTGTTCGTTCGAGGGCAGGCCACTGAGTGGCGAAGGCTTTGTGATGGCACAGGTCTGCCTTTATATTCAGTGCACCTTAGCAGAAAGAGGAAAAAAAAAACAAAAGCATGAATGAAGAAAATACTGTGCTTTGCAGCAAAACGTAGCAGTCTCTCTTGTGTCCTCCAACGGTTTTGTGCGCGTTTGTCATTGAGGAAGAGAAGAGACTTTAATGAAACAGGAGAGGTCTGCCTGGTTGTTGGCCTGGCATGCTGCTCCAGGTCATTGAGGGGCAGCACTCGCGAACAGTTGGCGTGTGCAAGGCACAGTGCGTTTAACGAATGCGGCAGCTTCGCTCAAGACGGATTCACAGTATTGCTCAAGAGGTGTACTCAAAAGCGCCCAAGAGTCGAGTTGGCAAGGTAAACACAGAAATGAAGGAAGCTTTGTCTCACTGGTTCCCTCTCTCACTCACTCTTGCTCCTTCTCGCGATTGAGGCATAGTGCTTTTGTTTTGTTACTTTCATTTTGTTTGTTTTTCTTTCTTTCGTTACAATCTTTTTTTTTTCTTTAACGGAAGCCGTGTCATTTCGAGGGGCCTATCTCGCTCCGGGGGATTCCGACAGATCGCAATGCGCCCAGCGGCTCAGCCAAGTGAAGAAGGAGACTTCCATTTGTTGTGGCTCTCCCTTGCTTGGGAAGAATCCAAGTCCCCAAGAAGGAGGAAACAAGCAAGATTTTGTAGTGTACAAATATATAAAACGCAAGAAACTATTCGTGCGCGTTTAGTTTTTTCTTTTTACTGCAGTATTTCCCGGGCACAACAAAATGGGCAAGTGCATCTGGGCAAACGTAATTTCCTGACAAGTACACAAGTCCGATGGGGAGACGTATTTAGCCTGTGCGCTCCAGCGCACACGCTCAAGGCGCTCTTATCTTTTTCTCCTCAGCGGGCTACTTTCCAAAGCTACAAAGCCCTAGAAACAATATTTAATTCTTTTCTTAAAAGACTAGCGTCGTTCCCAGTCAAAAAGAAAGCAGCCTCAAGCGAAATATACCACTGACGCAAGAAATTGTTGCGCACGCTTCTGTTTCCCTTTTGTGCATTTGTTTACCGCTTAAGTTCTGAAATTGAATTTGAAGCCTTAATTTAGGTCCTTGGAATAGTCACAAGAGAGCGCCGGACAGCGTTAGAACAATAACATGTTGTGCTGCTGCTCCTGCGAATTCAGCCAATTATCAATACCGCAGCATATGCGATTTTATGAAGAGTGATAGCGCTGAGCAGTTAAGTAACTCGGTGATTTAGAAACGACTGTTGTGCGCGCGCGCGCGCGTGTGTGTGTGTGTGTGTGTGTGTGTGTGTGTGTGTGTGTGCGTGCGTGTGTGTGTGTGTGTGTGTGTGTGTGCGCGTGCGTGTGTGTGTGCGTGCGTGTGTGTGTGTGTGTGTGTGTGTGTGTGTGTGTGTGTGTGTGTGTGTGTGTGTGTGTGTGTGTGTGTGTGTGCGTGCGTGCGTGCGTGCGTGCGTGCGTGTGTGTGTGTGTGTGTGTGTGTGTGTGTGTGTGTGTGTGTGTGTGTGTGTGTGTGTGTGTGTGTGTGTGTGTGTGTGTGTGTGTGTGTGTGTG